>CM040244.1:40666350-41066350 GCA_022545495.1 Chrysanthemum lavandulifolium | reverse complement strand
AATATGGTAAATATATCGATATTTACATATATTTTTTTAATAATGGACAATTATTCAAGATAAATCGAAAAATGAATAGTTGTTTATCTACCAATTTTAGAAAGTATAAGCACTTCAATTAAGTTGGTGTGAAAGTTGAAAAATGTCGCAATAGCGTAATGAAGTCTCAGCTTAAATGGCTAAAGCCTATACGACTATAACTAGCCTATAAGGCTAAAAGCTAATCAACATCATTTGGGAATCAACGTCTCAAGCAACCATTAACTAAATACAAAGCAGCTCTTGTCTGAAGAACTAACTCTATGGCAAGAATAAGCCTGAAAACTTATCCTTAAAACCATTATGCAATAACGCCACATGTACTTTTGTTAATACATGCAAATTCTGCCGAAGATCCTAATAACTGCATGAGCTAAAGATGTCACGTCACGTGTCACTATTTTCTCTCCTATATGGTTTTCACCATGTGGACCATCTAGGACCGTTGGATCACATCCAAAGATCCCACACAACCTCAAATGCATCCTTATATATACCGTGCATTTCATGAGAAAATCTAAGGGATCTTCTTCGCATTTCACATACACAAAACATACACTAAACCTCAATCACATTGTGGGTGAAACTTTAACTTAAGAGAATAGTCTTATTTCGGGGTCTTTACCGAATGCAAAAAAACAAACATACGATTATACGATTATACATAATCCTTAGATACGTAAATATGCCGTTGGATGAGTATTCATTAAAGTCTTTTTATTTATTTATAAAGATAACATCAAATACCGAGACTTGTCATACATTAGAACGTACAAACATTCTAGTCACCATAAATCGCAAAGTCAGACGAGCCACATTGGCAATCACACACTGTAGTGTGGTAGGCTGGTAGCTTTAGTATGATTCGTCAATCATGTCGACAGCCAAACTTCATACCCAGTGCATTGACGTACATGTCAGCTTATAGTGTTTTTGTATCATATATACAATTTGGAGTGTTTAAAAACTTACAAACATTCTTTTTAGAATAGATACTCAAGTACAAGAAATGTTGTATCCGTACTTATTATTGAATTCATGTAATTCAAAAAAAAAAAAAAAGGAAAAACCAAGTGAGTTCATGTACTTCAAACCAAGTAATCTCAAACAATGTTTTAAAACCCGGGTTGACCCGGCCGGTTCAACCGGTTGACTTAGAAACCGGTTAAGAGACCGGGCCGGATGTGAGCGGGTTTTTGCCTATTTAAGAACCGGATTGAGCCGGCGGTTTTTCATTGACCCGGGTTGACCCGGTTTTATAAACCCGGCCAGGTCATGATTTTTTTTTTTTTTTATTTAAAACAAAAAAATCTTTTTCTTTCCTCTAACACTAACAAAACCCTTTGGTCATTTCATTTTCGCTAAACTCAAAATTTGTGTTTGGTTAAGTTCTATTTATATGGACAAACATGTTATAATTGAAAGGTTTATAGTTAAATTGAAAAGTTAAAATCATTAAGACATGGTTAAGTTTTGATGAAAAGTATACGAAACTATGAAAGTGTTGAGATCGTCAGATATGTTGCTATTTGGCTAAATGTGTAACTATGTATGTTAATGTATTACTTTTCTCATATTTCATTTAAAAGAGACTAGCTATAACTGTTGTTGTATAACTTACATAGTGATAAACTTCCTACATAGCTTGACAGATCTAATAATCTTTCTATATGTAACTTATTGTTTACTTTTGTTCTTAAATATTTCAATCACATAAATAAGAAAATAGATACTTTAAAAAAATACCTATCAAAGATGTTATGAAAAATATACATATATAGTATAGAACCGGTTCGACCCGGCGGTTGAACCGGTGAACCGGCGACTCGACCGGGTCAACTAAAAAACCGGGTTTTAAAACATTGATCTCAAATACCTATTCTATATGGGAGGTGATTTGGACACTCTAAAAAATGATTGACACTCAAACTTTAAGTGTTTCGACATTTATACCCTCACATTATTTTTAGTTATGTTATCCTGTAGGGGTATAAATGTCCAAACACTCAAATTTGAGTATCCCAATCATTTTTGAGAGTGTACAATTCACCTCCAATTTTAGATGCAATTAAACTAAGAGTGGAAACGAGTCCAGTCAAGTCCGAACCTGCCAGAGCTCGAGCCCAGCTCGTTTATATATATAAAGCTCGAGCTCGGGCACAAGCTCATTTCGAGCCTCATATTTTAAGCTCGAGCTCGGCTCGTAAAAATTTTCATAAGCTCGAGCTCAACTCGGGTTCGACTAATTTTTGAAGAAAACAAAGTTTAAATGGAGCTCGACTCATTAACACATTTTCTTACTTTTTAAGCTTGTTTATACATGGTTATAGTTCGACTAATTTATATAGAAAACAAAGTTTAAATGGAGCTCGACTAAATTTTATAATGCGAGTAAATGTTTTTCATTTATATGTTTTTTCTAACAATAAATTTACGTTTTAATTTTCTTTACGCATTTTAATTTTTACATTTCTTTTACGATAAATGTACGGATGTCAAAAATTATATATACATATTTCAACTCTTTAACTATATATAATTGAGGTTGTTACAAGTATATAAGTGTTGACTTATATTACAATGTCGATCTTATATTATAGTTGGCATTACACTTTTTAAGACTTTTTTAAGCAAGTTCCAAACGATTATTAAATAGAAGATATATTTGAAGGGTACATTTGGCTGAGCCTTACTCGATCATTCGGTCTCGAATTCAATTATTAAACGAGCCCAAACTCTCGAAACTCGAGCTTTTTACGATCACCTATTGCTTTCCTTAAATTAAACATATACTTTTTTTTTTATGTGCATAAGTTGTCAACTGAAATGAACTTGTATTTACAAAAATGAAGGTGATATTCATGTGCTGTTTTTAAGTTTTGATCGGTATTTTTTGTGTGGTGTTAAAGCTAAAAAAGATGAGAGCAAAACGAGTTTTTGTTTCTTCCTTAGTTATTTCCGTTATGTGTGTAAGACCGCTGGTAAAAGAGTCTTGTTCCACGCGTTATGCAAGTCAATAAACCGTCAGCCGTCATTATGGCGCCTCCAATCACACGTTGCGACAAAAATTTGGAGGTGATTTTGGTCACGCCATGAGCATTGGATGACTCATATGATATCGGGTGACACGGCTTATACCCGATTTTAAGCATGAAACGAAAAGATTTAAACTGTTGTTTTACAGATATCAACCCTAAAAATATATATATTTTTTCTACCTTAATTTTTATGGTGTAACTTTAATTAGCTTAACAATTTTTTTGAACACCCTTTTAAAACTTTCCGCCCCGCCCAAAGCATATTGTTTTTCTTAGGGTCCGTCCTCGTTGGCTTCCCATAAGCATATTGTTTTCGAGCGGGCTACCTTGTTTGTTGTTCACCGGTTAGTTTTGTACTTTTGATGAGGATGAATAAATAAATGGTGGTCTCAACTACACTTATATGATGGTTGATTTTATTAAAAGAATAAATGATGAGACGGAGGACTAAAGGGACTGAGTCATAATGTTTGTTGTTGGGTTAGTTTTGTGATTGATTTGGTGGTCTCAACTACACTTATATGATGGTTGATTTTATTAAAAGAATAAATGATGAGACGGAGGACTAAAGGGACTGGGTCATAATGATACTTTTGGTTGTGCGAGAAGCTTTATAACTAAATGGTATGGCTCAAATCTCGCTTGTACACGTAAAGATATATATATATCACGATAATTAATTGTCCTTTTAAAAAAAATGATGAGATGGAGGTGTTGATTCTAATCTCCTTTATATAGTGATGTTTCAAAAAAATGTCGTTTTTGAAAAATACTATATTTTCTATTTGTGATGTTTCAAAAAAATTGTTCACTTTTCATTTTAAGTAATAAAAACAGAATTTGGTGAAGAAATATTATATTTGAGTGGTTGAAAATTATAATAATCATACTTTTATTAAACTGTTTGATTTTTATCTTCAAACAATAATTTTGAAACGGAAAGAGTATAAGCTCAGAGTCGTATTCCATTTATAGAAAAAAAAGGATTAATGATTTATAACTTGCCAAGGAATCCTTGAAATAATTTTTATATGAAAGTATGAGTTTTTGTTTCTCCTATTCCATTTATAAACTTTTGAAAAAAAAGGCTTAATGATTTATAACCTTGGGCAACCGATGCGGGCAACACGGAATCGGTCTTGAAATAATTTTATATGAAAGTATGAGTTTTCTTAAAAAAAAAAAAAAAAAAAAAAATTAAATCCAAATTCTCCAACTTCAATTTTCACACAATTTCTTTGTTTCTCCTTTTCATTTTTACCATAAACTTTTAGATTTATAATTATTAGAAAATTGTTCAAACTTCAAATACAAAAACATAACAAGAAAACCTTTTAGTGAAGCGAAAGGCACTAAACAGAATATAATAAAAAGAGTGATTTCTGGGGCCTGCTTTTGATCACATGAAGAGAACCTAGACATAATTCTACTCTTTTCTTGTTTGCTTATTGGATTATACGCCAAATGTCTACGAATAAAAAATGAATAATTATATTATATACTTACTTTTCCATCTCCACTAAGGAATTAACAATTTAAGCACATCTTTTTCAAGATTTTGGTTTGATTATGTAATAATCTAAATCTCGTAAACATACTTATATAATATTTTAGGAAATTAGCCGGTATTTACAACTTGACTATAGAATAAAGTTTTGCTACTTTTAGACCGATACCGGTTCTAATGGCGATCACTATTTATTTATTTATTTATTTATTTTGCCATATCAGTGTCAACTTAATTTTTTCTCTTCAAACTATACATAGATCATAAATAAGTAGCAAGACTACCGTAACCACAATAAAAAATTCTCTACAAAAACAAATAGAAAAAATCACACACACAAATCAAATTATAATTGCGGTTGGTAGCCAACCATAACATTCATTTGGTTAGAAAGAACGCGGTCGCCAACTCGGTCGGCTGAGAGTTACGGTTTTCATTAAAATCGGTCTTATAATAAGTGAAATTATGTCACAAATAGATTCCAAAATTTTCGACTCTTATGTTGTCATTCAGGTGTTTGGAGTTAGTAATGTAAGAAATAATTATCGATTTTAAACTAGAGGATGCCGTAAAAAAATGTGTTTTTTCTCTAAACTTAAAGAAGATATTTAAATAAATGTTTAATGCATTAATCATTTTTGTTAAAAGTTTAGAATACTAAATGATTGAGTTTATCAAGTGATGGTACTAGCATGTGTTTCGGCGATTAATAAATTAAAACTTAGTTGTGTAAGTTTTGTTTTCATCACATAACAAGAAATCATCGTACAACAAATGAATAGAAAGTAAAAGACACGGTCGATTTAATTTGTAATTCATCAAGTTTCAACATGCTTAAGGTGTTTTTTATTTTTGTTTTTGTTTTTGTTTTTTTTTTAAATTATTTTTCATAATAACTTATTACTAATTAAGAACTTGTCTAATTGATACGTAATAAATGTCATGTTTTACTTTCCATTTATGTTATTTAACAACGACAACCTTTATGCATGCTTTTTTGACTTGGAAAGACATAAAGTGATGATTTTGACCTAACTATGGAATAATTTCCCATATCAAAGACAACTATATGAAGCATGTCGTTTAACATGTCTCTTTTTCTATTATCGTAGTGTGTTCGGTACAACATTGTGTAAAAAACTTGATTGGTTATAATATTGTTTAATCAATATTGTTCAAATTTGATTTTATTTGCTGTGGTTAGAAAAAAAAAAAAAACTTACAAACACCTTTTGCCATATCTTATGAAATAATGTTGTCATATATAAGCTGTTAAAAGTAGCATCGTGCTCTATATAGATCATTTTGTTACCTGTGAATCATTTTTATAGAGAACATAACATTATTCTAACTCTAAGATTTTTATATGAGAGTTTAATATTTTCCATGGTTTTAAAAGGCGTCGCTAAGGCGTGAGACGTGACCTCTACGTTATGAAATAGACCAAGTGGTTGATTTTAGACGTGACGTGAGATGAGGCGTTTAAATGCGCGATAAGGTGCACAAAGGTGTCAAGCGTGGCCAGTATTTATTATCGGGTTATCTTGTGGTATCTTGATATTGGTTATGTTGTATCTTGTGTATATCCTGTTCTATTTGTTGGAGTATAGTCTTTTGCTTGTCCTAGCTTTTATCATATACATATGCTTCTCTAGTTAGAAACATTTAAAGCTTACAGAATGAAGATTAATACCGTTGCAGTTAATTTCAAGTTGCAGTAAGCAAAAAAACAAGAACCAAAAGCTAGCTAGCAAGAGTTTTTAGTCCAAGTAAAAACATAAACTAACAAAATGATGTCAAAATTTTTCAAGTTTTCAACCAAGAGCCGGTGTATTCAATACAATAGCTACTAGCTAGCAATTCTTTTTCACAAAACATTTGATTATTTCATTATAGTAGGCTCAGTGGCTTGCCAATTCCATTCCAAAATATAAACATTCCATTCAAACTACATTCTTCATTCTTCAATCTACTTCATATACTAAAATAACACCCAAAATTAAATTAACTTATATATTGAACCAATATAGCACTAGTATTTTGTTTAACACAATAAATAACGAAAGATAGCAAGTATATTACAAATATGCATTGGATTTTTGGGCAGTAGCAAGAAAAATGACGATAGACCTACTGATGCAAAACAAAGAAAAAAATGAGAAGAGTGGCCTACTGATGCAAACTTGCAAAGCATGATAACCAAATTTGTGAAAGGTTTATGGATATAATTTAATATGCGTATGACCGGATTCGAACTTGAGACTTCGGGATTGCACACATTACGTATGAGAGTTGATGTTAAAATGATTAATTAATATATATATAAACGTTATTATTATTAATTATTTGTCACGAAATAAAACATAACGATAGTTAATATTTAACGAGTTTAGACTAACGGTCGTTAAATGTAAACTAAAGGGACTAGAGATGAAATTAGTAGATGGGAAGGATCCCTCTTGGGTATCTTGGCCGATCGGTTTGGGTTCCCAAACCCAATCCCACAAAACTTGGTCGTCAAGTTAAGTTACCTATATCTACATCCTCAGATTCATTCATAACTTAAACTTGAATCACCAAGAAACCTAATTTCTTTCTCCTCTCCTCCTCTTGTTTTGGCCGATCGTATACCAACCCACCCAAGGGTTTCGATTTTCCCAACTCAAGAAACAAGTGTTTGGTTTTATTTGTGATTCAAGAATCTAGCTTTTCACATCAAATCGATATTAATGCGTGTGTGCAAACGAAGGGACGAATACAATTGTATTTGTGGAGATTTGTGGGTGTCGACTTTTGTGGGTCGAATAGTATTAAACCCTAAGTTAGGGTTTGGGTTTTGTTCCTCGTTCACATTATCGTGCGTTTGAATTCTTAAAAGTCGCGTATTCTTTTATTCGGTTAATTCAATTACAAGTATTATTCCTATAACTTCCGCCGCACGCTTTGATGATGTTTACTTGTTTTTAATAATTGTTATGATTAGTAAAACCGAGCAGTGGCATCACGAGCCGTTAATATGTTGTAATTAATTACGAAACACATAAATTGAATCTTTATGATTTTTACATGCTTTTATTGGTTTCTAGGGTTTTAAAATTGAAACCCTAATTTTTTTAATTTGGGTCGATTACCATAATTTATTTAATTAGGTTTTATTTTTGTAAAACTTGTAGAAACCCTAGGATTGCATGTATATTTTATGTGGTTTTAATGAATAATTATTATGTGCCATGTATTATGCGTATCTTGGGATTATAATTGTTATGAGGAATCCATAGTGGAACATGCATGTTTTGCCATGGATTATTGTTTTGATTAATTGTTAAGTGATATTCACATGTTTATTTGTTTGATAAATATTGAATTGAGGAAGACCTCAATATATCTAATAAAAATTCGTTATGTGCTATTTGGTATATTATTGACTTTGGCTTACGCAATCGACTTGTCGATGCATGTGGCTCACTTACCTTGTAGGTGAAAGCCCTAGTTGATGTATGCATATTACGCCTATAATTGTTTATTACGTTTTATCGGAATAATTATGCATGTGACTAATTGTTTTTACATATGTTAAATTGTTAAGTTATATGTATTTATTATTTGAGTTTGTTTAATTTTTATTAAAGTGCTTTTTTTGTTTATATTGTATGACATGTTAGTAAGCAAAAAGGGTTTTTTTTATGAATAGAAAATTAAATGGACTAAATAATGGCGAAATTGATTTGTTTTTCTAAGTATTAAATCTTGAACTTTTAATCGACTGATGCGACTGTACTAAATGGTTAGAACGGCTCACCCATTATAACAAACTGTGTGTGTGGTTTAAGGAGGGTTCGACATTAAATTGCGACTCTAAAGAAGAATGGTTATTCATAATATGCTTCGCGCTGACCAGCTTCTCTGCCACCTTGTGAGTTGTATTTGGAGCTACATAGTATAACTATTCTATGTACGAAGCATCTTAGTGCAAAGTTGTAAGTTTCTCAACGCATCAATTAAAACTTTGTAGAATTTAATCTTAGCAATTAAAATATAAGTAAGTTTTTTGTAAAATTTTATGTTATAGAGATGTATGTATGCTTCTTTATACATAATTTTGATTACACGTCAAAAATTGTACCATTTAAATTTAAGTTTATGCCATCTAATGATATGAAACACTTGAAGTTGTAATTTAGTTATGTGAGACCTTGAGCTAGATTACGATAACAAGGTGAATCTTTATGTTGTGTGAGACCTCAGCTTAAATAATTTGCAGTTTCTAAATTAGACAACTTAATTAAGTTAGTTAGTGAGACTTATAACTTAAGGCATAAGATGGGATAAAACATGCTTCGTTTTGCATAATTGTTTGGCAAAATTGTAAATCCCATATTTTCTAAAATTTAAAACTTGTTTGTCAATTATTGTTTTCAACAATTACCTATTCTATACTTTCATCACTAGCGATCAAGCGATGTGGTGAAACTATGGTAATGAGGGTCCTAGATTCAAGGAAAATTCTATGGTTAATATGAATATTGACCAAAGGTATTTTATTTTCTTGAATGTTTGAATTATCGAAAGTACTAACTTTTGAACTTTTATTTTAGAAATGACTCAAGTGAATCTCTTGCACTAGCCTCGTCGTTCGAATCCATGTTTGATCGAGAGAAATTGATCGCGCCATAAATTTCAATGATTGGTATCGCAACTCGAAATTGTCTTGAGGTTGCCAAAAGACTAGATTATTTGAATCGCCTTGTCCTCCTGAACTTACGGTGATGCTAGTCTTTGAAGCAAGTTGCATGGCAAATAGAGTATGATAAACATAATGAGGTCGCATGCATTATGCTTGGAAGTATGGCTCCAAACTTGCAAAAGCAGTTTGAAAATTACTTCCTCACAACATGCTCGTGAACTTATTCGGTTTTGAAGCACATGTTGTAGAGTCAGTATGATTTGATAGATGCCCTATCTGATTTGCAAGCAGGGGACGGGAAACTGTGGCGCCTTGTCTAGAAATGATGAGTTACATGGACCATTTCGGGATACTCAATTACGTCTACCCTAATGACATACAAATTGGCCTTATCAATGGATCCCTTAACAAGGACTTTGATGGTTTCGTCTTGTGATTACAATATGCATTGCACGGGAAGACAGTTAGTGAGGTACATGCAATGCTCATTGACTACGAGAAAGGTTTGCCCAAGAAGGCTCCTACACCTACGGTACTTGCTATTCAAAGGGTAGGATTTCTAAGCCTAATAAACCGCCAAATGAACAAGAAAGGGAAAGGTAAGGGTAAATTTGATAAGGAAAACAAGTTATGGCTTATCAATAAGAACCCAAGTACCCCTAAAAGCGTGAGAACCCTAAAAGGATCGGGCTTGTCATCATTGCACCGAGGTAGGACCTTTGGAAGAGGAACTGCCCACTCTACCTTGATGAGTTGCGTACTAAGAGGTATAAAAATCTTTGGTCTTGTTGCTAGCACTTCGGTACTCTTTGATGATAGAATTATTTGGTTTTCCTCATAAAATATATTCACGGTATATGATCTGGATGTGGTATTCACATTTGTAATACACTCTGAGGACTTAGAGGTGCAATGAAGCTCACCTATGGACAACAATACCGCGTGGGTAATGGAGCACATGCACGGTTGTTGAAGCTATAGGAACGTTTGATTTAGTTTTGTGGAAAACTAGAAGGGGGTTGAATAGTTTTCTTGATTTTAAGTTAATTTCAAAACTTTAGATTCGATATTATGTGAAATCGTATGAATGTAGAGAAGTATAGATCTAATGATAAAGCAAGTAAATAAAGTAAAGCAAGGGATAGAAATGACACAACCGATTTATAGTGGTTCGGCTACAAGGACACCTTCCTTGCCTACTCCACTCCCCGAGTCACCTACTCGAGAGTTCAAGCACTATGTCAACAAACTCCTTGAACTTGGAGAAGCCTTCACAACGTTGCTTACACCTTTTTCGGTACAAAGCTAAATACCGAGTCCGTAACACGTGGACCAAACCAACACGACTATTACACAACAAATATGTGAAATATCAAATACAAGATCTTTGCTACAGAAATCTTGCGGAGGAACAAATCAATCAAGGACCCCTTGCTTGGATGACTTGTAGAATGCTCGTGATCTCGCCTTAGAGAAGGACCTATATGAGAATCACTAAAGAAAGAAAGAAAGAAGTACTCTCAAGATCAAGTGATCTTTTGTTTAGAAGAGAATGAGAGTATATGAGAGAATTAGTAAGAAGAGGGGTGGGTTAGAATGAAGAAATGGCTCTCTATTTATAGGCAAAATCTGCCACTGTTCCCTGGATCCCACGGATCCCTCCCACGAGGATCCGTCTAGTGTAATCCTAGGGATCCGTGGGACGCCTCTTGCCCATGGGTTTTTAGTTATGGGTCATGGGTCATGGGTTATGGGTTGGTCCATGGGTATTTCTTTAGATCTGATGTATCTAGTCAGTGAGTATGGGTCAATACCATGGGTTATGTATATGATCCATGGGTTGTGATTTTACCCATCCTAATAAACTATTACAACAAATGATTTATTACAACAATTTGTATTAAATGGCTATATGTAAATGCTTTACAAAATAACATGTATCCTTATAATTGTACTTAAGATAACATTATATTTGTTATCAACAAAACACAAAGAGATCGCAAAATATTAATAAACGTTTTTACGGTTTATTTGTATTAACAATCTCCCTCTTTTTGTTGATGACAAAACATAATGTTATGATGAGTAAAACTTAAGAATAAATGTATGTTTTGAAAGCCCATAAGTTTTACTTCTTCTCCCCCTTTTTGTCAAAACAAAAAGTTAACCCATCGAAGAAATAAAATGTGGAAAAATGGTCCACGTATCACTTACTCCCCCTTGTTTGGGGCGTCAAGTGAAGAAAAATAAAATAAAAAAAAATCCTACAAAGAAAAGGTTAGTAGTAACATGCATAAGTAATCTTGTGATTGACGAGAATCAAGATTGGGAGCCAAGGTATGTAAACAAGGCCTTGTAATAAAACAACAAAGTGTAGTGGTATTTATGCCACATACAAGCATGTAAAAATAAGAACAAGACTTGTTCTTGAAAATGACCCAAAAGAAAAGTACTAAAAATAAAAAAAATAGTACTAATGATTCCTTCCATGCTTGCATAAGGTTATGGATGGAGGTTTGGATGAGTAATGGTATTGATGCGATCAAGAATGTGGTTGAGTATGAATCACATTTCTTCCCTAACTTCTATTGCAATATCCCTAGTAGATTGGTAATGTTCACAATGTAAGTGATGTGGGTAATGAGTGCGGAAGTTTTCCGGGTTGTTTTGATTTGTGAGTTGCGGAAGATGTGGTGGAAAAATAGGAAAATATGGATCAAAGTCCTGAATGTTTGGAAGTGGTGGTGGAAAAGAACCTAGATGTTCTTGTAGCTTAATGGGAGCTAAAGGTGGTGATGTTTCAAGATCATTGAATATTGTGTTTGGAGAAGTCGGAGGTGTCAAAAAGGCTATTTCTTTTTGTTTTGGTTGTTGAGATCTTGTTGGAGTCTTAAGGATTTCCAAAAGAGTGACTTTAGGTGGTGATGAAGTTGGTGTACTTGTTGGTGATGAAGGAGGTGCTATAATGGAAGCATCTTGTGGTGAGTTATTTGATGGTGATGAGCCATTTGATGATGGTTTTGCTAAGCAACATGGCCGGATGCTAATCCGTGCGGACATCCTAGAGTTTGATTGTGGTAATTTGGAAGGTGGAAGTACAAAGGTTTGGATTTCATGAAGAGGATTGTTTGTACTAGGTGATTCATCTAAGTTATAAGATCTTTTGGATGACATGGTGTTGTTTGTGAAGATAAGATGAATATGCAAGCATTTTGGGAGTCCTATATATAGAAAAACAAGGCATTGTAATGAATGCTTGACCCAAAATGTGGATTAAAATTGTTAGGAATTAGAAAATTCAGTCGTTAAAGAGTCGGTCACCTCAAGTATATGTATTCTTTAGAAATCTCGTAGTCGTAGTCAAGTTATGTTAGTAAGTAGTATGTTAAGTAACACCGTGGAGGACGGACGGGTCTTTACCCACCTGTATGCACGATCTGACCCCAGTCGTGGCGTTTATTTGTGAGACACTATAAATACCCTCTACCTCCCAAGGTAGAGGGTTGGAGCTTCAATACAATTTTTCCTTGTTTCACACAGTTCCCAACTCTCTTCCATTTCTCTCCCCAGAACTTTCTCTCTCTAAACTACTTGTACGCCCCATATGGTTATGGTTTAGTGTGTTTGTGAAATCCTATATCTTACAATTGGTATCAAGAGCCATGGTTTGATCACTCATCTTTCATGCTCCTTGTATTGGTGGATTTCATAAGGTTTTTAGGGTATTAAGTGTTTAGGAGAGTTTGAATCATTGGACAAATTCTAGTGTTAAAGTTTGAATTTTGCTTGTACTTTTGTGTTTAGGATCATCATATGTGTTTATGTTTTGAATTGGAAGGCTTAAATCATTGTGGTTTGGTTGTTTTGATTGATAAAGTTGGTATTTGTGAACTTTGTACTAAGCGAGTTGAGTCTCGGACTTGAGTTTCTTCGAGCGAGTTGCTTTGTTACTAGAGCGAGTTGATATATGCGACTTGGCTATTTAGCGAGTTGACCTTTTAAGCGACTTGGTGGTTAAGCGAGTTGTGTCCGTTTGCGACTTGCTATTAAGCGAGTTGATTCTTAAAGCGACTTGTTTCATTGCGAGTTGATTGTGTTGCGAGTTGATACTAAAGCGAGTTGGATATTTAGCGACTTGTTTCATTGCGAGTTGATTGTGTTGCGAGTTGATACTAATGCGACTTGGCTATTTAGCGAGTTGATTCCTTAAGCGACTTGTTTCTTTGAGCGAGTTGGTTGTTTAGCGAGTTGATAACTAAGCGAGTTGAGTGTTTAGCTACTTGTCTATTGAGACTTGTTACCTCTTCGTGACACATTCTTACGGTTGTTCTTTTGGTTTAGTAAAATCCCGTGAAAGAATCAATTTCCCGGTTTAATCAAAGAATATTAAAATCCCGTAGAACTTGTAATCATGGCAAACATCGTTCCTACTATTATTTCTTCCGTAGCTGAGGATGTTCAAGCGGCGGTCGATACTGCCCACCTATGCTTGATGAATCGATTATGACTCATGGGCACAACAAATCCGATTGTCTTGTTTGGGAAAAGAAAACGGAGTCAACATTCTCAAGTCAATCGATGAAGGACCTTATCGATTGAGACTACTAGAGACTTAATTGATCTGCTGCCGCAGATGGAACAATGATCTATGGAATAGAGCGGACTTGTAGAAAACTAGAAGGGGGTTGAATAGTTTTACCAATTAAGACTTCCTTTAATCTATTTAGATTGACTTATATCAATCTATTTGGTTGTGTGTGTTGGATGTTGATAAGCAAGCATATAGAAGATATGTAATGAAAGAAAAGAGTAAGCACAAAACCACAACGCAAGTATTTATAGTGGTTCGGCTACAAGGTCACCTTCCTTGCCCTACTCCACTCCCGAGTCACCTACTCGAGTTCGTAATCACTACACCAAGCTCCTTATGGCGGAGAAGCCTTCACAACGTCGCCTACTCTTTTTCCGGTACTAGGCTAACCACCGGGTTCTTTCACACCAAGGTGAACCACTCCTACACAACGTCGCCTACCCTTTATAAGGTACTAGGCTAAGTACCTAGTTCTTTCACACCTTAGGTGAACTACACCTTCACAACGTCGCCTACCCTTTATCAGGTACTAGGCTAAGCACCTAGTTCCATTGTAATGGAGGAACTACTACCACACTACACCAACGACTAATCCCAAAGGAGATCTACTCCTTTACAACATCATCAAGGATATCAATATCCTTGGATCCTATACTAGTCTATCGATGAAGGACCTTATCAGATTGAGACTACTAGAGACTTAATTGATACTGCTGCAGATGGAACAATGATCTATGGAATAGACAGACTTGTAGAAAACTAGAAGGGGGGGTTGAATAGTTTTACCAATTAAGACTTCCTTTTAATCTATTTAGATTGACTTATATCAATCTATTTGGTTGTGTGTGTTGGATGTTGATAAGCAAGCATATAGAAGATATGTAATGAAAGAAAAGAGTAAGAAGCACAAAACCACAACGCAAGTATTTATAGTGGTTCGGCTACAAGGTCACCTTCCTTGCCCTACTCCACTCCCCGAGTCACCTACTCGAGAGTTCGTAATCACTACACCAAGCTCCTTATGGCGGAGAAGCCTTCACAACGTCGCCTACTCTTTTTCCGGTACTAGGCTAACCACCGGGTTCTTTCACACCAAGGTGAACCACTCCTACACAACGTCGCCTACCCTTTAAAAGGTACTAGGCTAAGTACCTAGTTCTTTCACACCTTAGGTGAACTACACCTTCACAACGTCGCCTACCCTTTATCGTGTACTAGGCTAGCACCTAGTTCCATTGTAATGGAGGAACTACTACCACACTACACCAACGACTAATCCCAAAGGAGATCTACTCCTTTACAACATCATCAAGGATATCAATATCCTTGGATCCTATACTAGTCTATCTTGTACATCGAAACACACCATATCGATTGTACATCTAAGGCACCTTTCACTAATGCCTTTGACTAGATCTAGAAGACACCTTTCACTAATGTCTTGTGTCTTCACTTCTAAGCACCTTTCACTAGTGCTTCCTTGTCTTGACTTTTAAGCACCTTTCACAAATGCTTCTTTGTCTTTGACTTCTAAGCACCTACCACAAGTGCTTATCCTATGGACGATAGATACCCTTCACTAATATCTTCGTCTTGACATTTGAGACATCTTTCACTAATGTCTTCAACACTACACTTCTTTGAAGAAAGAAAGGAATCATCAACAAGAGGACTTCAGTAGCCTTGATGATGAGGAAGCATAGCAACTCATAGACTTGAGCTTGCTCGACTTCAAAGGTGGTGATCTTGCCTTTAAGAGGAACCTAAAAGATCACACAAAACAAAACTACAAACATAGATCTCTTGGATCTAAGGTTAGTGAGATCTAACTCGGGGAGAAAGTGTGTTAGAAAGAGGATTGAAAGGGTGAGTAATAATGAAGAAATGGCTCACTATTTATAGGCAAATTTCCTCACTGTTCCCACGGATCCCACGGATCCTTCCACTGGGATCCGGCTAGCACAAAGCTAGGGATCCGTGGAGCATCCTCTTTACCCATGGGTATTTTTGGTTATGGGTCATGGGTCATGGTTTATGGGTTGATCCATGGTTTTCTTTCTAGATACAATGTACCTTAAGGATACATTGAACTTGTATAAGTGGTATATATGAAACCATGGGTTATGGGTCAAAACCATTTGCTAGTTTTTATCTATTTAGTATATACTTGTTTTTTTACCCATTTTAGTATATACTTGTTTTTACCCATTTTAGTATACTTAGCTTAAGTATGTGTTAACTCAATATGTAAACACTAGTTGTTGTACATATATATCTAGATTATAAAATCACTTATACTTGTTAAGCCAATATGTAAACACTAGTTGTTGTACATATATATCTAGATCATAAAGTCACTTATACTTGTTTTAGTGTTTTATGTGAAAATGTGAATATGTTAGAAAACTATTAGTTCAAACCATTTACGTATTTTATTTGTTTCGTTAATATGATTTTACTTTTGTTATCGACAAAACATTAGAAGATCGTAAAATATAAATAAACGTTTTTACGGCTTATTTGTATTAACAATCTCCCCCTTTTTGTTGATGACAAAACATAAAATTATTTTAAGGAAAAGCTAAAATTAAATAGCGTTTAATTGTAGTTTTACTTTCTTCTCCCCTTTTGTCGAAACAAAAGTGTTTGAAGAAAAGCAACACATTGTTTTAAAGAAAACATGTAAAAGAAAAAATAAAGAGAAAGTAGCGGTAATAGATCTCGTCTTACTCCCCTTGACGAGTCCATCCCTATGTAAGGCGTCAAGAAAGTAATTCTAATCTAGATCATTTGCAACTAAGTTTGCAAAGGATTTCGCCTAAAAAGAAAAAAGCAGTGTGCTCCCCAGATGATTGCAACTTTGCAATGGGAAGTTATGAAAATAAATCTAGTATTGCAAGTAATTTGCAATGTATTGCTGACATAAAGCTCCCCAGCTTTAGGATGTCAAAGTCTTCATGTGAATTAAGATACTACAATACAAAGGTTAGAAAGCAAGTATAATTCACAATTTCCGCAAATGTGATGCAAGTTAGTAGGAGAGAAAAAAAGAAAAAAAGGTTTCACTCTTCACGGATCCTCGGTTCCCTCCTAGTAGGGATCCGTCTAGGCTATTCCGAGGATCCGTGTCGGTGATCAAATTCAACAAGGGTGAAATAACAAATAATGTTATCACATAAATGAGATATGAAAACAAAGTAATCATATGCTCAACGAAATAACAAGTAGCATGTAATTCCATTTAATAAAACAAGAGTTATGATATACATGACTCAAAATAAGAAAATAGATAATACATAACTAGGAATTTCTTAGACCAACTAACGCTTGAAGCTTAGACACCACTATAATCTTCTAGCTCAAGTTATGTTTAGGTTTAATCTCGTCGAAGCGTTCGAGGAGATGATAGAACATAAACGTTGGTCTTCCGTACTTCATGTATCAAACTTTCAACATGTTGACAATGATAGCAATCTTTGTCATGGCTAGGTAGTGGTGGTGGATGAAATGAAGTGGCTTGATTCAAAGGATCAATTGAAGTGGTTTGAGGAGCCTCGAATGATGGAGGGATTGGTGGAGGTCCATTTAGGAATGGTTCGATCAAGAATGATGATGGTGGTAAAGATGTGTCAACTTCCATAAGGTCGGGTGGTTGACTTTGATGATTTCTTATAATCCAAATAGGATTATATGATGGAAACGGCGAAAAGGAAGCCGGAGCAAGTGTTGACTCAACACCTTGATTTTGAATCATTGTTCCTCTAATGAGGAGAATGTTGTCGGAGCGGATGAGGCGGCCTAGGTGGCAAGTCCTCTAAATTGTAGAGGTGAGGTGATGATTGTGGGGTTGTAAAGAGATAGCTCTAGGAACCAAAGGTGATGGTTTAGTGGAGATTATATTGTTTGGCCTAGGAGGTATGGTTGTGTTTGGTATAGGTAGTTTTGTGGGTATTATCCTTTTAGGAATTGGTTTGATTGGATGATGAAGGTTTGTTGATTTGACCGAGATGATTCGGTTGAAGAGATTTCGTGTACAACACGAGCCCTTTTGATGGGTGGTTCTTTGGTGGATAGGTTGTTACTTGGGGTTTTCTCATGATGAGATGATTTGAAGAGATTGCAAAGGCTGAAAGTTAGAATGAGAGTGATGACTATGGAGGTCCTAACAAGGTGGTTTATAAACCAAAAGATTTGGAAAGTGCATTTAAGCTCTAAGCCACTAAGATTCATTGGAATGTGATGATTAGCATGCACAAGAGTCAACTCTGAGAGGTTGTGATGTTCTAGGAACTCATTTAAGATGAGATGGAGTGTTTGAGTTGAAATGATTTGTTTTAGTAAGATTTGTCATAGGCGTCATCCGGATCCCACGGTTCCCTTCTCGGAGGGATCCGTCTAGGCTAGTTCTAGGGATCCGCGTTCGCAGTTTATGAAAGAGTGGAAATGATGTTTCTAAGATCCTAGACCTACATCACCTTGAGTGTTTTAGTTCTCCTAAGCGTTTTAAATGAAGGGTGCTTAAGTGTTTGAAGGCAATGAGTGGTGTAGCTAATGATTGTTATTTATGGAAGGATTTGGAACTTTCAACAAGTACCAATGGATGAGCAAGGATGACATTAAAGATGTCAATTGAAGTTAAATGAAACTAAATGATCCTAGAGATCGGGTTGTGTCTTAGGATTATGTTTTGGAAAATATCCTAATGGTTATGAGATGGGAAAACTAGGATTTGATCAACTTTGATCAATTTTGAGGTGAGATTGATTAATGATCAATATTGTCATAATCGAAGGATTTCTAACCTAGTTGTGAGAGATCATATAAGAAGAATAAAGTGTGAGTTTTGGGAGCGGAAGAGTGATGGATTGAAATGGTAGATCTAACAAAGCCGAAAGGTCAACCTATCTTGATAAAGTCTTAATCAATCTTTAAGACACTATGTTTAGCTTAGTGTGAGGTGTTCTAAGGGATGTGTTTGACATATAATGCTTGCAATTGCATTTTCATTTCTTAGGATCCCACGGTTCCTAAGTAGGGATCCGTTTAGTACAACATTTGGGATCCATCTATCTGCTAGACATAACCTTTACTAAAGGTATGCAATGATCTTTGACAATGCATTATATTCCAAGTTTTGTTTAAGTGAGTTCTAAAACTAGGAAATCAAATGTAAGATGTTTTATTTCATGGAAGAGATAGGATTATAGAGTAGAATTGATCCTATTTGACTATTCTAGGTTCCTTGAGTGTCTTCACTAGGAGGATCATTATGTGATTGATGGGTATTGGTGGAATCATGAATGAAGAAAGTCTTCATGAGAGATATGTTTAGCGGTTCCATCATCTTGTTCACAAGTACGTACAACGGACTTTGAAATTGAGGATGGAAGTGCATAACATTGTGATAGAGGCGTGTCAAGAACATTCCATAAGGGATGAGTTTATTCTTGGAGCCTTGAAGATTTGCAATTACGCCTTGCGAAGAAGTAGGCGGATTGTATGGTTGTTGTGTTAGCAAACGAAGACAACATGTGAGCACAACAAGCGGGAAGAATATCTCGATTTTCCTAAGACTCCAAACATTTTCACGTAGAATGAGAGCAACAGGGCTTATACTCTTCTCGGATATCCCGTGTATGGATAATGTTTGGATTGGAGTAATATGGTCGAGGTTTGCATATCATGCGCGTTAAATCTTTCGGAGAGGGTATGTGTGAACAATATGGACTATTTTCTTCACGAAAGTTGAAGAGAATCAAGAGACCAATCTTGGTGAAGGCACATTGTCCATGGTTTGGAATTTGAAGGATGTGAGCAAGATGCCCAAGGCTTAAAGTGAATTTTGGTTTTGATATAAAACCAAAGAGATAGAAGCGATCCTCGTTCGAACGAGTTCGACTTGACGGAAGAATTCCATTATGAACCTTGGACATATCTTCGTTGATTTCAAGAAGACATTCTAGTCCTATGGCTCGGAAGGAGGTATTGATACCTTCTTGAATTGTAGAGAGGTGTCTCACAACACGTCCTTCATGGAAGTGACGGTTTCGAGATTATTGAACCCACGGACATGATTGCGGTGTGTTGGGCTCAAGGAAATGTTCGGGTGTAGACGCTAGTGGTGAAAAATCAAACTCGTATTCATGCGTCATAGTTGAACCTATAGAGTGATGGGTTAATAAGGGAAGGCGTTTATGGTCAACCTATAATAATCTAACGTTTTACTAGATATTCTATTAACAATGGTTTTATTTTATTAGTATTTAGCTAACTCATGGTTTTGAAACTCTAGTGGATTATTACTTTTAGAAGGATAGTGGTTTTAATCTTGCATGAAAACTGTTTTCGATGAGGACGGATCCCACGGTTCCTTTTCAAAAGGGATCCGGCTAGTGTAACTTCCGGATCCGTGGATGCTAGTAATATGAGAACCGGTTTAATAAAAACATAGGTTTTACGGTTATTGTACCACAAGTATGTTTTATCCTACATTTTCTTTTAGCATGCATACATGACATCTAATATATCACGAAAGAATATAACACATATAGATCAAAAGAAATAAAACACACATAATAACACAAACATCCTAGATAAAATAGATTATCAATAATATTGCATTTCAATGCTAAGGATGATACAAAGGATTGGGTAAATGACCCCAATATAGATTAACAACACAAAGTAAATGTCTCAGTATGTGAACTTCATCATAGGGAACACAAGTGCGATGAGTGTTAGGGCGATGAGCACGAGTGCGATGTAAACCATGTTGATGACGGATCTTCTTGGTTTAGGAAGAGATGGAATGAGGAGGAAGATGAAGTTTTTGAATGAGAGGAATTTTGAAATTGGAAAATTTGAAAAGTGAGGATTGAAAAAGTGGGCGTCGGTGGGTTTATTAATAGGGAAGGAGGAATTTTGAAATTGTGTTTTGTTTTATTGGAAGAAATAAAGCATAAGCTCTATATACTATGACTATAGACGAGAAAAATAACACGTATGTGAGAAACAGGCTTCCTAACGAGCTACATGTAAATCATGTAAACACAAAATCTACTCAAATAAAAGCCTAGCAAATAACACTTATATACTAAACAAATATCATTTAGATATAAGTAGAAAGTCATACCTCGAATGCACTTAGGAATGTCTTTACAAATGACAAATGTCACTTAGACGATTCCCGCTCCTTTATGTCTAAGATACCTTCTTAAGGAAGGTATTCTTGTTACCAAGCAACTCCTAAAGCTTGGTGGGTATGAGCTTTGACTAATCAACATCACAAAGAAGATTAGTGCAATTTAAGTGAAAAGAAAAAGAAAAAAATGTTGTTTATCAAATCAACATCCAAACATATCGTTTTTGAAAAACATGATGTTTGTTTTTATGAAAAAAAAAAACTTTCTTTGTAGTTTTCAATTAACTATGGATCGTATCAAGTTTTTAAAGTACAATATACTTCAAGAAACTTGGTAACGAAGCTCTGATGCCAATTGTAGAAAACAAGAAGGGGGTTGAATAGTTTTACCAATTAAGACTTCCTTTTAATCTATTTAGATTGACTTATATCAATCTATTTGGTTGTGTGTGTTGGATGTTGATAAGCAAGCATATAGAAGATATGTAATGAAAGAAAAGAGTAAAACACAAAACCACAACGCATAGTATTTATAGTGGTTCGGCTACAAGGTCACCTTCCTTGCCCTACTCCACCCCCGAGTCACCTACTCGAGTTCGTAATCACTACACCAAGCTCCTTATGGCGGAGAAGCCTTTACAACGTCGCCTACTCTTTTCGGTACTAGGCTAACCACGGGTTCTTTCACACCAGGTGAACCACTCTACACAACGTCGCCTACCCTTTATAAGGTACTAGGCTAAGTACCTAGTTCTTTCACACCTTGGGTGAACTACACCTTCACAACGTCGCCTACCCTTTATCGGTACTAGGCTAAGCACCCAGTTCCATTGTAATGGAGGAACTACTACCACACTACACCAACGACTAATCCCAAAGGAGATCTACTCCTTTACAACATCATCAAGGATATCAATATCCTTGGATCCTATACTAGTCTATCTTGTACATCGAAACACACCATATCGATTATACATCTAAGGCACCTTTCACTAATGCCTTTGACTAGATCTACAAGACACCTTTCGCTAATGTCTTGTGTCTTCACTTCTAAGCACCTTTCACTAGTGCTTCCTTGTCTTGACTTTTAAGCACCTTTCACAAATGCTTCTTTGTCTTTGACTTCTAAGCACCTACCACAAGTGCTTATCCTATGGACGATAGATACCCTTCACTAATATCTTCGTCTTGACATTTGAGACATCTTTCACTAATGTCTTCAACACTACACTTCTTTGAAGAAAGAAAGGAATCATCAACAAGAGGACTTGATGGCCTTGATGATAAGGAAGCATAGCAACTCATGGACTTGAGCTTGCTCGACTTCAAAGGTGGTGATCTTGCCTTTAAGAGGAACCTAAAAGATCACACAAAACAAAACTACAAACATAGATCTCTTGGATCTAAGGTTAGTGAGATCTAACTCGGGGAGAAAGTGTGTTAGAAAGAGGATTGAAAGGGTGAGTAATAATGAAGAAATGGCTCACTATTTATAGGCAAATTTCCTCACTTGTTCCCACGGATCCCTTCCACTTGGGATCCGCTAGCACAAAGCTAGGGATCCGTGGGCAACTCCTCTTTACCCATGGGTATTTTTGGTTATGGGTCATGGGTCATGGTTTATGGGTTGATCCATGGTTTTCTTTCTAGATACAATGTACCTTAAGGATACATTGAACTTGTATAAGTGGTATATATGAAACCATGGGTTATGGGTCAAAACCATTTGCTAGTTTTATCTATTTAGTATATACTTGTTTTTACCCATTTTAGTATATACTTGTTTTACCCATTTTAGTATACTTAGCTTAAGTATGTGTTAACTCAATATGTAAACACTAGTTGTTGTACATATATATCTAGATTATAAAATCACTTATACTTGTTAAGCCAATATGTAAACACTAGTTGTTGTACATATATATCTAGATCATAAAGTCACTTATACTTGTTTTAGTGTTTTATGTGAAAATGTGAATATGTTAGAAAACTATTAGTTCAAACCATTTACGTATTTTATTTGTTTCGTTAATATGATTTTACTTTTGTTATCGACAAAACATTAGAAGATCGTTAAATATAAATAAACGTTTTTACGGTAATTTATGATGGCAATGAAATCCTTAAAACTAGGCAGATACCTAGTTGTGCTGAGTGCACTGAAGAAGATAAGAAATCGATAAGGTCACTAGGAGAAAATGGATAAGAAACTCAACAATCCTGCATGTAAAGAGAAAACATAATTATCGGACCCATGACTACAAAAAGGAAAATTGGATTTCCTGAATATGTTTAAACCTCAAACGTTGTTAACACCCGAACAAGTGTTACGGAAAAGGATTTAGATAAGCAAAAGCGAGAGAATCTTGTTGTAACAAACCCCCTCTTAGGAAAATGCCTTGAAGAATCGTGTATCCTCCAAATACACCAATGCATTTAGTTCTTAGAACTATTGCCACTAAAAGCAAGACCTTAATCAGTCAATATGTTATATTTCAATTATTTGTTGACTTTGAGAAAACTTGTGAAAAGGATCACACCCACTAGGATAGCTGAAGGGAAAGGGTTTTGAGCAAACAAAAGAATGCTATTTAACCGAGGTCATGCCTTTCTTTAAACAATTAAAGATCAATTTGAGAGTCTTAAAAGGGGATGGATTCAGATATTAAAGGAATGGAAAAGGAATTTGATGCAATGATAGTTGAGGTTAGTGACTATGAGCAAGCATTAAAATATAATGAAATTGAGAGGAAGAACTTGCATACCTTAAATGAGAATCGATTTAATGTATCTCTCAAGATGTGTTCTACACCGCCACTAATTGCTCTATTACTGCTTCTCAATTTCATGAATTATCTGTTGCTTTGAAAGTCTCTCATGATCGTGTCATTGAGCTTGAAATCAAAAATTCTAAATTAAGTGAGAAAATTGAACAAGATGATCACGATAATTTGGTAAAACATTTTTCTAAGTTAGAAGTTGAACATTTTGATTTACAACTAAAATATCAACATCTCAAAGAAAATGTTAAAACCTCAAACATCAAGATATCCTCGGATGTTCCAGAGTTTGATGCGCTTTTGAATTAACCAAGCGTGATGAGCAGATTCAAGCTCATCATAACACGATCGAAAGTTGAAAGCCCAAATTTCTCAATTAAAGGGTGAAATGAACAATGTGGTGGCTCCCAAATGCCTCCTCCTTTAGATTCTCGAATTCTCAAAACTTTCATCTTCAAAACTTGGTTAATGCTTTACAAAAGGAAAATGAGAGTTTTCAAGAAGAAAATGAAAAGGTTAAACGTCATTTCAATGAGTTATTTGAGTCAATAAAAGTCACTCGTAACAAAAATAATGAACAAATAACTTCGTTGCAAAAGGAAATTGAGAATCAAGAGTCGGGAAAAGGGAAAATGCCAATGACCAATGGGAGAATGGTGCTTCAAAGGTGCATGGATGTAATAAATATGCTTTGTCTCATGAAATATGTTCCTCCTTATCTTAGGAATAACAAACTTGCTATTCAAACATATTTCTCATACCTTAAGGACGACCTAGAATGTCTCCGTGAGATTGTAGAAGAGGATAAGTTAGAGAAACCACTTGATAATGCAATTGGCCATGCATGCTTATATGCCAAACGATCTCAAGAACTTCTAGAATGCTTAATTACAATATGCCCTAAATCCCTAGGTGAGCAAGTCAATATCTTGATACCTGTTCTATGCCTAGTGCCAAGTATGCAAGTCATTCAATGCCCAATATTACGAATGTGAACTTTAGTATGCCTTCAAGTAGCTCAGATCGGCACCTCCGAGATAAGAAAGTGAACCTCGGTGTGCCTTTAAATAGTTCACATCCCACTCATCAAAGCAGGAAAGGCAAAAAGTAGCAAAACCGACTAATGTTCCCATTCCTCTACGAGGAGTAATCGGTGACATTAAAGTGAGCGGTCAAAGTCTCAAGGCAATACAAGGAATGATAGGACCTCAAAGCTAAGAATGTGCATTGGAAGAAAGTAGAAGATCACCGTAGGGAGAATTTGAATAAAACGAATCATGTTGATTCTAGTGTTAGCTCTAAGCGTACTATAATTAATGCGAATTCTAGTACTTTTGGCAAAACATGTAATGATGATTGCGTGGTTTCTATTACTAATCTTGAATGTAGTATGAATGATTTGTCTAGTACTGTCAAATGCCCAGTTAAAATTGTTAATGTTAAAAATCAAGCTAAGAAGGCTAAAAGGCAAAAGCGAAAGAAAGTTAGAAAACAGTGGAAACCCACATGAAGAACATTTAGTAAGATAGGTTATCAATGGATACCTTTTGGCCATAAAGTTAATCAATTCTGCCCTCAATTTGCTAAGACAATGCCCACTAGAAAATGGATGCCCACTGGTAGAATTATTCCCTTAAGAAGTGAACATACTTTGAATAGGTCAAATACGGATACTAGCACTGCATCTATTTATGATGATTCCATTGTATCTACTTCTGATGTGGGTGTTCCAATCAACATTGCTAACCAAATGGAACCCATTCTTGCATGGGATCCCAATTATCCAGATTATCCATTCTTATGCGTGCTCAACTGCGGATCGTTCAAATCGTTACGTGGTACACGGACTCAGTTTGTTCCAAGCATATGATCGGAGACCGGTCGCGCTCATGAACTTCGTGAGTAAATTCATCGGACCGTTAGATTCGGAATGATCATTTTGGTGCAATTATGGGTTATGGAGATTATGTTGTCGGTGATAGTGTTATCTCCGGGGTATACTACTTAGAAGGTCTTGGTCATAACTTATTTTCGTGAGGTCAATTACGTGATTACGATCTAAGTGGCCTTGAAAACATACTTGTTTCATTAGAGAACTTGATGGTAAAGAGCTTTTAAGAGGAACACGTGGTTCAAATCTATACACCATCTCTATCGAATATATGATGAAGTCTTCTCCAATCGCTTGTTGTCAAAGGCTTGAAAACAAAGTCATGGTTATGGCATCGTCGTCTCAATCACTTGAACTTGGCACCATCAATGATCTCTCCGAAAGGACTTAGTTGTAGGTTTACCTAGGCTAATGTATGAAAAGGATCATCTTTGTTCGACATGCCAATTAGGAAAAAGCAAGAAATATGCCCACAAACCCAAACCTACAAACTCGATTCTGAAGTTCTTCATACAATTCACATGGATTTATGTGGACCCATGAGAGTGCAAAATATCTTTGGGAAGAAATATGTGTTAGTCGTGGTTGATGATTACTCTCGATTCACAGGTTAAGTTCTTAAGGACAAGGATGAAACTCGGATATCATCATCAAACTTATCAAGCAGTGCGAGTTCGACTTAACAAAACCGAGAATCATACGAATCGACAATGGGCCCGAGTTTGTTAATAAACAACTTAGTGAGTTTTATGAAAGTATTGGAATCGGTCATCAAAGAAGTGTTCCACGAACTCCTCAATGAGCGGTGTAGTTGAAGGCGAATCGAACTCTTGTGGAAGCCGCAAGAACAATCTTGATTTACTCAAAGGTTCCAATGTTTCTCGGTGAAGCCATTGCCCGCTGCATACTACACACAAATCGATCCACGATTCACCTTGTCATGGAAAAACTCCATATGAACTTGTCCACAACAGAAAACCTAATCTCTCATTCCTTCGTGTGTTTGGTGCATTGTGTTATCCAACTAATGAGGGCCAAGACTTAGGCAAACTTAAAGCTAAAGCGGACATTGGAGTATTTGTTGGATATGCACCAAGCAGAAAAGGCTACCGAATCTACAACAAGAGAACCCGAAATATCATGGAAACAATTCACGTTACGTTTGATGAGTGACAGTCAAATGGCTCTGGACAATCCATTCTGGACCCGCATCGCAAAACAGTCCCATTGGTTCATCCTTGTACCAAATTTCTCTCCAGAATTCCATATGTACCTCCAATCGAAGATGATTTAAAGTAATTGTTTGATCCAATGTTCGATGAACACTACGAACCAAATGTCGATGAAATGTCAAATCCATCAACAGAGGTCGCTCCTATCCACATGAATGAAGTCAACCCTTGGTCTCAATATCATTAAGTCAAGAAGCACTGCTGCGATCACTCTATCTCATCAACAAATCATCAATCTTCAAATGTACATCATGGAAATGTTTACGCATCAATGATGAAGTTAATCCTTTGCTACTCAAAGATGCTCCATTTGAAAACATATTTGCTCTGAATCATCATCGTAACCATCTACTTGGAGACATCGACTCTGCTACCTCGGTCCCTCAACAACGACCACATGAACACCTCGGAAAATGGACTCATGATCATCCATTGGACAACATCATTGAAATCCCTCTCGTCCAAAGATCCACACGGAAACAACTTGCAACCGATGCCTTATGGTGCTTCTTGAACTCCGTACTCTCTAAGATCGAACCAAAGATGTTAAAACCGCCATGAATGAAGACTCGGTTCAATGCCATGCAAGAAGAAATTCATGAGTTTGATCGACTTGATGTATGGGAATTAGTACACGCTCCAGTTGTGCTATGATCATTGCTCTAAAATGGATCTTCAAAGTGAAACTTGATGAGCATGGTGATGTCTGAAGAACAAGGCTCGATTGGTGGCTAAAGGATACCGACAAGAGGAGGGTATTGACTTTGAAGAATCATTTGATCCTGTTGATCGTATCGAGGCAATCGAAATCTTCTTGGCTAATCTGCAAGTAAGAACATGGTAGTCTATCGGATGGATGTAAAGACGGCGTTTCTTAATGGAGATCTTAAAGAAGTCGCTCACGTCGCCCAACTGAAGGCTTTGTGAATCGAGCATCCTACTCACGTTTATCATTTTAAGAAGGCTCTTTATGTTTAAAGCAAGCTCAAGGGCATGGTATGATCGCTATCAAAGTTTCTTCTATCTACTGGATTTGCAAAGGAGCGATTGATCGACATTGTTCACCGGAAGTCGAGCAAACATTTAATTCACGTTCAAATATATGTTGATGATATCATATTTGCCTCGACCGACCCCAATGAATGTGATCTCTTTTCAAATGAAATGGGTTCCAAATTTCAAATGTCAATGATGGGACAAATGTCATTTTTCTTGGGATTACAAATTTCACAAAGTCCGGAGGCATTTTATAAATCAATCTAAATATGCTAATGAGATTTTAAAGAAATTTGGATTTGATTCTAGTGACCACATTGACACTCCCATGATTGAGCGTACTAAATGGATGAGGACCACTCGGGGATCATGGTAGACCAAACGAAATATCGTAGTATGATTGGATCCACGATGTACTTCACACCGATGAGACGATATTCTTATTTGTATGCATGTGTGCTAGATACCGAGCTAAGCCTACCAAAAGCACCTTGAAGCGGTTAAACGGGTCTTCGGTACCTCAAGGAACCATCAACATGGGACTTTGGTACCAAGGACACCGGTATGTCACTAACGACATATGCAGATCTGCGAGATCATGCGGTGTCAAGATACTCGTCAAGCGTGCGGAGGTGCTCGGGTTTTGGGTGATAAGCTTGTGAGATGGTCGTCAAAGAAGCAAATGAGTACTTCTATTTCTCTCAGAGGTGAATACATAGCCATGTCATCTGTTGTGCTCAAATCCTATGGATGAGATCTCAATTATCGACTATGGCTTTGAATTCAACAAAATCCTCTGTCTTGTGATAATAAAGTGCTATTGCTCTCTCATGCAACAACGTACAACACTCAAGAGCAAAGCACATCGACATTCGACATCATTTCATCGGGGAACAAGTGGAAAAAGGTGTGGTGGAACTCTATTTTGTGAGTCTCGAATACCACCAGCGCACATCTTCACCAAAGCTCTTCCTAGAGAACGTTTTGAGTTTATCCTTCCACGTCTTGGTCTAAAGAGTCTTCAACCGGAAACACTCAAGCGTCTTCAAGAGGAAGACGAGGAGTAAAGGTCTTTATCCATCTATTTCTTGTATATATTTATTCAAAAGCAAAATACAAAATTTAAAACCCTCAAAAGAAAGTATAAAATATAAAATTCTCTAAAATCCATAAAAATTTGAAAATCTTGAAAAATTCCAAAATATTCTTATTTTGTCATGTTTTTCTTATTCGATTTCATCTACGGACTTTGTGTTGACATTCAAAGAATGTCACGGGTTTTAGATGTTCTTGAATGCACATAGTTTTGTAAAAAAAAAAAAAAAAAAAAAAAAATGAGGCGGAGAAAAATGGTGGTTTATTGTCATTTCAGCAAGAACCCGTTTTAAAAGTTAAAACAGTCATGCTTTATCTTATTTTCAAATCTCATGCTCGATTCTTAAAACAAATGTTTGTCATCAAAAGATAAATGTTTCTCTTTTCAAATATTTTTCCTTCTAATGATTCTTCCGAAAATATTTGCCATCTAATGAAAACTTAATTGCTTTGAAAATACCTCGTTCTCTATTATTCGTGTAAATCATTTGTGCTTATCATTCGTAAAATCTCTATCTCTCAATCAACAACTTGTGTCATTGATTGAGGGGAGAATGATTTATTCGAATTAAAAGGTTATTTTGAAAGGTCATTTTCAAACAATTGACACGTAAATGAGCAAGGTTTAGTGTTGAAAAATCAAAAAGAATTATGTCTTATCTGATTGATTCAAAACCTTGGCTAATGTTATGTTTTCAAAAGACAATCTTGCATGTTCAAAACAATGGTGTTTAAAGTCTGAATATCTAATCCTTATCAGTTAAAATTGTTTTTTTCTTTTCAAAAAGCAAGTCACTATTCTCCTCAAAAGCTCTCAAAATTTAATTTAAATCAATAGAGATCACATCTCTCAAAGGATTTGGAAAGTGTGATCGGGGAGAATTTGTGATTTTAATTGGTTTAAGCGATAACTTGATAATTGGTTATATAAGTGTTTAGCAAGCCATCCTCCCGCTTGTGCCAAACGATTTCAAAATTTTCCATGCACATGTTGAGGGGAGCATCTTTTAAACCACAAAGAATTGTAACGTGATTGATTTGTCTCTAAGTGCAGGTTCCCTCTAGTATGTGCAAAACTCTTTCAAATCTCGAGGCACCTATTGAGGGGAGCAAACCTTGAAAACTTCATCCTTCCCCAATATGCTTTATCTACTTGATTTAATCGGGGAAGTGATCTTTGATATCTTTAGAAAATGGTAATCAAAGAAATTTATTCTTCCTCTTGCCTCCGTGTGCTAAAACGTTTTCAAAAACATGATGCACATGTTGAGGGGGAGCTCTTTTTTCTAAAAATATCAAAAACAATTCAGGTACAAAATGCTTTGATAATATATCACAAGTATTTGGATTGATTTTCAAATGGTTTTTGATTGGTTCCAATGGCAGATGAACAATACCAAATAGACCGACCAAATTTACTTTATGCATGGTGATATAAGGATGATAAGGTTAGGTATTTGTTCCCATGATCCGCCGAGCGGAGGGATCTACCAGGATAATCCACTAGATAGTGTAGAAGTCACGAGGTATGATGAAAAAGGAGAAATGTGAGATATGGGAAGAGTGCGAGGCGAGACGAGGCTAATCTTGGAATAAACCCAACAAGGTTCTTGATAAGGTTTTAAAGGTACCATTTTGAGGGTCGTTTAAGTCCTTATTTGATCACTTTGTATCCGTTATTGCTTAATATCGTTCCTTTTCACTTTTTAGGTCTCGTGAAGGCAAAATGCTAGAATGGCACTTATTTGGACGAAAAGGCGCGAATATATGAAGAAAATGGCCAAAGTCAAAATCGAGACACTCACGATTCTTGAAAGTAGAAGGCGATGGCGTCGGGTGCTACATTGTGGCCGTCCCAAAATTATTGTGACGGGCGAACCCAAAACTCGTATTTTCAAGAGACGGCGTCTAGTTGTGAAAGAGTAGGCCGTCGCTACTCGGGCGGCCTAGATGCAATCCGGACTACGTCGGTCAAGAGGACGGCGTCACGGACATAAGGTGACGTCGTCGCAAGGTTAACGTGGCCAAGACGAAACCCTAATGGCGGCGACACGGGCGTCACTAAACATAAGGTGACGCCGTCGCAATTGTAATCTTATATATAGAATCCGAATTTTTCGGTCTTTGTGTGGAGAGTCTTTGGAGTAAAACCTAAAACCGAACCTATGGTGTCTTGTACGATATTTAGGGTTTTAAACCCTATCTTACATCAAGATAAGTCTTTACTTCATTAATTCAATTATGTCTTTGATTATTTGTGTGTATGATTGCATGTTCTCCATGTCCAGCTAATTTATTTGTGTGTTTGCTTAGGAAGTATGAAACTTAATTATTGAATATTGATTGGTTGTTTCTTATCTTAGTTGATTAATGATCTAGTAATGCGATAGGTCATTCGTTGTGTACTTAATGCTTGATTCATCTTTGTGAACCTTAGAATATAATTACCGAGTAGTTGTAGGCTAAACCATCCAAAGAGCGCCTTAGAGTAGGAGTTTATAATCCTAGTGGGTTTGTAGACAAGACCCTTTGGTAAGTTCAAAGAGTTAGGAGAAACGATACCCTACAACTTTAGACACACAACGACTAGGAATAAGGCGTGACACTCAACCATCAATAGGAGATAATTAAGGAGTAATAAACTAAGTAAACACATCTTTAAACTATCATACGAGCACACATTAATTAGACATAGACTCCACAACCTTACTTTAGATAATTAGATAATAGTAGAGTAATCGGTGAAATACCAAACCCCAAATCCAATACCCGAGATTCGTACCTTTCCATTTTCATAAAATATAAAAGATAAAAATAATCTTCCTCAACCTTAACCTTAGTGTAGTAACTCCTTACTAGCATTCCTATTCCCCTAGAGAATGATATCAATACCCGTGGCTTACCCTAATTACTACACTACAACGATTAGGTTCATTTGCCTAGGGTGTTATAAAACTTGCTCGAAGAAAAGGAAGTTCCTTTGACCCGAACAGCGTGTGGCGTTATCAAGTTTTAGGCGCATTGCGGGAATAGAATAGCTAGTTAGTAGTCCACCTCGTTTAGGTTTCTTTGCTTGATTCCTATCAAGTAAACTTTTTCTCATTTTTAGCTTTCTCTTGGTCTATCCCCCTTCTTCGTGACCCTCGTTCGTAAAACCATCACTCACCATGATCCGTATCTTCCGTCAAGATTCTTCAATCTACCGTTCCCAATCCGAGATTGAGCGCGCAATCCCACAAAACCCTTCACCCACTCACCATTTTGGTAATCACCTAGGGCATAATGAGATAAATTGGCAACAACAAAGTCCTTTTATTACTCGATTACGATGAGGAATTTGATTATGGTGAGGCACTTGATAGCGGAGAGGTCATTAATGAAATTGAGGAAGACCCTCCCAATGTTTTGACCCTAGGTGTAGGATTGAGAAAGATGGCCCCTTTAACATGCAATTCCCTGCAAAATAGGACTAGAGGGTTCGATGCTTATTTGAATTCATTCTTACCTTTAAACTTAATCTCAAGGACCTATACAACAAAATCAAGGTCAATGAGTTAACTTATCAAGGGAACAATGTTGTTGAAGCGATCATTTATTTGCACGTGTTTGTCGGAAGTTTTGCTTATTTGGTAGAGTTCATGGTCTTAGAAGACTTAGGAGAATTTATAGATAAGGACCTCACTCAGTAATTTTGGAAAACCTTTCAAAAAATTGACTAGGTTGAATGAGCGGATGATTGATGGTCTAATTACATTCTCGATGAAGTTGAATATTTCATCTACCAAATGCCACGCTCATCCTAGGTTTAAACATAAGAACATCGAGGTTTGTAATAGAATGACCCCTATTCCATTGCTTAGTGAAAGGGATAAGCAGAGTGGGCTTAGGTACCCATATGAGAAAACTAAGCGGTATTACAAAAAATGCCTTGAATTAGGAGATGATTACAAAAAGAATGAAAGAGCGTTGGAATGGCTTAAGTATGAGCACGAGAGGATAGGTGAGGAAACGTAGGAACACGACTATGAGTCTAGCTACAAGACTCTTAAATAAAGAAAAGCGCTTCGTGGGAGGCAACCCATGCTTAATTGTTTGCTTGTTAGTGTCATATATCTTTTATTAATTGTTTATCCTCATGTTTAAATTTGTGAAAATGCTTTATTTTGTTTTTAACCTCGTCTTAATTACATATAAAGGTATTTTACATAAGGGATAAGTGTAGGGAGGATTACATACGTTTTCAAAAGAAACGTAAACATGAGAATAACAATTAACTAAAAGATATATATGTTTGTTTGTTCGAGTCAAATGCTTGTATCGAGTCATAATGGATGTTTTTGCGAAATTGTTCAGATTCTAAAGATGTAAATTTTCCGAATTTTTTCCGAAAAATCGCAGACCGGTTTTTGTCGGATAACTTTGTGTCGAGATTGCAACTTGACGTCGGGAAGGAGTAAAACATCAGTTACTTTTCTCGTTTTACGAGCTACTTATAAATTTTGGAATTTTTCGGTCTTAATTTTCTTAGAAATTCATAAACATCCATTCCACAAGCATTATATCCTAGTTTAAATCGAGTCTTATATATATTATTACCGCCGATTTTACGCGAAGGTTTCGTTTGTTTTCTTCAAGTGTGCGGGTTTAGTTTGTCAAGAAGAAGTTACATAAGATTGGAAGGAGCTTTTCACATAATAATTCTTCTTGGAAAGATTTAACCACCACTTTACACGGATCCTACCGAGCTAATCGGGGGTATTAGTTTCTTCGTTTTGATTACCTTCTTTTATCATAACTTTGATACTTTGGGAACATTGGGACAATGTTCGGTTTAAATGTAGGGAGGAAAATAAAGCGGAACTTTGAAACTATGCTTATCCTTGACTATCTGCTTTGTCAATTGTATTTGTGTAATAAACCATGAGGAAATGTCGGTTAGGGTAATTTTGGCACCAAATTTAAAATTTTTATGACATATAAGAGTGGGCCATTAGTCTTAACAAAAGCGTCTCATGGATAGGAAGTTGCATGACTAGCACAAAACCCTTTACCACCCAAATTCCACCAAAATGTGAGGATCGCCCTTAGATTAGTAGGAATTAAAGCATTCATCTTTAATGCTTAGAGTGTGAACCGTAGTATATTAGATTCTAGAACTTGTTTTGTGATGCATTCGAGATCGCAAGTGAGGCTACACTTGTGTAGTTAGGAATAACTAAATGATAAGAGGCATTAGGATAACCCTTGTTTGATACTTGTAATATAATTACTTCTTCCACTTGGTTGAGTAATTCCCCACACCCTTTGCGTTGTACTCATTTTAGTACACGATACCCTAGTTAACCCTCGAGCCTATCCTTTTCGCGGTTCTCGTGATGTTTGGTTTTCGAATATCAATGAAAACATTGTTTACACCCCCCCCAAATATACACCCAAATCGCCTTAGCCTACCCCTTATGCACTCACTTTAGTGAAAATGTTTGTTATCACCCTAAACCCTTAGTTCAATTATCTAGTTGCTTGCATAAGTTGCTAAGTCGAGTCATATCCTTTGTATCTGATTTTGGGACGATTGGGATTCATGGGAAAAGTTAAAGTTTATGAAATGACGGGAAGGAACGTTAAATTCAAATTCCTTTGTTTGCGTAATAATGTACCCCAAGTGTTTTGATCTTTTCATTCGGGTCAAATTAGTGTTAGAGTAATAAAAACTCAAGTGTAGGGATGTGCCTATAAATCCTAGTATTTTGATGTTATCGTAGAGGATGGTAGAGTAAAAGTGTATGGAAAAAAAAAAAAAACGGGCTACCATCCTACATCTATCTTTAAATTTATGTTTATTTATTTGATTATCTAGAGTGTAGAGTGTCGAGTCTTGGCTTAGCAACGCCATTCTTCATATCGATTAACATAAAGATTTTTACTTGCCACCACTAAATAGCCTATCCCACCAAACCCTTATTTCCTACCGTAAGCCTAACATTACAACCCTTTAAAAGACCTCTTTGATAGTCTTTCCTAGGTGCTTCGCCAAAGCGATGGAGGTTTGATCTATTCTCAAGCCTATGGTAATCTATGTACTAGGACCGGTTAATGAGTGTTTATCTTCCACTTCCTATTTGTTATATTTCATATATACACCCGAGAGATGTGAGTATCCAAACACCCCATGTGAGGTGCTAGTATGTAATTCCGTGCTTGTTATAACTTTCTTGGGGCTTATATGTGTTGTGGACCATTTTGAATTAATGCTTCATGACCCCAACTTATAAATTAATTGGCTAAAAGCACATTTGCTTGAGGACAAGCAAATAACAAGTGTAGGGATATTTGATAAGGTTTTAAAAGGTATCATTTTGAGGGTCGTTTAAGTCCTTATTTGATCACTTTTGTATCCGTTATTGCTTAATATCGTTCCTTTTCACTTTTTAGGTCTCATGAAGGCAAAATCTTGGAATGGCACTTATTTGGACGAAAAGGCGCGAATATATGAAGAAAATGGCCAAAGTCAAAATCGAGACACTCACGATTCTTTGAAAGTAGAAAGCGGCGGCGTCGGGTGCTACATTGTGGCGCGTCCCAAAATTATTGTGACGGGCCGAACCCAAAACTCGTATTTTCAAGAGACGGCGTCTAGTTGTGAAAGAGTAGGCCGTCGCTACTCGAACGGCCTAGATGCAATCCGACGACGTCGAAGTTGAAGAGGACGGCGTCACGGACATAAGGTGGCCGTCGCAAGGTTAACGTGGCAAGACGAAACCCTAATGGCGGCGACACGGCGGCGTCACTAAACATAAGGTGGCGCCGTCGCAATTGTAATCTTATATATAGAATCCGAATTTTTCGGTCTTTGTGTGGAGAGTCTTTGGGTAAAACCTAAAACCGAACCTAAGGTGTCTTGTACGATATTTTAGGGTTTTAAACCTATCTTACATCAAGATAAGTCTTTACTTCATTAATTCAATTATGTCTTTGATTATTTGTGTGTATGCTTGCATGTTCTCCATGTCCGCTAATTTATTTGTGTGTTTGCTTAGGAAGTATGAAACTTAATTATTGAATATTGATTGGTTGTTTCTTATCTTAGTTGATTAATGATCTAGTAATGCGATAGGTCATTCGTTGTGTACTAATGCTTGATTCATCTTTGTGAACCTTAGAATATAATTACACAGTAGTTGTAGGCTAAACCATCCAAAGAGCGCCTTAGGGTAGGGTTTATAATCCTAGTGGGTTTGTAGACAAGACCCTTTGGTAAGTTCAAAGAGTTAGGGAGAAACGCATACCCTACAACTTTAGACACACAACGTGACTAGGAATAAGGCGTGACACTCAACCATCAATAGGAGATAATTAAGGAGTAATACAAACTAAGTAAACACATCTTTAAACTATCATCGAGCACACATTAATTAGACATAGACTCCCACAACCTTAGTTTAGATAATTAGATAATAGTAGAGTAATCGGTAGAAATACCAAACCCCAAATCCAATACCCGAGATTCGTACCTTTCCATTTTCATAAAATATAAAAGATAAAAAATAATCTTCCTCAACCTTAACCTTAGCGTAGTAACTCCTTACTAGCATTCCTATTCCTAGAGAACGATATCAATACCCGTGGCTTACCCTAATTACTACACTACAACGATTAGGTTCATTGCCTAGGGTGTTATAAAACTTGCTCAAGAAAAGGAAGTTCCTTTGACCCCGAGCGACGCGTGTAGCGTTATCGAGTTCTAGTTATGAAGTCTTGGTTAGCTTGAAGGGGTTGAAGAATGAAAAGAATTGATTGTGAAAGGGTGAAAATAAATAACCCTCAGATAATTCAACCTTAGGGCGATATCGGGTTCAATTCATATGGTCTTTGGTGGTTACTAAGGTAACATGGGTATTGAAGACAAGGCGTCATGGACCCGGTGACGCCTTTGCTACCACTTCCCAAACCACTCAAGTTCCTCCTAAAAGGTCTTGTTTCATTCTCACGGGAACAGACATTATCTATCGACTTTCTCTTAGAGTTTGTTGATATTGAAGAAGGAGACCCTCTCCTAGTCTCGGCATAGGAACCAAATATGCACAATTGAGCCTAGAGCCACGAGATCATCAATAAATCTCATTAGGACACTTTCAATGAAGACTCTCTGCTTCACATAATGTGGAAAGAGATTATATTTTGAGTCCCACGCATTATCCTTGTGATATTGCGAAACATCTGAGTGATATGTATACATATTCACAATGAAGATGGAAAGCCTTATGGAGCCAACATCAAACAAGCTCCTGGTGGGTGGCATGTGAGATCTATCCAATAGATCAACCATGTGACAACTAAACATAAATAATGGGGCGATTCAATCTTTTGAATCAATCTTGGTTCAGGTTATGGATTGACGGATTCCTTTGAAAAACCGGTTGTTGTGCTTAAAAACACTTTTCGTTAGCACATCGACTGTGTACTCATATTTCAAAATAAAAAGTGTTTATGATTGAAAACCTTCGTTGTATTGCAAAAACAATTTCTATTGTGTGGTACACGATTGTTTTCAAATCTCTTTCATCAATCGGTGAATCTCAATTATTTGGTTCACTCACTCCGTGTTGTCTTCTTTGAGGCGTTCGGTTTGAGAACAACTAGAACATTGCGAAACCACGTCAAGGAGATTCTTAGGAATCCCACCGATCACAAGCGATACTTGTCTTGATCAACGGGAAATGTGGGCGGTGTACCTCAATTCAACGAAAGTGATCAAAGACACTTTCGTGCATGTTAATACAAATAAACCGTAAAAACGTTTATTAATATTTTGCGATCTCTTTGTGTTTTGTTGATAACATATATAATGTTGTCTTAAGTATAATTATAAGGATACATGTTATTTTGTAAAGCATTTACATATAATCTTTTAAATACAAAATGTAGTAACTAAAGCATTTGTTGTAATAGTTAATTAGGATGGGTAAAATCACAACCCATGGATCTTAACCCATACCCAAAGAGACTTGATACAATGTATACTTAGATACATTGAATCTAGATATAACCATGGACCAACCCATGACCCATAACCAAAAACCCATGGGCAAAGAGGAGCTTTCAACGGATCCCTAGCTTTGTGCTAGCGGATCCCAAGTGGAAGGATCCGTGGGAACAAGTGAGGAAATTTGCCTATAAATAGAGAGCCATTTCTTCATTCTAACTCACCCTCTTCTTACTAAATCTCATATACACTCTCATTCTTTTCTAACATATAGATCACTTGATCTTGAGAGTTGTTCTTCTTTCTTTCTATTTGTGATCCTCATATAGGTCCTTCTAAGGCGAGATCACGAGAATTCTACAAGTCATCCAAGCAAGGGTCCTTGATTGATTTGTCACTCATAAGATTTACATGCGAAGATCTTGTATTTGATATTTCACATATTTGTTGTGTAATAGTTGTGTTGGTTTGGTCCACCGTGCTACGGACTCGGTATCTAGCTTTGTCTGGGATAAAGTGTAAGCAACTTTGTGAAGGCTTCTCCGCCAAGTGAAGGAGTTTGTTGACACGATGCTTGAACTCACGAGTAGGTGACTCGGGGAGTGGAGTAGGGCAAGGAAGGTGTCCTTGCAGCCGAACCACTATAAATCGGTGTGTCATTTCTATCCCTTATCTTTATTTATTTGCTTGCACTATCATTAGATCTATCGTTCTCAACATCCATACGATTTCACATAATATCGGATCTAAAGTTTTTGAAATCAACTTAAAATCGGCAAAACTATTCAACCCCTTCTAGTTTTCCACAATTGGCATCAAGAGCTAAGTTTATAAAAGTTTTAAAGTAAAATTGTATTTTAAAAATTTTCGATCACTATGGGTTCTGAAAATTATAAGGAAGGGCAATCTATGCAACGACCACCACTACTTGAAACTAATGGTTTTATATATTGGAAAAATAGATTCGAAACATATGTGAAGTCTAAAGATATTGATCTTTGGTACATTATTGTTGAAGGTGATTTTGAGGCTACCTCAAATGATGATAAGGGAAATTTAGCTAACATACCTCATGATAAACTAAATGATGAAATGATGAAATGAAGAAAAAGCTTTCGAAAAATAGTGAAGCAAAAATGGTTTTATATAATGCTTTACCGAAAAAGGAATTTGAAAGAATTTCCTAACTCAAAACCTCTAAAGAAATTTGGAATTCTTTAGTTGTAACTCATCAAGGAAACGAACAAGTTAAAAATAATAAAATTGATTTATTTGTTCAAAAATATGAACAATTTTCAATATCGGATGAGGAAACTATAGATCATTCATTTGCTAACTTTAATACTATTATTACATCTTTACAAGCACTTGATGAATCTTTCTCTAGCCGTAACCATGTTAGGAGATATCTAAGGGCACTTCCATCGAAGTGGAGATCTAAGGTGATGATCGATCGAAGAGTCAAAAGATTTGACAACTCTCACCTCGATGAACTCATAGGCAATCTAAAAGTCTACGAGCTTGTTCTTGCTAAAGATTCCGAAGCCTTTAAGGTAAAGAGAAACATAAATCTCTTGCCTTAAAAGCCAAAAAGGCTTCAGTGATGAAGATAACTCTTCCTCGGGTAGTGACGACGAGGAGTATGCTATGTGGTGAGGGACTTTAAAAAGTTCTTTAGAAGAAAGGAAGATCGTCAAACAAGCTGATGACGATAAGAAGGTTTTGGAAAAGCAAAGAGGACGAGAAGCCAAAGGATGATCGTACTTGCTTTAAATGTGGGGACCCAAACAACTTTATTAGTAAGTGCCCCAAACGGGATGATCAAAAGGCATTCGTGAGGGGCACGTGGGAATGAGCGACGAGGAGGACGAAGAAATTTGTCTCATGGCAAATGACGAGGTATGTCACGAATACTATAGTAGTTCATCACTGATGACGACTCATTGCATAATGAATATGATAAACTATGCAATATTAGCTTAAAACTAATTAACAAAAACAAGCTTTTAAAGAGTCAAAACCAACGTTTAGATAAAGAAGTAATAGAATTAAAAGCAAAACTAAAACGTTTGGAAAAGGGTAAAATAGCAAGTGGTGAATGTGAACTTTGTGTTCAACTTCAAACACTAGTTGATCATTTAGATTCTAAAATTGCTAGAATGAGTACAAACACCTTAGATACAATACTCGATGGTGTTAAAACCGCAACAACCAAAAGGGTCTAGGTATACAACAACTTGATCCATCAACTAGTGAAAGTAAAGAAACAAAATTTGTTAAAGAATTAGAAAAACCGACCCTTTGTTGTGGCGGATCCCACGGATCCCTAAAAGGGAACCGCTAGTGTACAAACCGGGATCCGTGGATCTGCTTTGTGACAACTAGTGGTAATAACATAGCCTCATCATCTAGAACCGAGTTCGTTATCGTAAATAGGAAGAAACCAACTCATGTCACCACTAGACATCCACCTCCAAAAAATAATCCTACTTTTGCAAGAAACAAAGCACCATCTTTTCAAAAACATAATGCATCTAGGAGACCTAATAACGTTTATCCAAGAAGTAACCATCAAATGGGATGGAACCCTAATATGCAAAACGGTTTCTCTTTTCAAAACTTTGCTCCATGGAATGCATACTCATCTTATCCATACATGTCTAACATGAATGGAATGTTTAACACTAATGGACCCATGAATAAATGGGGACCAAAATTTTTGAGTTTATTATTGTTTTAGGTGTGTTAAAGGTCGACCTAGACCCCAGATGAATGGGTCAAGGATAGCGGGTGCACGAGGCACATGACCGCAATAGGGATCTATTCTCCACATATGAATCCGTAAATGGAGGTAATGTGGTGTTTGGAAATAGGAAAAGTAGAATCATCGGTAAAGGTACAGTTTCTAACAAATCTCTAACCATTAACGATGTGTCAAAGAAAACCTAAACTTTAACCTCTTAAGTATAGGACAAATATGTGATAAAAAGTGCAATGTACTTTTACCAAAACCGTAGTAAGATACTTAAAAATGGCATAACCATAGGAAGAGGAATTAGGAAACATGGAGTCTATGTCATTAAAATCGGTAATGAACCTAATGATAAACTATGTCTTACCTCTATGGATGATACTTCGACCTTATGGCATCGAAGATTGGGTCACGCCAACATGCGACTTCTCCAATCGCTATCATCCAAAGATCTAGTAAGAGATCTACCTAAGTTAAAATATGAACATCATTTTTGTGATGCTTGTAATATTGGTAAACAAGCTCATTCGAGTCATAAAGCTAAAAACATGGTGTCCACAACTAGGTGTCTAGAATTACTACATATGGATTTATTTGGTCCATCCGCTATCCAAAGTTATGGAGGCAACTACTATACTTTGGTAATAGTGGATGACTACTCTAGGTATACTTGGACAAAATTTTTAAAGAACAAAACAGAAACCTTTAACTATTTTGAAATATTAAGCAAAAAGATCCAAAGACAACTAGGAAAACCCATAGTGTCTATTAGGACAGATCATGGTAGGGAATTCGATAATGAAGTGCAATTCAGAGCTCTTTGTGACGCTAATGGTATTACTCTCAACTTCTCGGCTCCACGCACTCCACAATCGAATGTGGTAGTAGAAAGAAAGAATAGAACTCTACAAGAAACGAGTCGAACCATGCTTAATGAACAATCCATACCTCTAAAGTTTTGGTGAAATGTCGTTGATACTTCAACGTATATACTCAATCGAGTCTTGATTAGACCAATCTTAGGAAAAACTCCATACGAGTTATTTCGAGGCAAAAAGCCTCGTTAAATCACCTTAGAGTCTTTGGTAGTAAATGTTTTATTCTTAACACTAAAGATTACCTTACAAAATTTGATCCTAAATCAACCGAAGGTATCTTTTAGGTTATTAAGCCAAATAGCAAGGCTTCGTCATATTAAACAAAGAATCAATGAAGGTAGAAGAGTCATTAAATATAAAATTTGATGAAAGTCCACCCAAACCCTCTCCACCTCTTGTCGATGACGAGATTATAGAAAGTGAAGCCATAGTAATAAAGAAAAGATAAGTGAAGAAGAAGAACCTCTAAGTGATAAAATAGTAAACATTAAAGAGTCCAAAGATCACCCCGTAGATAAAGTCATAGGAAAGCTAAGCGAGCGAACATTAAGGTCTCAAGTTCAAAACCAAAGTAGCTTGTTTTGTTTCGTTTCAACCTTAGAACCTAAGAATACACAAGAAGCCATAAAGATGAAAGTTGGGTAATGGCTATGCAAGAAGAACTAAATCAATTTGTTTCTAATGATGTTTGGACACTTGTCCCTCCACCTAGTAATCAAACCATGTTAGGTCACTAGTTTTACAAACACAAGTTATAGAGAAAGAGATAAGGCGATTGAACAAGTAAACAAGCACACATACACAAAGAGAGTAGCACGGTTAGGCGTGGGTGAATGTGTGAAGAGAATAACTTGAACAACCAACCCTCAAATGAGGGTTTACAAGAGATTTATAGGAGGAAGCTAGGCAACACCCTAGTTCCCATCCTTTCTTATGTGGGCTTGGGCCTAAGCTTATGGGCCTTCTACATAAGCTTGACCTTAAACAAACATAAAGGCCATAATAAAGCTACCTATTACATGTGAAATATAAATACTTGAAATCTTGTTTAGGAGTGATTCCAACAATCTCCCCTCAAGTATATATGAATGTAAACGGTGAAGGCGTTGATGTAATAGTAGCCGAGACGCCTTCGACATTCTTCTTTCTTGTGAGAGGAATTGTCTTGATTCGAACAATCTCCCGGTGTAGAGATAGTTATCTTTGAGCAGTTATGCTCGACGTCATCTTTAACTTTGTTCTTTGATCATTGTTCTTTGTGGTGAAAGTGATAGTATGTTGTTATCTCGCATCGATGCGCCTCAGTGCCTTGTTGCTCCAAGTCTCCATGTCATTCTTCAACATGCTCACACGCTCTTTGGCGTTGGAAATCAATCTTGATGAAGTTCGTAAGTCTTTGACTTTGTAGATTCTTTGATTGATGAAGAATCATTCTGATTGTTGTGTTGCATTGAATAGAACTTCCATTAGTGATGATGTTGGCGTGAGCATGAGAAGAATCAAAGACGATCATCCCGCTCCGGAGCTTCCATAAGAAGAAAACATTTCAAGCGGTTAGTAATAAGCGGTTTCCGGCACTTACAAGTTTGAACTTGAGAGTGTTAACAACATAGTGTGAAAACACAACTCTAATTCTTACAAAGGCCGTTCTGAACTGGAGTCCCACAAGTGAGATAACGCGATGTGCAAAGTACATCTACAGCTCGAGATGAGTCACCGAGGTACATCAAGCATCACCTCACGATCAGACCGTATGAGACACACTCCGCGTAATCCACGGGAGTTACCGAAGTGACTTCTTTGTCGAGGCTGTTTGATGTTGACCTGGCGGGAGTTTCCATTCAATCACCGAGGATCACGGATGTGAACCTCTCATAAATGTTCTTGATGATTGCTAAGATCCGTGAAGGACTCGATATGAACCATCGATGATCTTATTTGTTGATCATCAAGTGATTAAATGTCAAGTGTTCCTAAGAGATCTTTTGGTGAATCTCGTGGCTCTAGACTCAATAGTGCGTTTTGGTTTTCTGACGGAGACTAGGAGAGGGTCTCCTTTTCAATACCGGCGATCTCTAAGAGAAAGCCAATAGTTTATGTAGGGTTCCCTGTGAGAATGAAACAAGCTTCATTGAGAGAAACTTGAGTGGCTAAGAAGGTTTAGTGCATGCGTCATCGGGTCCATGCCGACTTTTAATCTTCAATACCGGTGTCACTAAGTGACAACCAAGAGTATATGAATTGAACCCGGTGTGCGCCTAAGTTGAATAATCTAGAGGGCTATTTCTTTTCACCCTTTACTTTACATTTCTTTTGATTCTTCAACTCCTTCTTTCTCCGATTCTCATTTCTCCTTTTATAATCATTCCTAGGACTTAACACTAACTAATGGTAGTGTCCTTGGGTAGATCCTCCGCTCTGGCGGATCATAGGATGGTTATTCCTAACCTTAGTCACCTTATAACTCCATGACTAACCTATGTTTGCCATTTAAACCATCAGATGTGAAAATATCTCTCAAAGGGTTTGTAAATGAAAAACATGTTTGAACCACCGTGAGAGATAAGTTTTGCATAAATACTCCCCTCCACATGTGCTAAAGAGTTTTAATGGTTTAAATGCACGGTGAGGAAAGAGTCGCACTTTTGAATTGATCTACTAAAGATAGACAATCTCCCATGAGACACGATTACGTTGAATAGTTAAAGAGTTACATTGTCGGTTTTAGGTGACAACTAGCTCTAATAACTACCTTGAAGGTGTAGACAAACCTCGAAAGGTTGTCATACCCGTCGAGTTCATGTCTACCAAGAGTATCTCGAATGGTACTTTCTACTTGGACAAGTCCTTTGCGAGACACGTTTACATTACTAGCGAACTAGCTTGAAATTATTACCCGTCGGGACAAGTCTTTTCGAGTTACAAAGCAGTTTAGTATCGTCAATTCGTTGGTTAAGTCCGAGTACACATATTCATTTGCATTTTGCACAACATATTTCTTATCACACAATTTTCTCCCTCAAAATGGCATATAAAATGTTATTTTGAATGGTTGAAATAAATATGACCATTTTGAGTGTTGGGGGAAGAGTGACCATCGTGAACAATTTGTGAACAAAGTTTTCATCAAATACTCCCTCAACTAGTGATATAAGCGGTTGAGGTTTTTAAATCATATGGGAAGTACTTGTCTTTTGAGCAAAACCTTGAAAATGAAAGGTTTGATAGGTTTTACTCAAAAATTAAAGCTTTCGCTCCTTTTATAAGGATTGTGGCACCGGGCGTACTACGGGGTCCTTTCTTGACACTTACGGGTTGTACATCGTAATGTGCACAAGCCATTGATATATATAATCACACATCCAAAATTATATGAAGGAAAAAATTCAAGGGTACCGGAAGTGCGGTGATGTTCCTGAGAGCGCGCAGGCGTTGAAAGCCGATGATGTTTCTCCCGAGTCGACCACCAACATAGCTCTCCAATCGTGCAGGCGATCCCTTCGAACAACCGTTCATCAATCATGGTGATGATCGTCTCACATCCCTCCTTTCACGAGAATTCCAGCGCTTAGATTCTAACTTTCGGTATATCCTTCAACCTGACGCCAATCCATCCCTAACCGACTTCAAGGTATGATCCCGAATTTGTGGAGCTCACTACACGCCATTAAGCTGTGTTCTTTGAAGTTCATCGCGTAAACTACGCCGAAAGGTTTGCCGATGAGCGTAAGTTGTGTGGTCGGTTGATGTCGGGAAGATCAAGCGTGGTGGAGTGAAGTTTACGTTTACGATATGATTCAACGACCATCCGGATATCTTCGACACGTTCTTTGATCACGATGCATCTAATGAAGATGAGAACCGACTTGATAAATTCACGTTGAACTTGATCGAGAATTGTCTCATACGACCACTGCATTTTGCAAGATACATGTCTTGATGTCGTTGAGGACAAGTTCTCAAAGTCGACCGGAGAATCCATAGTCCTGTTCATCTTGTCGTTTGACTATGATATTCTTCAAGAATGTGTAGTCCCACTTAGACTTGAGATCAATGTGTTTGATGGCCACGATGTCCTTAGAGCTATACACGCATGTTGAGACTTGAACCGTGCAGCTCAGAGTAGATTCTTGATTCGTGCCAATGATGAATCCCATACAATGCATCTTGGTCGTATGCTTGCACGTTGTCGAAAAACAAGTGATTTGCACGCCTCGATAGCTATACTGATTTGAGTAAATGGCGGCTGGAATGGAAGAGTCGATGATGTAGCGTATTTTCGCGAACCATCGCTACTGTGTAAGAGAAAATCCAGTCTCGTTAAAAAGTGTCTGAAGGAATCCTTGGTTCGCTCGCTGGCCAATGGTCGGTAGGGTTTGGTCCGAATCGGTGTAGTATGGAGGTTGTCCCTTTGTGTGAAGTCAATGTTTGCTTCGGATTGAGCCAATCCATGTTGTTAGACATAGCTCGGCGATGTTCTCAAGATGATATTCGACCTCGGGCGCTTTCGAGAGCTGTCTTGTAGAAGTTGAAACGCTTCATTCTTGATTCGCTCAATTCGATTTCGTCATTTTCTTCATGGAACTTTTCTTGCAAAAGTTTTGCGTGCTCAATGTTGAACCGTCACCAATTCTTGACCTTCATCGTGGTAGGAGTTTGATTGACAAGTGTGGAGAACCATTCAAACTCTTGGTTTTATCGTCATCTAGCCATGATACGACTCGGGTTGAGTCGCCTTCTTCTTTTGGAAGGCCGAGATGATGATCTTGGTTTACGCACTTGTTTGGGTGAGGTGGGTTGTTGTCGGGGCTCAAGGACCTCTTCATCGCCACCACCCGTATACTCAAAGTAATCACCGCTTTATGAGTCGGGGTGGTAACTCGGAATCGTCCCGGGTTTATCGATGAAGATCGAGGTGGAGGAGACTTTTGTTGAGAAGAAGTCCGTGGTGGAGGAGGTGGCATAGACGTGGATTTACCGGATCGTTTCGGCGTTTAGGTGCGAGTCTTTATCCTTATCATCGTCATCTCTTGGCCGTTTGGGTTGATCGGTGACTCCTTGCATGATGAACGAGTTGAAAAGCAAGTAGACCTTGAAAATTTAGCTTCATCCGAGTAAACGTTCGGATCGCTTTGACATTTGCATCACTAGTTTAGCGATTAACTTTCGATTCGTAGAGATCGCTTCTTTGGCCATTGTATGTTTAACCAATGCGACGATGTTAGGAGTGAGTTGTGCGAAAATACTTCTCTAGTCACACCGGAATAGTGTCGAGAAGAAACTTGTGGGTATGATCTCTTGTCGTCTTCTCCAGGTTCCTTTTGGACTTTAGGAACGATATCCTGAAGGTACTTGTTAGTGTAACCTTCTATCATTTCGTTCGAGTTCCTCTTTCGATGACTCTTCATGAACTTGAACAAATTCCTTTCTTTTCCATCTTGTCTTTCTCATCATTTAAGTCTTGAATTTGGTCAAGAAACCAATTCATTTTTACGTAAAGTATGTCCTTCTTTCGACTTGTTGGACAACTTTCACAATCTTTTATTAGTCCGAGAAATCCAAGATTTAGGAGGTTTCTTCACCGATTTGGATGATGATCCGGTTGACTTGTTGATGGTGGTTGTGATGAATGAGATGAAGAGTCGATGATGAGGAGACATGAGGAGACTTCTGTGTCCTTAGGAGTTTCGAGGTTTTCTCCTTTGAGTGTGTTGGACCGTCTAGAAGAAACTTTGTATAATCATCCTCGTCATCTCTAGACTTTTCTTTCTCGGTTCAGTTCTCAAAATCATACACAATGTTGTCCTCAGCGAGCTTTTGTAGTTGCACAAGAGTGGTGGCACGGATCCCTTATCGGGTCGATTAACCGCATCGGGATCTGGATAGGGTGGACAAGACCACTTGATCCTCCGGGGCCACCCATTTGATCTTTAGCAAATTCTTGACCTTTTGAAGGTGTCGGCGTTGTGAAACTTCTTCTGTATGATTTATCCGGTTTCTCTTCTTCATCTTCATCGAGCTCTCATCATAGGGTACAATTCGAGTCTTCCTTTTACTTGGACGGTTGGAGGACTTGGAGGTTTTGCTCTTGAAGGATTATCATCCTTTGCAATTTAGTGTATGTGATCTCTTCATACGTGTCGGTAGCCTCGAGTCCTCGTCCTTGAGCTTTTTGGTTCGTGTGAAAGGATCGGAGTGGCTTCGGAGAAGGAACTTTCTTCTTAGTGGTAGGTTTCCTCTTTGGAATAGGTTTCTTCTTTGGAACATTCCTCCGATCGTCGAACTTGTGACACTTCCAGTAGCTTCCTTTCGGGTTCTCCTTACAGGTGTTCCGAAGATTTTTCGTCGAGATGACCAACTTTGCCTTGTCTAACTGCTTCGAGATAGCTTTAGTACGTTTGAGCTTCGACATCTTGATTAGAAGGAAATCGCAACACAACACCTTGTTTCTTTGTAGACGATTCCTTGATTCGGCGATGATAGAATAGGTTCCGTCAACATATCGTGATTGTCGGGGTCATTGAGCCTCTTGGGAATATCGGATGAAATCCAAGTGCTCTCTGGATCAACAATTTAGTATATCCGATGTAGGAATCTTTGAGCCAAGTTTGTTGAGAAATGACATCATGTCATCCCAAATCGAGCTTCGATAGCGATGTGTTTCTTGTTGACCAATGACCATAATATTTGCGGTTCCATGAGCTTAGGGTGCTCATAGCCATTTATCACGACCGTAAATGACTTGGTGATGATCATGTAGAGAGTTCTCCATGGTTGAGGAATACTCTTAAGCTCTACGTGAGAATGCTTGTTGATTACTCCGTAGCCTCGTCATAACCGATATCGATTAAGAATTGGAGAGTGAGCTCTTGTTGGTGAGGCATATAGTTTGGTTGGATCGACTTCAGAATTAGGAGAATGCCCTTAAGTCTCAGTGTAATGATGACTTGTTTGTGATTGAGTCACCGTCGCAAAGCAGCTTTTCCTTTGACCCTTTCCATAGTGTTCCGAACTGCTGGATGTAGATCTCGTGGACGCTTGCAGAGTGAGTAAGCATGTTCGATACGGATGTGTTCTCGAAATGTCAATAGCAATTAAACACGATGATTCGAGCAAGTGAGGTGTCAAAGTCAACACGGAGATTATTCTTTCCTATCTTCATTGGATAGCCATGAGGATAGATATCGACAATGGAGAGAACGTCGGTGCATCCACATTCATTTGTTCGACCATGTCGTGATCGAAATAACATTAGCCAAAAGAACCAACATATCGAAGACATAATGTTAGTCAACGAAAGGTCTTATTGTCTAGTTATTGAATGTACAGTGTTAATGATTGTTGCGAGTCCTAAGTCACTTGTATGTTCAATAGTTCAATGATGTCGTGAAATGTTTCGTGAGTTAGTTAACTTTAAGTTTTAAAGTTTATTTTATCACTTATTGTTTACAACATATCAAACGATTTAGGTTTATTAGTGACATTTTTTGGATTCGTGATGATATGATAAGTTTATTTACAAGTTTGTACACGTAACAATTCATAACGAAGGTATGATCTCGGCTTATGCGTAGGATTGGTAAAGTTATGCGTAGACAGGAATGATATATGCATAGGTGTAAGCTTACGCGTAGGATCCTAACTTACGCGTAAGAAATGTTACGCGTAGGAAATAGAAGACCTTATGCGTAGAGCTTATGCGTAAGCATATATTAACCTTATGCGTGGGCTACTCGTAAGAGTTGACCTTATGCGTGAGGTCATTGTTTACGCATATCCTTCACAGGATACGCGTGGTCCCATATGTAGAACCTTATGCGTAGAAGCTACGCGTAAGACTAGTCTTACGTGATAACAAGCTTCGCGTGGGTGATCCTTGCGTAGATTAATAACAACCTTGATTCTCGAATATTACGTGTTGCAAGCACGAAATAAAGCATCATTTCAACAAAGTTAAACACATAGCATTCGCTTTATGACAAATCAAAACACATTTCACGGTTTAACGATTCTGGCGTAGAACTGCATACGCCAGAGACTAAACCCTAGATCTACGCCAGATGAGATCTAGCCACGTAATATGCATACAACTGATTCTGGGAGGACTAAGAAGCATATAGAGTTGTTTTGGTCAAGTTTTAACATCAAAAGTGTCAAGAATCAAAAGTACCCAAACCGTATGAACACAAAACCCTAATTTCCATTTAAGAGTGATTAGTGTTTCTGGATGTAATCTGGGCCTAGATATAATCAATTCAACTTGATAACAACCTTATACAACAATCTTTTTCACCAAAAACGTTCTCATTTGGAAAGACCCAAATCCACGCATAAACCCTAGTTTTCAAATACATTCAATTCGTGTTTCTGGGTGCGTTTTGATGATTAAAAAAGTATCATTGATGTTTTAAGAACGTTTTGACACAGCCCTTTTAACCATAAACACCCTTTCATGATTTAGTGTTCTTGTGCTTACGCGTAAGATACACAAATGTTAATAACTTAAGATTAAACCGTTGGATTTTCATGAAATTTAAAACCATTGTTTAAAAACTTGTTAATAACACAAAACCACTTACAAATTGAAGATCAGATAACCGGATTTGAAGAATGATTTTTGAGCGTAGGATTTGTATGGTTATGAGTAATAAATGTGAGGATTAGGTTAGGTGGAGGTGTTTTTTATTAAAAATAACTTTAAGCTTTTGGCAGTTTTAGTCCCTCCACCTTTTCCATTTTCATCCAAAGCTTTTTAACTTCCATTTTTTGGTTACCAAATGAAGATTTTATGAAAGAAACTTGACGACACTCCCCCTCGACTTGAGAAAATTATGAAAGGTTATTAATTAAAGTCCGAGGAGTGTCTTTGAACCAGGAAATGTACCACCATTTGTAAAAGATTCAACCGAGATAAGATAACATGCAAGTACACAGTTGTTTTGAAGCAGTTAATAGATTATTTTCTCCCCCTCAACACTTGATCGGAAAAATATTGAATTTTGAAAGATTGAAGTGTTGACGGAAGAAGTGTACTTGCCATGTTGAAAGAAATATAGATGAGGAGAATATTTTTGTTGTTTTATCGGATTTTATATTTTTGTATTTTGTTTTTGAAAATTTATTTACAAAGGATGTTTTGGTGTTTGACAGGTTTTTAAGACTGTTTTAAGAGGTTATCCAATTCCTCTTGAGTCAAACACCTCATACCAATTTAGTGGACCAACTCATTAAACCTAGCGGGAGGCAAGGCTTTGGTGAGCGGATCCGCCAATTGGTATTCAAGACTACAAAGTATAATTCAACGGTACCTGTTCCACGTGGTCCTTGATGAAATGATATCGTGATCGACGTGCTTTGATTTAGTCTTGAACGGAGTTACACGAGATTGCAATGGCACTCGATTGTCGCAATATATCGGGATTACATCAAATCGTAACCATAGTCTTTGAGTTGTGTTCTCCTCCAAATGACTTGAGCACAAAGACGCGGACATGGCTACATATTACGCTTGGTTGATGACAATGATGTACAATCCTCGCTTCTTTGATTGCCAAGACACCGTTTATCACCAAGAAATTGTAGAGCTCTCAAGTACTTTTCCTTGAGTCTAAGCATCCTGCGTGGTCGGTCTGAAAAGCGATTAGTTCAAAACCGAATCCTTCCGGATACGGATCCCCAAATTAATGGTTCCTTGATGTATCGGAGGATTCTTTTAGCCTCGAGAGGTGGGTTTCAGTTGGTCGCGATCGATAGCGGAGCATAGATAAACCAAGCAAGACAATATCGTGTCTGCTAGCTATTAGATACATGAGGACCCAATAATACTTGGTATTTGGTAGGATCAACCAATTTCCCATGTAAATCGAAGATCTAACTTCTTGGTATGAGCCATTGGTGTGGCATAAGTATCACGAGTTGTCATTCCAAATTTGTTTAACAGTTCAAGGGCATATTTGGATCGACTCAAGAAAATACCACGGGGTGATTGATGAACTTGCAATCCTAGAAAGAATGTAAGTTCACCCATCATGGACATTTCAAAATTTTTCTTCATTAGTTTTGCAAAAGCGATTGAAAACTTTTTATGTGTAGACTCAAAGATGATGTCATCCACGAAATTTAAACAATTAAGATATGTGCCCGTGATATTGTATAAAAGAGTTGGGTCAACCGAGCCTTTGGTGAAATTATTGGCAATGAGGAAAGATGATAGCTTATCGTACCATGCCCGAGGGGCTTGTTTGAGACCATAAAGAGCTTTGTTCGGTTTGTAGACATGGTTCGGGAACTCGGGATCAACGAATCCATCCGGTTGGTCGACATAGACCGCTTTTTAAGTTGCCCATTGAGAAACGCCGCTTTGACATCCATCCGATGGTATCGTCATTCATATGAGCCGCGAACGCGAGAAATATCCGAACGACCTCAAGACGAGCAACCGGAGCAAAAGATTCTTCAAAGTCTATTCCTTCTTCCCGACGATAACCCTTAGCAACTAGCCGTGACTTGTTTGGATAACATTCCTTCAAAGATCCAATTTGTTTTCCAAATCCATTTTAAACCAATGACGTAGATTCCTGTTGGTCTTTCAACCAGTTCCCATACCTCAAGACGTTTGAATTGGTTAAGTTCTTCTTACATGGATTCAATCCAGTTGTCTTTTGTCATTGCGTCTTTAATGTTTTTAGGTTCAGATTAGCGAGCGGTGAGTGCATAAATGTAATGTTCACCATCCGAGTGAAGACGTTGTCTCGTAACGATCGGTTGATTCGGTTGCCAATAATATTAGCGGAGGATGGTCTTTAGTCCATCTATGTGTAGAGGTTGATGTTGGTATACATTGTGCAGTTACGAGGATTCAAATGGTTTGTTGAAGATTCCGCAACATCCGTGCAAGCAGCCTCATTCGCAAACGGGTTGAAGAACGATTTGGATCAAAATCTGCGGTGGGGTACTTCATTTAGAATATCATCACCGGTTCATCATTGTTGGGCGGTGTGTTCAATCATGTTGTGTTGGAGTCAACTGGTGTAGGTGCATCTTCAACAAGATGGTTGTTGTAGCAGTGTATCGGTATAAGAATATTATCGGGTTGTGCGGTGAAACAGTGGATACACGAGAGCACGTTCATCAATATCGTCATGCGAGCGGAGGAGCAAATAACCTTTCCATTTGTTGACGAGTTAATGAGGGCTTTCTTGGTGATGATGGGGTTGAGGAAGTTTAAGCGGTTATGTCCGGGTTCTAAGTCGTTATACGCAAAGCCATTTCGTGAGTTCATCGAAATGAGCATGAATCGCTTCCATTACCTCCTTAGTTCGACGATTCAGATTCGGAAACCTTTAGAATTGTCACGAGATGCAATAAAGACTCCAATATCGACTTTGGCTTTGAGCTTTCCAAAATCATCACGATCATTATTCGGATAGCAAAGGGATCCAAATACATGAAAGTGTTTGAGGTTCGGTTTATAGTTGTGGACAAGCTCGAAAGGTGTTTTGTTGTGGCGTTTGTGATCATAGAACGGTTTTGAGTATAGCATGCGATGATACGACACGCCCATAAGTAACTGGAAGTTTAGCATTGATTAACATTATTCTTGCGCTTCCACTAACGCTCGGTTTCGTCTTTCAACAACTCTGCTTTTGTTCGGTGTACGTGCAATAGATGTTTGATCTTTGAATTCCTACTTTCTCATAAAATTCACGAAGGGTTTTGTTAACAAATTCGCCTTTGTCATTACGATAATTCGGACGGTGTTGCGAGCTGAACACGTATTTTGTGAGAAAGGTGATGATCATTTGTGGAGCTTGGTCTTTGCTACGAAGAAGTAGACCCAAGTCCATCGTGAGTAGTCATCGACAATTACTAAGATGTAGCGTTTGCCATTGATCGCTTGCACGCGCATCGGGCCACACAAATCCATGTGAAGAAGATGTAGCACATCTTTGAGAGTCATGTTCCACCTTTGAAGGAAAATGAGCACGAGTGCTTTTCCCTTGTTCACAGTCGAGCAAAGGTGATCTTTTGAATACCGGAATCGTGGGAGTCCTTCAACTAGTTTGTGTCGAGCAAGGTTGGTGATGGTTTGAAAGTTTAGATGTGAGAGACAGCGGTGCCATAGCGAGATTTTGTTGATGTTGCCTTAGAAAGTAAGCGAGATGGGAGGAAGCAACCATGTCTTGCATAGAGATAGTGTAGAGACTAGAATTACGCGAGGACATAAGGTCATTTCCTTGTAGATCACGAATGAAACAAGTTTTCTCCCGAAGCAACCTCCAAATCTCCATCACAAAATTGACCTCTTGAAAGCAGATTGTGACCGAGGCCTTCCACATAGTAAACTCTGCGATTTCGATGTTCCCATTAACATAATCTCCGTAGCCCATTATGGTCGCGGTGATCGTTCGAATCGACAAAGCCAATGAACTTTGCAATAAAGTTTGATAACGCTTAAGGTTGCTGTCATGTATGTCGGGAACATCCGCTATCAACAATCCAGAGAATGATCTCAGATCACCGCATTACACATGCGACACGGATGGAATAGAAGTAGATGTGGAACCCGAAATGTTAGAGGGTTCCAAGCGTATGTTAGACATATACACATTGAGAATTTTAGGCATCCACTTAAATCCTAGTGTGTTATATATCCATTTCGCCATCTGTAACTACTCTTTGCTTTAGTCTTGGTGAAAGCACTAGGTGGTACTACATTCTTAGGAGGTGAAGCGGGAGCTCACGTGATAGCAACCGGTTGCCTTAGAATCTAAAGAAGGTGGTTTACCAAGCACGGACTTAGAATGATTAGTGAGCCTAGAGGTATTCCGATTCTTAGATTCCGTAATCGAGATTATAGCTTTAGCAACACATTTGTCATGACAATCGAATTCATACTCTTTCGACAAATAACACAAGGTGCATCGGTCAATATCAAAAGTACTTAACGGTTTAGCATTCGTTACATCACTATGTCTATTACATTTGCAGACGTAACATCTATAGTGGAAGCAACATGATTTTTATTCGAGTCCTAGGGTGTTCTTTTACTTTAGCATTCCTTATTGATCTTTTCTTAGGTCGCAACTTCCTATTCTTCGATTGAGTGCTCCTAGGTCGTGAAGTGCGGACGCTTGGAAAAGATGCAACTATTCTGCTTCAGAGAGGAAACACATTAGCAACTTGTGATTTGGCAAAGGGAATTCTAGGTTCACGATTACTAAGTGTGACCGGTGCTAATCTCTTAATCACGAGAGGCGGAAGTTGTTCATACTTTCCTAACATTTCCGTAACTTAGAGATGGTGTGAATCGATTTTGATTTTCGAATCTAATATTACCAAAGAAAATTCATGACTTCTCTAGTGTGAGCAAGATAGTGATCAAGTTCGTTTGATGCTTCAAGTCGAGTCTTTTGAGTAAATCAAATATGACACCATATTCTGCTTTAACTTTAAAAGTTCTTGTTCATATTTTGAGATTTGACTTTTCAAAGACACGCTTTGATCATCCGTTGCTCAATTTTAGGATCGGAAGATTTTGCACTCAACTGAGCGATTTTCTTTTGAAAACCGAGTTGATGGTTGTGAATATCTATTTCACACCAATGAAGACGACGTTTTGCATTGTAAATTTCCGTGTGTAATCGCTTATTTTCGACTTTTAAAGACTCGATCCGAAGCACATTATCGGTGTTCTCAACAAGAATAACAGCTTTCAACAATATCGGCAGATATATGATCGATGCATATGGAAACGAATAGAATAGCACAACATTATGGATATCAAGACTGATAACATCTTCCAAGAGTCGATCAACATCTTTTCTCAACGCTTTCTTTTGCGTTTGTGTTAGAAATAGATGTTTCGCTTTCTCGGCGTTTTCATTACCCCAAGTTCCTTATGAAAATCCTTTTCCTGTGCAATTGCACAACTTTTCAAGTTTTAACATTCGGTAAAGATTTTTCAAAATGTCTCTTTGTTCTCGCGCTGAGGCGATTGAAAATGTTCAACTTTGATTTCGTGATCGATATTCTATCTCATGTTGTAAAATTTTGAGGTCACCATGAAAATGTCAAAATATCAAGTATTTTTCGATTTTCGGTTGTGAGTTTACTTCACTAATGGAAGGTAAAGGACCATAAGTTTGTGCAAAGACTGCTTTTGGGATTAACAATAGAAGACTCGTGTGTTTTGATCATAACCCGGGTGTGTTTGAAGAATCCGTTGGTGTGTAAAGTGACCGCATTTTTATAATTAAAAGGTTTGTTGTAAACAACGGTTTTAATTTAGATCGACTCGCCTTCGCATCTAATTCCTCTTGACGATGATATTCAACAACACTCATGACAAGATTATCAATTTTGTATTACCTTTGGAAACTTGTGAGTTGGTGTGAATGTTTTGAGTGAAAGCTTTGGTTTGTAATCGCCTAGATTTTTCCATATCCATTTGGATTGGGTTTTAAGGTAAACTTTTCAATAGGTCATTCTTGATTCACCATGTTTGTAAACAACAGCTTTAAACTCTTTAAGTTTGTTTTGCAAACCGAGAATTTCTGCAAGAAGGTCATCTACCCGATTCGTTGAATGCTTTTTGTATGCGGAGAATCTGCTTTTTGAAAATTTAACAACTCAACCTTAGCTTTTGATTTTCCAAGGTGAGGCGTAAATTTGCTTTTTATGTTCATGTTTGATTGTTCTAATTCGGACAACAAAGCATTCTTCGAGGAAGCTAGATCACGATCCGTCTCTAAATATTTTTCGTTTGATGAGATTTTGCAAAGCGGCTTCAAAACCTTTTTCACGGTTTTCTTGAGTTTTGAAAAGTTGAGTTGCATTTGTAAACATTCAAAATCCTTGGTTAACATGCATTTTTACTTTTAAGGACTGATTTAATGCATAACATTCCTCCATTTTGATTTTATGGTCTTGAATTAACCGAGCAAAATCCGGATGAGGCAACAGATCATCTTGTTCAACGTGAGTCTCAACATGATCATTCTTTAGATCCTCAAACGACCACGGAGTCAATTTGATTATCAAAGGAAACCGAAGGTCATCTTGATCGTCAAATGTAACTACGAGGTTAACTTGAAAATCATCGAAAAGAGATGTAGAAGACTCATTTTGAGCGATCGATCCGTGCGGATTCGAATATTGGCGGAGATATTAGTTCGAGATATGATGATGGTTTGTTCGGTACCGAGACAAGCCATCGATGTCATCTCTCGGGCCCATATCACTATGTGCGGCTCATGCATATTAGCCATCAACATAACAAACATTAGCTTGCAAGTCCTCCATATCATCATCCGAGTCTCGCATCCGCCATAAAGCTCGTTCTTTATCCGTAAGAGATCCACCACTTCATCCTTAAGAGCCAAAAGTAAGGCTTCTTTGAAATAAGCACGCCCTAGTCCTTGGCTTTGGGCATGCATTAGCCAGTGTCCTTCTCATTGCGGTTGTAGCATCTAAGACCATTTGACCGATTACGAGCATTTCCTATTCCACCACTTGAGCTCTGTTGTTATTCCTACCCACAACATTAAACCCTTGACCACCGCCATCCAAGACCATAATCACGATTACGAACTTCAACACGTCCATTGTTCACAACACTTGAGTTCGTGTGTTAGATGAGGAACGAATCACGATTGTTGGATTTGTTGGTGTAACGCCAAAAGCATTAGCAATCATCACAAATCCTTGTTGCAATGCTTGAGCGGATCGATTTCCTCGGTGGCTTCAACGACATATGCTTGAGCATTGTTGTTGTATGGAACCAATTGATTTTGTTGAGGTTGAGGTTGTTCTTTGTGAAGGTGTGATTGAAGCAGTTGGTTGAGTTGCTTGTTGAGAGGATAATTACATTGAGCATACAAGGCAAGTTGTTGATTGTCCGGTTGTGTGTTTAGCAATTTGAGCACGGAGAATCCTTTCCCGATCAACTTCCTTTTCATGAGGCTTCAAGTAATCGTACAACAATCCATAAGTAGAATGATGCATATTCTTCGCTTGCGGAGAAAAATGACATACTTCTCCCATTACGGACCAAGACTACTCGAAACTTAGTATTCACCGCAATTCTTGGCATGATGATGTTGTGTTTATCCAAATCATTGATGATGTCTCAAAATCGATGATGATAGGACTCTAGTGTCTCTCGTGTTCAATCATGAAGTGTTCATAAGCCAAGTAAATTTTGGATTCAAATCCTCCCGATTGAGTCTGATCCTTCCATAAGAAGACGAATATGATCCCACATTTTTAGCGGTCTTTTGAGCATCAACACTACGAAGAATTGGGTTTGGTAATCCTAAGAGGATGTATTCCATTGCAAGTTCATCGACTTCATAGTGTAGAAGTTCAGCAGCATTTAGATCTCGCTTGAAAGAGCAATGTTGATTTGTTCATCTCTTGGTGGAGCAGTGAGCTGGATCTCCGGGTACAATGACGAGAGGCATCTCAAATGGACCTTCCAAGACAACCTTCTTTAAGAACTTTCCATGTGGTTTCTTTAGATCACAAAACCTAAAGAACCTTATCACCCATTGATCGTAGTTTCACGGAGTGAGCATTGGAGGTCTATCAAGTGATCCAGCTTCATGAATTGATTGTTGGTCGCTTAAAGCTTCACACATCTTTGCAAACCAAGTGGGTTCCTTCATAGTGGTCCGTGATGGATGTTGATTGAAATCGGTTGTGTAGGGTTGAACTTGAAGGCTTGGTTGTGGTTGAACCATTTGTGGTTGTGGAATTGCACCAAGTTGTGGAGTATATTGATTAAATTGTTGTTGATAAATAGCTTGTTGTTGATTCCATTGTTGATGTTGTGGAGTTAATTGTTGTTGTTGTTGATGATTATAAGTGTGAGGAAATAGTTAGAGTATGGTGGTTGAGACATGATGATAAACTTGTGTGGTAAAATTGGATCTTTGTAGTCGAATGAACCTTTTTGATGAAGTGTCCTTAGGCGTAGAAAAGACAAGAACCAAGTAGCACTTATGCGTAAAAACACCAAAAGTTACGCGTAACAATGAGGAGTTACGGCGTGAGGTTTTAGCTTACGCGTAAGTAGGAAAAACACTAAAGTTAGCGTAGACAAAAGTTAGGCGAGAAACGTGGGCGTGGGATTACCTTATCGTGAGACCGTAGTTTACGCGTAAAGTGAATCTTATCGTAGGAATTCTCACGCGTAAGCTTATGCTTATGCGTAATTTTAGGGTTTTGCCCAAATGATCTTTTACACTTCACAAAGCAAAAGATATCCAAAGTCGACGATTTTCGGACTTATCCAAGTAAGAAAACACGGATTAAACCGAAAATTGAAGATCAAACCAAGGAACAATCTTACGCTAATTTTAGGGTTTTGATACGCGTGGGATTACTCGTAACTTTGATTTTGCCCAAATGTGTTTCTAAACCGATTTTTGTTATGGAATAGCTTCAATAGTACCAAAAGAACACAAAAGTGTGAATTTTGATGTACCAAAGCGCTAAGCGGGTTCGCGTGAATCGACACCCACGAACAAAAACAAGCTTAAAACGTAAATCCACGCGTAGAAGTTTGAAACTTTTGCCAAAACAAGTATATTAACACCTCAAAACATTGAAAGTACAAGAATCTTGGATTAAAAGTGTAAAAGCGAGTTTTAAGATAACCAAAGATTGCGTTATCTTTACGCGTAAGACCCAAAACCAAAACTTCAAAAACAAACGAGTACACCCAACTATTTGGCGATTGATACCACTGTTAGGTCACTAGTTTTACGAACACAAGTTATAGAGAAAGAGATAAGGCGATTGAACAAGTAAACAAGCACACATACACAAAGAGAGTAGCACGTTTAGGCGTAGGTGAATGTGTGAAGAGAATAACTTGAACAACCAACCCTCAAATGAGGGTTTACAAAATATTTATAGGAGGAAGCTAGGCAACACTCCTAGTTCCCATCCTTTCTTATGTGGGCTTGGGCCTAAGCTTATGGGCCTTCTACATAAGCTTGACCTTAAACAAACATAAAGGCCATAATAAAGCTACCTATTACATGTGAAATATAAATACTTGAAATACTGTTTAGGAGTGATTCCAACAAACCATAATAGGAACCAAATGGATTTATAAAAACAAATTAGATGCAAACGGAGTAGTGTCTAGGAACAAGGCTAGACTCGTTGCTCAAGGGTATAACCAACAAGAGGGAATAGACTTTGATGAGACCTATGCCCCCGTGGCTAGATTAGAGTCTATAAGAATACTTCTGCGTATGCTTGTGCTAATGATCTAAAGCTTTATCAAATGGATGTCAAAAGTGCTTTTCTAAATGGTGTCATAAATGAAGAAGTATATGTAGCTCAACCTCAGGCTTCATTGATTTTGAAAACCCAAACATGTGTAAAAATTAAAGAAAGCCCTTTACGGTCTTAAACAAGCTCCAAAAGCTTGGTATGATGACTCAAGTCATTTCTAGTTAAACACAACTACACAATGGGGTTAGTTGACAACACACTTTTACTAAGAAAGAGAGTCACATATAATCATAGTACAAATATATGTAGATGATATTTGTAACACCCTAAGCAATCCTACATCTACCGGCACGGAGAGATCTTTGGGCTCATAAGATAACATTCGCCTTACAATGACACACGCGCTTTGTGGTTCATCATGGGTGGAGTTCTTAGAACCTGGCGCTTAAGCGTGCTCATATGAGTAATACTTGGCTTGGGTGACTGCCGGGAAGTCTTCACATGAGGCCAAAAAACAAAGCCGTGAGCTGCGGGCAAAGCGGACAATATTGTGGTCCGAGTAGGCGGGGTGTTACAAGTGGTATCGAGCCACTCCGAGCCGTTCGGGATGGTGGGGCAAACCTCATCGAGGACGATGAGTCCCTGGGGGGGTGATTGTAACACCCTAGGCAAATCCTACATCGGCCGTGGCACGGAGAGATGTTGGGCTCATAAGATAACATTCGCCTTACAATGACACAACGCGTTTTGTGGTCTCTCGCGGTGGAGTTCTTAGGGCGCGCTTAAGCGTCTCGTATGAGAGTAGTCTTGGCTTGGGTGACTGCGCGGAAAGTCTTCACATGAGGCCACAAAAACAAAGCCGTGAGCATGCGGCAAAGCGGACAATATTGTGGTCTAAGTAGGCGGGGTGTTACAATATTATATTCGGATCCACTTGTCAAGACATGTGTGATGATTTCTCTAAAATCATGCATGACGAGTTCGAGATGAGTATGATGGGAGAACTTAGTTTCTTTCTTGGTCTACAAATAAAACAAGTAGAAGATGGTATCTTCTTTAATCAATCTAAATACATCAAGGAGATGTTAAAGAAATTCGGTCTAGAAGAGTCAAAACCAATTAGGACTCCAATGTCATCCGACACCAAACTCACAAAAGACGAGGACGGAGAATCCGTTGATAATACTAAATATCGTGGCATGATAGGTAGCCTTCTCACCTCACGGCAAGTAGGCGGATATCATGTTTAGTGTTTTCTTGTGTGCTAGGTTTCAAGAAGACCCTAAAATATCACACCTAGAAGCCGTAAAAGAATATTTAGATTTATTAAGGGTACAACACAATTAGGATTATGGTATCCTAAGGGCACGGGAGTAGAAACAATTGTATATGCGATTCGACCATGCGGTGATTACGTTGATAGAAAAAGTACAAGTGGGGTATGTACTTTTATGGGATGTTGTTTAACATCTTGGTTTTCTAAGAAACAAACGGCACTTGCAATATCAACAACCGAGCCGAGTACGTCTCGTAGGCAAAGCATGCCAACAAGCACTATGGATGAAACAAGCGTTAGTAGACTACGACATCCATCTAAGCGACATAGCCATTCTATGTGACAACAAAGGTGCAATCGACTTAAGCAAGAATCCGGTATTACATTCTCGCACAAAGCATATAGAGATTCGTCATCACTTCCTAAGAGACAATGTTCAAAGGGAACATATCTATTGAGAAGGTTGCATCCGAAGACAACATAGCCGACGTCCTCACCAAACCGTTGAAGCGGGAACAATTCAACCTACTTGCCTTGGTCTTGCTCTAATGGAACAAACGTCATAACTTAATTGACTCTACAAGGTATGTAAACACTAGCCTTCTTCTTTACGAGTCTAGGATTCCTATTTCACGCACAACTCACAAACAATACGGAATTTTCAAAACCCAAGATAAGTATTCCATTTATAATTTTTTATAACTACATACACATTTTTAAAGAAAATCTCCTTTCAAAATGTTTTCTAAAAGAATGATACCTTCCAGTATCAATTTCACAAAAGCAATTTCTCACGCCTAGGACAAATCGCTTTTCATTATTAATACAAAGTAAAACCCGCTTCATTGCATCTCATGACTTTTGAATGCTAAAGGAACATATAACTAATATGTGTTTTCGGTACATTCATTTAAGCAAAAATGAATTAGGAGCATTTATAACACAATATTACGTACTTATGTACCAAATGTGTGTTTTCGGTTATCTCAATTAGGATTTATTTTTCTCTAGTTATTTTCCTTTTCTTTTAGAGGTCGAGAAAACCAAACTCCAAATAGTTTGCATATAGGCACACAATAGACAAAATGTTTTCAAAGAAAATTTTTGTCTTTGCTGAAATCACGGACCCACGGATCCCAAATTCATGCTTGGACGGATCCTCAAGGAAGGATCCGTGGGATCCGTAAATGCAAGTGTTTTCAACTTCTATTTTGTCATTTTGGATGAAAAATCCACATTTGTTTTATTTTGGGAGTATGCTCTTTAATGCTTGTGTTCTCATGATCACATGCCTTGAATTCATATCTAATCATTAGATTTTAATCCACATTTTGGGTCAAGCATTCATTACAATGTGTTGTTTTTCTATATATAAACTCCCAAAATGCTTGCATACTCCATCTCCTTCTCACAAATACACTTCATCATGTCATCCAAAAACCCTTTAGGAGAATCATCTAGTACAAACAATCATGATATCCAAACCTTTGTACTTCCACCATCCAAAATACCACAATCAAATGCTAGGATATCCGCATGTATTAGTATCCGATCTTGTTGTTTAGCAAAACCAACCTCAAATGATTCATCCTCAACAAATAACTCACCACAAGATGCTTCCATTATAGCACCACCCTCATCACCAACAAGTACACCAACTTCATCACCACCTAAAATAACTCTTTTGGAACTCCTTAGGACTCCAACAAGATCTACCCAACCTAAAGAAAAAGAAATAGTCTTTTCAACACCCCCCACATCACCAAATACTATTTTTCAAGATCTTGAAACATCACCACCTCTAGCTCCCATCACATTACAAGAACATCTAGGTTCTTTTCCACCACCACGTATAAACATTCCGGATTTTGATCCATATTTTCCTATTTTTCCACCACAACTTCCGCATAACTCAAATCAAAACAACCCGGAAAACATCCGCACTCATTACCCACATCATTTACATTGTGAACATTGCCAATCCACTAGGGAAATTGCAATAGAAGTTAGGGAAGAAATGCATTTCATTCTCAACCTCATCCTTGATTGCATCAATACCATTACTCATCAAAACCTCCATCCATAACCTTATGCAAGCATGGAAGGAATCTCTACTACTATTTTTCACTTTTAGTATTATAATTTTTTTTGTTTTGTCATTTTCAAGAACAAGTCTTGTTCTTATTTTTACATGCTTGTAAGTGGCTTAACTACCACTACAATTTGTCGTTTTCTTACAAGGCCTTGTTTACATACCTTGGCTTCCTATCTTGATTCTCGACAACCACACGATCATTTAAGCATGTTACTAACTTTTTTTTTGTAGGATTTGTTTTTTTTTCTCTTGACGCCCAAACTAGGGGAGCTACCGTCGAGGGGAGTAAGAAATCGTAGAATACTTTTTCCTCCAGGGTTAACTTTTGTTTCGACAAAAGGGGAGAAGAAGTAAAACTTGAGCTTTCAAAACTTACATCTATTCTTAAGTTTTACTTATCATAACATTATATTTTGTCATCAACAAAAGGGGAGATTGTTAATACAAATAAACCGTAAAAACGCTTATTAATATTTTGCGATCTCTTTGTATTTTGTTGATAACATATATAATGTTTTCTTAAGTATAATTATAAGGATACATGTTATTTTTTTAAAGCATTTACATATAATCTTTTAAATACAAAAATGTAGTAACTAAAGCATTTGTTGTAATAGTTAATTAGGATGGGTAAAAATCACAACCCATGGATCTTAACCCATACCCAAAGAGACTTGATACAATGTATACTTAGATACATTGAATCTAGATATAACCCATGAACCAACCCATGACCCATAACCAAAAAACCCATAGGCAAAGAGGAGCGTTCCACGGATCCCTAGCTTTGTGCTAGCCGGATCCCAAGTGGAAGGGATCCGTGGGATCCGTGGGAACAGTGAGGAAATTTGCTTATAAATAGAGAGCCATTTCTTCATTCTAACTCACCCCTCTTCTTACTAAATCTCATATACACTCTCAATCTTTTCTAACATATAGATCACTTGATCTAGAGAGTTGTTCTTCTTTCTTTCTATTTGTGATCCTCATATAGGTCCTTCTCTAAGGTGAGATCACGAGCATTCTACAAGTCATCCAAGCAAGGGGTCCTTGATTGATTTGTCACTCGCAAGATTTACATGGCGAAGATCTTGTATTTGATATTTCACATATTTGTTGTGTAATAGTTGTGTTGGTTTGGTCCACCGTACTACGGACTCGGTATCTAGCTTTGTACCGATAAAGTGTAAACAACGTTGTGAAGGCTTCTCCGCCAAGTGAAGGAGTTTGTTGACATAGTGCTTGAACTCTCGAGTAGGTGACTCGGGGAGTGGAGTAGGGCAAGGAAGGTGTCCTTGTGTCGAACCACTATAAATCGGTTGTGTCATTTCTATCCCTTATCTTTATTTATTTGCTTGCACTATAATTAGATCTATATGTTCTCAACATTCATACGATTTCACATAATATCGGATCTAAAGTTTTGAAATCAACTTAAAATCGGCAAAACTATTCAACCCCCTTCTAGTTTTCCACAAAGCACTTTATTGCTAATCGCTGTATGCGTGCACGCCCGACGTTTGAAGTCGATCGAATGAAGCGGTTAATCCATAGCCGCATGCTCACACTACACATTCATCTCAAAAGAAATCATGATAAGTGCTTCAACGACTCGATACTTTCACTCCATGCTTCGCTATCTTCTTTGCAAATATCATGGACCGATAAAAGCTTCCGCTACTCGATGAGAATATATCATGATCCGAATGTGAGCATGTTGGTCCAAATGTCACTACATTACATAATACCAACACCACAAAGGAAGAGTCAGAGATTTATGTTAGCTGATGATCTCAATGTTGGCTCAAAACTCATCATCACGTGGATCAGTTAAAGACCTCCACTTGAAATTATCCAAACATGCGGAACATGAAGAATCAAAGACTACGTGCTACTAAGCAAAGAACTTAATCAAGAATCCTAGAACAATCTAATGTAATATCTGTTTGTATTCATTGTAAATTAAGGTGACCTCCCTTAGGGGGAGATTGTTAGGAATTAGAAAATTCGGTCGTTAAAGAGTTGGTCACCTCAAGTATATGTATTCGTTAGAAAGCTCATAGTCGTAGTCAAGTTATGTTAGTAAGTAGTATGTTAAGTAACACCGTGGAGGACGGACGGGTCTTTACCCACCAGTATGCCTAATCCACGCCCGTAGGTGGCGTTTATTTGTAAGACACTATAAATACCTCTATCTCCCAAGGTAGGGGTTGGAGCTCAATACCATTTTCCTTGTTTCACATAGTTCCCAACTCTCTTCCATTTCTCTCTCTAGAACTTTCTCTCTCTACGCCCCATATGGTTATGGTTTAGTGTGTTTGTAAAATCCTATATCTTACAAAAATCTAATGATTAGATATGAATTTAAGGCATGTGATCATGAGAACACAAGCATTAAAGAACATACTCCAAAAATGAAAAGATATTGGAGTTTTAATCCAAAGTGAGAAAGATAGAAGATAAAACTAGCTTACATCTCACGGATCCCACGGATCCTTCCCTTGAGGAATCAAGTCCAAGACATTAAGGCCGGGATCCGTGGTCTTTGGTGATCTGTGCAACTCAAAATTTTCCTTTTGGAAACATTTGTGCCTAGTGTGCCTATATGCAAACTATTTGGAGTTGTGGTTATCTCTACTCCTAAGAAGAAAGAAATAATAAACTAGAAGTGAAAAGCATACTATTATGTGAGATAACCCGAAAACACATAGTTAGTACTTGAGTACATAATTCATGCTACCAATGCTCCTAATTCATTGTCGCTAAATGAATGTACCAAAACACATATTAGTTATGTGTCCCCTTTAGCATTCAAAAGACATGAGATGCAATGAAAACGGGTTTTTACTTTGTATTAATAAGTTTTACCTTCGGGTTTAGTACTGTCGTTGAACGATTGTCATTACGCGTCTTCTATAATTAGGGGTGTCGTTTCTGTTTCCTTGTTAAAAGATATTGGTTTTATTCATACATTTACTGATTATGGAATTTTGGTTTCTTTAAATGGTGTTTTTTACTTTAATGTTATTCCAATAAATGGTGTGTTTGAAATTGATTTGCATGATAATGTGATTGATAAAAATAATTCTTTTTTTAGCATCAATAATAAAAGAATCAAAAGTGATTTGGATTCTTCATATCTTTGGCATTGTAGACTTGCTCACATAGGCAAGAAACGCATGCAAAAGCTGCAACACGATGGGCTTTTGCAAGATATCAATGACGAATCATTTGATAAATGCGAATCTTGCATATCTTGGAAGATGACCAAGAAACATTTTACAAATAGTTTAGAAAGGGCTTCTGATCTTCTTGGTGCAATACATACTGACGTATGTGGACTACTAAGACATGTGTCAAGGAAGGGTTCTAGCTACTTCTTAACCTTTACGGATGATTTCAGTCGTTATGGTTATGTTTATTTACTTAAACATAAACATGAAGTCTTTGAAACATTTAAGGTTTTCAAAAGTGAAGTAGAATTGCAACTAGGAAAGAAGATTAATGCTCTTCGTTCCGATAGAGGTGGTGAATATTTAAGCCAAGAGTTTAAAGATTATATTGCTGAGTGTGGGATTGTCCAGCAACTCACATCTCCATATACTCCACAACAAAATGGTGTATCTGCGAGAAAAAATCATACATTGTTAGACATGGTGGGATCAATGTTTAATCTTACAACTCTTCCCTTATCCTTTTGGGATTATGCTTTAGAAACTGCTGTTCGCATTTTAAATATGGTTCCAACTAAGAAGGTTGATAAGACTCCTTATGAAGTGTGGTATGGGAAAGCTCCCAACTTATCTTACTTAAAGGTCTGGGGTTGTGAGATGTTTGTTAAACGTGACTCAACTGATAAGCTACAACAAAGATCTGTTAAGTGTATCTTCGTAGGATGCCCAAAGGAAACTATGGGTTACTACTTTTACTTTCCACCTGAAAACAAAGTAATTGTTGCTAGGTATGGAGACTTCCTTGAAAGGGATCTCATATATCATGAATTCAGTGGGAGAGATTATGATCTGGAATATGATCAAGAAGATACATCACCTTCTGAAAACACTAGCCAACCTCGAGTAGAACCTGAAAGTCTGAGTGTTCCATCTGAAGTTGAAGTGGTTCTCATTCGTAGATCCGCAAGGGCTACGCGTGCACCTGAGCATCTATGTCTTAATGTAGAAGCTGAGGAAAATATGTTAGGGGATCTTGGTGAACCTGCTAACTATAAGGCTGCTATGATGAGTCCTGAAAAGGATAAATGGCAAGTCGCAATGAATGGGGAAATGCAATCCATTAGAGATAAAGAAGTCTGGATAGAGGTTGACTTACCTCCAAATGCTAAGGTAGTTGGAAGTAAGTGGCTCTATAAGATAAAGACTGACATGGATGGCAATGTACACACCTATAAAGCTCGTCTTGTAGCTCAAGGGTTTACTCAAACTTTTGGGATAGACTACGAGGAGACATTTTCTCATGTAGCAGACATTAGAGCTATTAGGATTCTTATAGCCATAGCTGCGTACTATGACTATAAGATATGGCAAATGGATGTCAAAACTGCCTTCTTAAATGGTCGCCTAGATGAGGACATCTATATGGCGCAGCCTGAAGGGTTTGTGAATCCAAAATTTCCAAAGCGTGTATGCAAACTTTAAAGATCCATTTATGGATTGAAGCAAGCATCAAGGCAATGGAACAAGAAGTTTGATGAAGAAATCAAGAAATTTGGTTTCACTCAAAATCTTGATGAGCCATGTGTATATCACAAAGCTAGTGGGAGTAATGCTATTTTCCTTATCTTATATGTCGATGACATATTGATCATGGGAAAAGACATTCCAAGTTTGCAAGATGTAAAGTCTTATCTTGGAAAGTGCTTTTCTATGAAGGATTTAGGGGAAGCAGCATTTATTATGGGAATCAAGATCTACCGAGATAGATCAAGGCGGTTGATAACACTACACGCGTCGTTCGGGGTCAAAGGAACTTCCTTTTCTTGAGCAAGTTTTCAACACCCTAGGCGATGAACCTAATCGTTGTAGTGTAGTATTAGGGTAAGCCACGGGTATTGATTCGTTCTCTGGGAATAGGAATGCTAGTGAGAAGTTACTACGCTAAGGTTGTGGTTGAGGAAGATTATTTTTATCTTTTATAGTTTTTAAGGAAATGAATGGTACGAATCTCGGGGTTTGAATTTGGGGGGTTGGTATTGCTACCAATTACTCTACTTATCTAATTATCTAATCTAAGGTGTATGTAGTCTATGTCTAATTAATGTGTGCTCGTATGATAGTTTAAAGATGTGTTTACTTAGGTTTTACTACTCCTTAATTATCTCCTATTGGTGGTTGAATTGTCACGTCCTTATTCCTAGTTGCGTTGTGTGTATAAGGTTGTAGGGTATGCGTTTCTCCCTAACTCTTTGAACTTACCAAAGGGTCTCGTCTACAAAACCCACTAGTGATAATAAACTCTTACTCTAAGGCACTATTTGGATGGTTTAGCTTACAACTACTCAAGGAGTCATATTCTAAGGTTCACAAAGATTTAATCAAGCATTAAGTACACAACGAATGACCTATCGCATTACTAGATCATTAATCAACTAAGATAAGAAACAACCAATCAATATTCAATAATTAAGTTTCATATTCCTAAGCAAACACACAAGTAAATTAGCGGGACATGGAAAACATGCAAGCATACACACAAATAATCAAAGACATAATTGTATTAATGAAGTAAAACACTTATCTTGGTGTAAGATAGGGTTTGGAACCCTAAAATACTTGTACAAGACAGCCTTGGTTCGGTTTAGGTTTTACTCCAAAAGACTACACACCAAATCTTGAAAAATTCGGTTTCTATATATAATATTACACATGTGACGTCACTTTATGTTTTAATGACGCCGTGTCGCCGTCATTAGGGTTTCGTCTTGGCCACGTTTGACTTGCGACGACGTCACCTTATGCTTGTGACGCCGTCTCTTGACTTCGGCGCGTGCGGATTACGTCTAGGCCGTCGAGTTGCGACGGCCTACTCTTCTATAACTTGCGTCGTCACTTGAAAATGTGAGTTTTGGCTTCGTCCCGTCACAAAGATCCTCCGACGGCGTCACACTTAACACCGACGCCGTCACCTTATATTTTCAGCACTTTGAGTGTCTCGATTCGACTTTGGCCATTTTCTTCATATAATCGCACCTTTTCGTCTAAATAAGTGCCATTCCAGCATTTTGCCTTCAAGAGACCTAAAAGTGAAAAGGAACGATATTAAGCAATAATGGATACAAAAGTGATCAAATAAGGGCTTAAACGACCCTCAAAAGGTACCTTTAAAACCTTATCAAATATCCCTACACTTGATATTTGCTTGTCCTCAAGCGAATGTGCTTTTAGCCAATTAATTTATAAGTTAGAGATCATGAAGCGTTGGTTTAAAACAGTCCACAACACATATAAGCCCCGCAAAAGTCATAAAAAGCACGGAAATTACATACTAGCACCTCACATAGGGTGTTTGGATACTCACATCTCTCTCGGGTGTATATGAAATATAACAAATTGGAAATGGAAGATAAACACTCATTAACCGGTCCTAGTACATAGATTACCATAGGCTTGAGAATAGATCAAACCTCCGTCGCTTTGGCGTAAGCACCTAGGAAAGACTATCAAAAAGGTCTTTAAAGGGTTGTGATGTTAGGCTTACGGTAGGGAAACAAAGGGTTTGGTGGGATAGGCTATATAGTGGTGGCAAGTCAAAAATCCCTTATGTTACAAGCATACGAAGAATGGCGTTGCTAAGCCAAGACTCGACACTCTAAACTCTAGCTAACTGAAATAAACAAACATAAATTAAAAGGATAGATGTAGGATGGTAGCCCGTATGTTTTTTTTTTTTTTTTTTTTTTTTTTTTTTTTTTTTTTTCATTCATACACTTTTACTCTACCATCCTCTACGGTAACATCAAAATGATAGGGATTTATAGGCACATCCCTACACTTGAGTTTTTATTGCTCTAACACTAATTTGACCCGAATTGAAAAGATCAAAACACTTGGGGTACATTATTACACAAACAAAGGGAATTTGAATTTAACGTTCCCTTCCCGTCATTTCATAAACTTTAACTTTTCCCATGAATCCCAATCGTCCCAAAACTGTATACAAAGGATATGACTCGACTTAGCAACTCATGCAAGCAACTAGATAATTGAACTAAGGGTTTAAGGTGATAACAATAATGCACTAAAAGTGAGTGCATACAAGGTAGGCTAAGGCAATTTGGGTGTACATTTAGGGGTGGAGTGTAAACAATGCTCTTCATTGATATTCGGAAAACCGAAATATCACGAGAACCGCGAAAAGGATAGGCTCGAGGGTTAACTAGGGTATCGTGTACTAAAGATGAGTACAACGCAAAGGGTGTGGGGAATTACTCAACCGATGTGGAAGAAGTAATTATATTACGGGTATCAAACAAGGGTTATCCTAATGCCTCTTATCATTTAGTTATTCCTAACTACACAAGTGTAGTCTTACTAGCGATCTCGGAATGCATCACAAAACAAGTTCTAGAATCTAATATACTACCGGTTTACACTCTAAGCATTAAAGATGAATGCTTTAATTCCTACTAATCTAAGGGCGATCCTCACATTTTGGGTGGAATTTAGGTGGTAAAGGGTTTTTGTGCTAGTCATATAACTTCCTATCCGTGAGACGCTTTTGTTAAGACTAATGGCCCACTCCTATATGTCATGAAAATTTTTAAATTTGGTGCTAAAATTACCCTAACCGACATTTTCTCATGGTTTATTACACAAATACAATTGGACAAAGCAAATAATCAAGGATAAGCATAGTTTCAAAGTTCCGTTTATTTTCCCTCCTACACTTAAACCGAACATTGTCCCCAATGTTCCCGAAAGTATCAAAGTTATGATAATGGAAGGTAATTAAAAATGAAAGAAACTAGTACTCCCTGATTAGCTCGGTAGGATTCGTGTGTTAAGTAGTGGTTAAATTCTTTCCAAGAAGAATTTATGCGTGAAAAGCTCCTTCCAATCTTATGTAACTTCTTCTTGATAAATTAAACCTGCACACTTGAAGAAACAAACGAAACCTTGGCGTAAAATCGCGGTAATAATATATATAAGACTCGATTTAAACTAATATATAATGCTTGTGGAATGGATGTTTACAAAATTTACGGAAAATTAAGACACGGAAAATTCCAATTTTTTTTAAGTAGCTCGAAACGAGAAAAAAGTAATCATTGTTTTACTCCTTCCTCGCCGCCGTCGAGTTGCGATCTGACGCCCGTCGTTTATCCCGACAAAAAGCGGTCTGCGATTTTCGAAAAAATTCGTAAAACTTACATCTTTAGAATCTAGAAAAATTTCGCAAAACATCCATTATGACTCGATACAAGCATTTGACTCGAACAAACACACAAATATATCTTTTAATGAATTGTTATTCTCATGTTTACGTTTCCTTGAAAACGTGTGTAATCCTCCCTACACTTATCCCTTATGTAAAATACCTTTATATGCAATTAAGACGAGGTTAAAAACAAAATAAAACATTTTTACAAGTTTAAACATCAGAATAAACAATCGATAAAAGATATATGACACTAACAAGCAAACAATTAAGCATGGGTTGCCTCCCACGAAGCGGTTTTCTTTATTTAAGAGTCTTGTAGCTAGACTCGTAGTCGAGCTCCTACGTTACTTCATTACCGCCACCTTGACGGTCTCTAATGGGGGATTCCATGTTGTAGAAGTGCCATATAATGCACTTCTCTAAGAGTTCATCCTCTCCCCAATCGGTCCTATATTCTGGTCTTAGGCTCAAGCAATCCTTATAGAATCCGAAAATCTTAGCCATAACATATACTACACCTTTCTCCCTATCCTCATCATTCCTATAATAGACCGATAGTTTAAGTTCCTTTTCATCATTAGAGAGTGATGAAAACTTCTCAATCTTAAACGGCATTTGGTAAGCTATGTCATCGGTCTCATCCTTGAATCGCACTACTCCTAACGAGGGATTATAGGTCATCCGGTGCTTTCTATGAAAGGTTTTCCTAGAATAACATGGGACAAGCTAGGGTCTATGGCCGTGCTAATATCATCCACAATTATGAAGTCTCAGAGGAAACGTGAAACTACCTACATAAAAGGGCAATCCTTAATTCTTACGAGAAAATTGCAACTAACATTAGGATCATTGGGGTCTTGCCTAGTTGGAATAGGCTTCTTCAATATCCAATTGTAGTAGGTGCTAGTCATTATGTTGATTGGGGACTTGCGATCAATGTAGGCCTTTGCCAAAAAAGGTGTCCTATGCAACATGGTATGTTATGATTCCAAGGGTTCCCAAACTTGATTCTAGGGCTTTTCCTAACATACATGTGATTTGAGGTCACGCACTAAGTGAGGGTGGTGAGATAGTTCTTCTTTCGTAGGAACTTATTGAAATAGTCATTGTCTACTTCATCTACTTCCTCGGTTGTTTCATTATTCTCAAGTGTATGATCCTCTTCGTCATTTGTTCCATTAGGTTTAACTAAGGCGATGGTATTGACAAATTGAACGTGCTTAGCTAGCTTACTTGGGTCCTTAATCTCTACACCGGAAGGCTCGGGAGTTGAGATAGCATTAACCTTCCTATCACTATTAGTTATGGCTTTCAAAAGGTTGTCTATCTTCCTATCCATTTCGCTTGTTGTTGGTTAAAGCGGTCCGAGCTTAGCTAATTGGGATTCTTGGGATGCAACAAGGTTTTGCAACATCCTTCGATGTTTTGTTGGTTAGGACCGTTAGGTGGGGCCATGAAAAATCATTGGAAGTGAATTCCTTGGTTTGTCCCCGTAGAAGTCGGGCTTGCCTTTCCATGCCTCTTGGGTTTCATTGAAATTCCTAGGTCCGGGTATTGTAGGAATCTTCCTCCCGTTCCATTAATACGTGAGGATGCGTAGTCAATGGAAGAATGTTCGGGGATCGAGTGCTAGTCGGCGTGTTATGAGGATCACAAACGGCTCACACGAGGAAGAAACTTTGTTCACATGGTGTGAAGATTTAGGATTTTCGTAGGAACTCATTAGGAATTTTACTTGATCTTCAAGTTCAATCATCCTACGGTCGGAAGGAGGCAAGGAGATTGCCTTAACGGTTTTGGGCAGCTCACGGGGGTCATCCCAACTTTCGTTGTCATAGAGGGCGAGGTCCTCTATCATACCCCATGATTCTTCCGCGGTGAGATCACTAAGTTTTCCACCGGCCGCTTGGTCAATGGATCGCTTGGTGGGGAAGTTGACATGATCATAGAAAATTTGGACTTGGAGCCAAAGATCAATGCCGTGATGAGGGACTTTATGAAGTAAGTCCTTGAATCGAGTCCATGCTTCAGAGAGATTCACCTTGACGTTGTTGGAACATCAAGATGTCATTCCTAAGCTTAGTGGTTCTCCCGATGGGAAAAATTGAGCAAGGAAGCGAGAGGTAAGATCATCCCAACTTGAGATGGAGCCGTGGGAAGTCGCTCAAGCCAATTACTAGCTTGGTCCCGTAGAGAGAATTGGAAGAGACGCAGTACGTGGTCTCCCGAGTAGTAGCATCAAGGTCGATGGAATCGACAATTTTGAGAAATCCTCGATGTCGATATGGATCTTGAACGAAGTCCATGGAATGCACATCCGTTTTGCACTAACCGGATGGTGTCGGATCGCAGGGCCATAGTTTGGGCTTGGTCGGGAAGCTCAATGGTGTTCCTATAGCCTGAGTGGCTTGGTCTCGAGTATTCACCAAGAGTACGGGCTCTTGGCGGGTCAATTGGTGGTGGGTGGTTATCACCTTCCATGAAGAAAAGTGATGGGGCTACGAACAAAGGTCACGAAGAAGGGGGATAGACTAAGAGGAAGCTAAAATGAGAAAAAGTTTACTTGATAGGAATCAAGTAAAGAAACCTAAACGAGGTGGACTACTAACTAGCTATTCTATTCCCGGCAGCCGCCAAAACTTGATAACGCTACACGCGTCGTTCGGGGTCAAAGGAACTTCCTTTTCTTGAGAAGTTTTTCAATACCCTAGGCAATGAACCTAATCATTGTAGTGTAGTATTAGGGTAAGCCACGTGTATTGATATCGTTCTCTAGGGAATAGGAATGCTAGTGAGAAGTTACTACGCTAAGGTTGTGGTTGAGGAAGATTATTTTTATCTTTTATATTTTTAAGGAAAGGAAAGGTACGAATCTCGGGGTTTGAATTTGGGGGGTTGGTATTGCTACCGATTACTCTACTTATCTAATTATCTAATCTAAGGTGTATGTAGTCTATGTCTAATTAATGAGTGCTCGTATGATAGTTTAAAGATGTGTTTACTTAGGTTTTACTACTCCTTAATTATCTCCTATTGGTGGTTGAATTGTCACGTCCTTATTCCTAGTTGCGTTGTGTGTCTAAGGTTGTAGGGTATGCGTTTCTCCCTAACTCTTTGAACTTACCAAAGGGTCTCGTCTACAAAACCCACTAGGATAATAAACTCTTACTCTAAGGCACTCTTTGGATGGTTTAGCTTACAACTACTCAAGGAGTCATATTCTAAGGTTCACAAAGATTTAATCAAGCATTAAGTACACAACGAATGACCTATCGCATTACTAGATCATTAATCAACTAAGATAAGAAACAACCAATCAATATTCAATAATTAAGTTTCATATTCCTAAGCAAACACATAAGTAAATTAGCCGTCCTCTTCACTTCCGACGATGCCTAGATTACATCTAGGCCGTCCCGAGTCATGACGACCTACTCTTTATAACTTGACGTCGTCACTTGAAAATAGGAGTTTTGGCTTCGTCCCGTCACAAAGATCCTCCGACGGTGTCACACTTAACACCGACGCCGTCACCTTATATTTTCAAAGAACTTTGGGTGTCTCGATTCGACTTTGGCCATTTTCTTCAGATAATCGCACCTTTTCGTCCAAATAAGTGCCATTCCAGCATTTTGCCTTCAAGAGACCTAAAAAGTGAAAAGGAACGATATTAAGCAATAACGGATACAAAAGTGATCAAATAAGGGCTTAAACGACCCCTCAAAAAGGTACCTTTTAAAACCTTATCAGCGGTTGATTGGACTAAGTCAAAGTACTTACATCGATAAAATATTGAAGAGATTCAATATGCATAATTCCAAGAAGGGATATTTGCCGATGCAAGCTGAACATGGCTTAAATAGTGAACTATGCGCGTCAACACCTGAAGAGGTGGCACACATGAGAAAAGTTCCTTATGCTTCGGTTGTAGGATCTATCATGTATCTTGTGAGATGTACAAGGCACGATGTGGCGTTTGCAAAATATCACCAATCGATATCAACGTAATCTAGGTGTGAAACATCGGCATGTTGTTAAGAACATTCTTAAGTATCTAAGGGCTACTAAAGAAATGTTTCTAGTGTATGGTGGGAATCCAGATTCGTAACTTGATGTTCTGAGTTTTTGCGATCGTCTTTCCAAACCGATAAAGATGATAAGAAGTCTCAAACGGGATATGTCTTTGTCATTAATGGAGGAGCAATTGATGGGAAGAGCAAGAAGCGCATACAATGACCGCGATGTCTATTACAAAAGTCGAGTACATAGTCGCTTGGAAGTCGCGATGGAAGTCATTTGGATTAGGAAATTCATTTCGGACTCGGAGTAATGCCCTCAATTGAATTACCTTTAAATGTGTATTGTGACAACTCATTGCGATAACATTTGCCAATAAGCCTAGAGTCATGAAGGGCGCCAGACATTTTCCTCGACGATATCACTATGTTCGAGAACAAGTCGAAATAGGTGAAATCAATCTACTCAAAGTTCATACAAATGATAATATAGTCGATCCCTTTACGAAGCCTTTGCCAAAGGAAAACTTCTTGACCGTGCCGATGGGATAGGACTTCGCTTAGCTAGTAGTTTCATGCAGACTGTGATTAGTATTTGGATAAAGGATGTTATGAACAAATATTGTTTTAATGAAATAAAATAGATGTTTATGTTTATTTTTCATTTTGTTAATATTATGTCCTATATTTGCATGTTTAATTCGTGAATGACTTATGTTATTCTAAATAGTCCGTTGTCGATCAATGATGTGGGAATGTCATTGAATTAAGGTAAATCTAAGTTTTGGTAGAATATACTTAAAGTATATTGATGCGTGGAACATACCAGATTCACATGATATTTAATGAATTGAATATAGGACAGATCCCAACTTTACATGATTATACTTATGGATCTTTGTCATTAAGTAAATCATGAAATGTTTATCCTCAGACTTGAGATACCGGATAACTATTATGAATGTAGTGCACTTGTGTAAGATAGTCTAACGCTATCCATAACTGGTAGTTATAAGGGCTACTTTCAGAAGTGTTACAAAGTTCATGAGTTATGTTTGTAGTCAAGAGAATTTGTTCATTTGAATTTGTTTCAAAGTATAATACTATATTTGGGCCCTCGTAGGGTTGACAAGATGTTTGTATGGCCATACCCAAGATCAATCTGAATACGTTCGGATGATTTGGTAATCTTGTTCAATCGATATAACGAGAAATGTAATATTAACTTATGAAATGACTTGATCCGTATTCATAGTTAATGTAGTATTAGTAGCAAAGGATAAGTAAAATGATGAATCATTAAATGGTTTTCCAGGATACCATACTCGATTTGATCCAGGGGCATTGGGCGTGTTAGGCTAGACTAAACCAATGTCATTACTATATTGAATAATATCCAAGTGGGAGCTGAAAGGTTTATGGATATAATTTAATATGCGTATGACCGGATTCGAGTTCGAGACTTTGGAATTGCACACATTACGTATGAGAGTTGATGTTAAAATGATTAATATATATAAACGTTATTATTATTAATTATTTGTCACGAAATAAAACATAACGATAGTTAATATTTAACGAGTTTAGACTAACGGTAGTTAAATGTAAAGTGAAGGGACTAGAGATGAAATTAGTAGATGCGAAGGATCTAGAAACCCTCTTGGGTATCTTGGCCGATCGGTTTGGGTTCCCAAACCCAATCCCACACAAACTTGGTCATCAAGTTAAGTTACCTATAAATACAATCCCTTGTATTCATTCATAACTTAAACTTGAATCACCAAGAAACCTAATTTCTTTTCTCCTCTCCTCCCTCTTGTTTTGGCCGATCATATACCAACCCACCCCAAGGGTTTCGATTTTCCCAACTCAAGAAAAAAGTGTTTGGTTTTATTTGTGATTCAAGAACCTAGCTTTTCACATCAAATCGATTTTAGTACGTGTGTACAAGAACGAAGGACGAATACAATTGTGTTTGTGGAGATTTGTGGGTGTCGACTTTTTGTGGGTCGAATAGTATTAAACTCTAAGTTAGGGTTTGGGTTTTTGTTCCTGATGTGCTCCGGTTGGTGCAAGTTTTAAAAATTTATAATCACGAATTAACCGTATAACCTATTAACACATACGAGCAAGTATACTCGTCCGTAATAGCAAAGTTTGGTAAGTCGAGATCGTCCCAAGGATTTTGTTTTGAAATAGGTCTTATTAAAAGTTTCTAACAAGAAAGCTTGTCAAGGCTTCCTCGAATAAGTGTTCTAGTGAAAATACTAATCAAGAATAAAAATATATACTTGTGTGAAGTCTCATAATCAACCATAGATAATGTTCATAAAGGTTTGGTGTATACTCTTAGTATGATGCACAAATCATAAGCAAATGATTCCCCAACCATGGTATTTGTTTGTAAAATCATTCTAAGAACAAAAACATTTAGGTAATCCTTTCGGTCCTTATCCCAATGATTATCCTATAAAAGTTCCATTTGTTTGCAACATGTTCTCATTAAATTTGTTCTTACGAATCTTTCGACCCTTCGTGATGAAAACGTTCCTAGTCTTGTTTTAATAAGCAAAACATGGTGGATGTCAATCACCATATCCCCATACTAGTTTGTCACAACACTTTTTGGAATAAAACACAAGAGAAATCCTTTCGGTCCTTTTTCTTAAAACATGTTTTATTGACAAATCAATCCAAGACTAGTATTTTTCCAACAAACTCATTTAAACAAGATCATTTATACATGCATCACATTTTGAGAACATTATTATGATTAATCACATTCCAACACACAAGTATATCACAAACTACTCCATGAAAACAATCATATCTAAACACAAGTCATAACAAAGTAATTCAAACAATTCAAGAGAATAGATTTCCATAACAAAGTTCATAGAATACCTAATCTTTTGTGATTACAAGAATTAGAAATCGTGGAATGTAGCAACCACGCCTCCTCCAATCACCTAGGATCACCGCACAACTCCAAACTACCAAACAATGGACAAGAATGGTTCCTTCCTTGCTTCGGACGTTTTCCAAGAACTACTAAGCTTTTGGGTTGAAATAAATGGGTAAGTATGAGTTTTGGTGTAAACTAATACTCTTTTGGTTGTGTCACACTTAGTATACAAGTACTAGGTCCTTTAAATAGCCAAAGCACTTGCTTAAACCGCCCAAAAACGTTCTCTCCAAGTTAATATCAAGAAATGATCGGACTCAATGATTATGGGAGTTAAAACAACAATAAATGCGAATTGTGTAATCTGCGGTGCGAAACCGGATCGGTTTCTATGTCGACCGAATCGGTCACGGCTTTGACCATATGCCCACCGGATCCGGTTGCGGGTTGCGACCGAGCGGTGGGTTTTGCTCCTTTGACTTTTTGCTGACTTTTCCCTTTACGCTTCATTCTTTGCTTACATTGATGATTTCTAAAGCCAAACTTGATCTTTTCTTGTCAGATGCTTGAAATCACTACGCTTCCATATCATTGAGTCCACAAGCTTCCAATCTCAACTTCCTTCCTTTAGGCGCTTCCAAATATGCATAAAACTTCATTTCTTCATTATTCGCGATACTGGCTACATATACATACACAATCGCATCTTTGCACTTTTGCAATGATTATGAGTAAATATAGCGAATATCATGCACAAACCCGACAATAACGCTACTAAAAACATGTTCATTTTAGACGTTATCAAATTCCCCACACTTAAGCTCTACTCAGCCTCGAGTAGGTCAAACATTTGCAAAGATTGATTCCAATGGTCCATAACACCATGTTTGTAAAATGTAACAATTACCAATAAAGATAATTATTATTTTGCTTATAATATGAGAAAATCTTCTAAAATGAACCAAACACTTTAGATAACATAACTAGGATACCTCACAAGTGGCTTTAAGATTTCACTCAACACTCATATATTGGTGGGTATATGTATATCACTCAATGCCTAGTCATGATCAATGCTTTTACCATAAGCTTGTACAAGTATCAAAACAAAGAAAATAAATTCATCAAAGAGGTCTTTTATTCGGGTTATAACGAAAAGGTTACGGGATTATAATAGGTATGGATAAGGCATGGGATAATTTATGAAATTGGTTTAAAATGAAAATAAAATGAAGTCCAAACCTCCATGGTGCTAGTCATCATACAAACCACAATCCCGAAAAATGATTATTACTCCTCTTTTCATATCGATCACCAAATATATATATATCACGTCTTAGCACATTGGCTAATCGATAACTCAAACATACTTCATCTTCCTTCATCTTCATAATAATAATATAGCACATTGGCTATAATCAGTATTACATTTTTTTTTTTTTTTTTTTTTTTTTTTTTTATCACAACTCCCCACACTTCGTATAAGCATCACTACAAAAATACAAATAAGAAGTATGCATCCTTCGTCTTTGTCGAAATGGCACACACGAATGGCAAAGTGCAACTAACTCATAATCATAAAAAACAATCCAATCATTCCAAACAACTAGCAACAAACCATTAGACTTGATAAGGGTTGGCTAAGGTTTAAAGGTGTAAATTATTTTTGTATTTTTTCTGGATTTATCAAAAACGAAAAGAATGGCTCAAAGGGTGTAACTAGGGGTATCTAGTGCTAAAAATGAGCACTAACAAAATGGGTCCATATGGGTGGTTAACTAACCGATGCGGTCAGCTAATATATCATTAGATGTAAAAATGGAAGGCCATTTGGGTTATTCCTAAAGTGCCTCTTATCACTTGAAAATATTTAGATCACTCGAAAGTGATTTTAACCGTAATGCATAACTAGTACAAGTTCTAGAATCGACATAATCACCGGCACACTCATAGCAAATATAAAACAAAAGATTGTTTTATACAAAAAGAAACCTCACAAAAATGTGGGAAAAAAACTATTATGCATGCTAGAAAATGCTATCGAATCCAAAAATGAATTACTTCAGTAATTTGGTTCAAATCTAAAAATTTTTCAAAAACCTCATTTTACCATTGAAATCCAAAATTATGTATTTTAATTATCAATAACGTGCGAAAACCATTAGACCATCAAGGGCGACTTCTTCTAATCACTTGCATCCAAAAATAAAAATAATAAAAATGCGTATCATTTTCCTATTTTCTTCCCTCCCCCATACTTAAGTTTTGCATTGTCCTCAATGTAATGAAAAATTGAACTTCAAAGTAAATAAAATGGGAAAAAGATAGTTAAAGATACCACGGATAAAATATGCAATAAGCACATTGGGTCATTAGCAAGCACGTGAGTTATCCAACTCGAAACATTTGACCATCAATAAGCTTCCAACATATCCATCCCGCAAACAAAAAGCGCAACACGAAATGCACAAAACAAACAAAACTACTAAAAACTAAGATAAAACCAAAATATACCAAACATCCTAAAGAAAATCGATCAAAAGATAGAAATAGTTTAAAACACATCATGACCATTGTTTTTGAAACCATAATTCACGAATGACCCATAATCACTCGTCATCCTCGCTCATTTCTTCTCCTTCTTCATCATCAAACTCATCATCATCATCACTTTCGGTTACGTAGTTTTCGTCTATGATTTCTGAACGAACTCTCCTCTTTTTCTTCTTGCCTCCAACTCCTGATGATGATCCTCCAACTTCATAACTTGTTCCTCCACTTGAGCAATCGACCATATGGGGTATTGGATCGAGAAGCGGTGCGTACCGTGATATGGATACGGATAGGGTCCGGGATAAAAGTGTAAGGAAAAGGATATGGTGGAACATTTGGTGGATTGTAGGGTGGCAACTCATAATTGGCTTCTCGAGCCATGTGTTGAAAGATAGGCATCGAATAATCATTGATGTAGTTGTTCCTTAACATCATCGAGTCTCTCCACACATCCCTACATTGAATCTCATCTAGATGTTGGTTCCACTCTCCCATCCCGAATCAAAACTACTGGACGAACCCATTTGCACGTTCTCCATTGGTATATTCCCTTCTTTGTTGTGGTGGTTCTTTGTTGTGGTCTTGGTTCAATCCATAACCCTCGGTTCCCAATCTCCTGTTCAAAGCATTACCAAAACCTTTCGCAGTCCACGTTTCACTATACTTTGGCTCTCCACACTTAGCCAATTCCTCATCAACATAATACCCAAGATTCTTCGCCAATCTTGTCACAAAATGTCCTCCACAAATGTTACTGTTGCTCTTGATTCCCGGGGCTCTCCTAGACAAATATTCGGCTATCTGCCAAATGGCATTACCGTCCTTAGTTTCTTCCAGCAACTTCATAATCCATAAGTCCGGTTTTTGACATTTGTCCCTGCTTCCAAATCTATTAAATGGCCCGGTCACAATCAACTTGTGAAGTATCCTCATCAACGGATTCCTAATGGTTGAAGCATTCCTCCTAGCACAAGTAGGATCTCCCACTTGATTCCAATAAGCGGGAATACTAGGGTAATCTTTTTCAAACCTCCGAAGTCTAGAAAAGTGAGTTTCAAATAATCGATGATTAACCTCATGTGGCTCATACAAACCAAGAGCTACACCAAAGTGGCAATGTGTAAGCATGATCCCTTCCACAAAGTCTAAACCAAATACAAATCTCCGACATCAAATTCAAAATCCACCTTTCTTTCAAAATACATGGTTGAAAAGAATTCCATACACCATTCTCGATAGACTTCTTCATTAACACCGAATGCTCTTTCCATGACAAATCATTGAACGAATCTCCATCCCCTGGATATACATAAGACGTTCGCATCATCCTTCTTAACTCATCTTCACACTCACATTCGTTAAATAAATCCCAATCAATCACCCTTGGAACCAAACATTGCCTATGTTGTAACTTCGACAATCTTTCTCGAAAAGCATGTTTCTCTCCATCGGTGAGATTTTTGAATTTTAAATTAGCATTTGCTTCCTTCTTCACACTATACTTAACCTTCTTCTTCTCGTTCCTTTCACCAAACTTAAGTAACAAGCGGGTTAATTGGAATTTCCTCCCACTCGAGCTTCCTACAATAATTCTCTAGAAATCACAAAAATAAGATCATATAAGAGTGTTAGAACAAACAAGAAGGTTAGAGAACCCTCTAATATACATTTCAAAATTTCACAAAAATTCCTCACGAAACCACAACCGGATTCGGTTGGATCACCAACCGAATCGGTTTCCTACTATCGAGCAACAACCGTTCGGTTGCAATGCAAACCGAATCGGTTGTGCAGACTGCATAAGGTATTTTACCTTCAAATCCTCAACATCTCGAATTTCTAACGCTCAAACCACTTTTAGATCGCATTCTATCATCCTCAATGATTTCCCACGTCCTAGAATTACTCTATCTTGCTTCCAAATCATCAAACATCTAACATCTTAGAACTCATCTCATCATTCTTAAAAATCATAAGTTCTAATAGTGTAGCATCCATCACTCTTAAAAACATATCATCCATCAAAATGAATCACCAATTGTAACTTATCTCATTTCATAAGCATAACCCAATTAATTCCGAAAAATCTTATCATCTAAAATCCATTCTATGGTGAATCAATCAATCAATCTCTTGTTGTAATGCACTCCTATATCAATCACTCACTCAATCCTAAAATATTACCACTTAATTCGAATTATAACAAAAACCCCCAAATTGGTGACCTAAATCCAATTCGAATCAAATGTTCTAATAAAACCTTAATTGAGTTAATTGAATGTAAATGCTTACTTGCTTGGGTGCCATGATGTTATCCTACAATTCAAACAACTTCCAATCTGCTCTCTTGGATGAATTTTTGCAAACCCACCGGAAAATTAGTGTGTGTGTGTGTTTTTGGAAAATGAAATTTTATACTTTGGTGCAACCGGTTCGATCAAGGACACAACCGATTCGGTATGCTTTTTGCCAAATTTGCTTTTTTACTTGTTTAACATGTTACTTAGGCATTTACCCTCCAAGCAACATATTTTTTACTCGAAAATTCCTGCTAAAGATTCACACAACATTCATTCACCAAATGAAATTTTGAACAATCATTCAATCCAAAAAAAAAACTAAACTCATCATATAAATGAACTAATCCAAACTCAACTCAAAACTCATAGTCATAATGCATTTAAACCAAATCACCTTAATCATAACATGAAAAATAAATAAGAAACAAAAATCCTAATGCATCAAATCAAAATAAAATAAAATAAAATAAAATAGCTCATGAAATTCAAGCAAATGATTGCTTGTTATTACGGTCTTTCCTTTCCTCAAAATTCCTCAAAATATTCTTGCCTAAGAATATCCTCGCTTTGAAATTTTCCGGTCAACTCACGGAACGTTTCAAAAGTTTTAAATTTCCTCATAAATCTTCGTCCGTCCGGGCATAATATATCAAACTTAACATGCCATGCTCCATCTCGGTTTGTCTCTTGTAAGTCCCCAACCCTTCGGGTTTCCACTCCAAATTCTTAAGTTGCACGGTAAAGATCCTAAAAAGTCGGTCAACTTCTTGTAAACCAATATGTTTTGAATGGGTTATAGAAAGCTTCTATCGCGAATGCACGTTCCATTTCGTCCTCTATATCGAAATAAGGTGGAGTTAAAGGTCCGTACATTGGATTACCGTGGACATCACGTCCCACTTCAAAACAAGTTAAATCATCATTTGCATCCATCCATTCCAAATCTTCCATACCTTCCAAAATTGGTCCTCTTGGTCTTGGGTAGTATGTTTGCCTCGAAATCCCATCGTCAATAGTCATGGTGCCTCTTCCCATGTCTATAATTGCTCCACAAGTTCGTAAAATGGCCTCCCAACAATAGTGGTAAACTCTTGTCCACCGGAATATCCAAGACAAGAAAATCACCAAATACGGTTGGTAGCCAATTTGCACTCTTACATTCTTAACTTCTCCCATTGCCTTTGCTTGAGTGTTATCCGCCATAGTGAGCTTAGAATGATTAGGTTGCGGATTACTTAGTCCCAAAGTTTTGAACAATGGATACGGCATCACGTTAACACTCGACCCCGTATCAGCTAAAGCATAAACTGGTGTAGTTCCATTTACTTTGATTGGCAACACAAAATTACCCGGATCCTTTTCTTTCCTTGGCATGCCTTTAAACAAAATTCGATCTCGATCCTCATCCGTGAGATTCTTATCTTCCAACCTAGCCCTCGCTAGCATCAATGCATCCAACTTCTTTCGGTAAAGCACATAATCTTGGAGAACTTCAATAACCGGTTTCTTTTCATTGAGCTCTAGAAATTTTTGTTCTAGATTCTCTAAGATAGCTTCTTTTGGCTTTCGGTTAAGGGTTTGATAGTAGTGGTAGGTGATGATGGTATGTAATCATTTTGGTGGTGGAGGTTGTTGTTGGGGTTAATTTATTTGATGATGGTTTCTTCGGTTTGCTTTCCCATTTTAACCACTTCCACATTTTTCTCCTCCATATTTGCACAAACTTCCACTAGCATCTCGTTGATCCCTTTTCCTTCTTCCAACTCGGTTATGTTAATCCGCATTTCTCCCATACCAAAATCTACTTGACACTTGGTCGTGACAAGAAAATCTCGACCAAAACAAACATTTGGCTCATCCGCATTACCTTCCTCTAAAACAACAAAATCAGTTTCAAACATATGCCCATGAATATTGACCTTCAGATTTTTGACCATCTTTCTCCCATATGCTTCATAGTCCATACGAACATGACCGATTTCGTCAAGAACCTCTTCCAAGATATAATTCTCTCCATAAGCCATATTAAGCTGTGCATCCCAAGCACGTACTCCTTCCACTTCACAAGGTGTTCCAAATCTCATCATCGGTGAATCATACACCGTTGATGGTGCTTGTGTAAACACTACCACTCTTTGTTTTGGGTAGTTGAACCTTGTTTTCACATACTTCTTTCATATCACCCGTGTCAATTCCCAATTCTTTCTTGCTTTCCTCCAGAATTCCTCCAATCTTTTCTAATGAACTTCCCGTATCCTTGAACATGTCATCCAAAGTACGAAGGTATTCCGAGATTCCGCTCAAACTATCCATGTTACTAGACAACTTAACAAAGCAAAACAAAACAAATCCCGAATGATTAGCGTTAACGTTAGTAAAACAAGAACAAACTATAAAAACATATAATAAGACAACTAAGACATCTAACAAAATAAAAAAAAATCAAATAAAAACTCAAAACTAAAAATGATAAAACTCATCACAGAAACTCCAACCGAATCGGTTGGTTGAAAAATTCTAGGATGTGAAACACGAACCGGATCGGGTTGCGGGTTGCGACCGATCGGTTTCGAAATATCGAAATATATATATATATATATATATATATATATTTTTATAGACTAATAATAATAATAAAAGCAAATTAATGTCATTAAGGATGTACTAACTCCGGTAATTAAATAAAACTCTTCATAAACTAATAATTAAATAACTCATTAAATCTAATTAAAACCAAAATTAAAACTAAAACTAAATAAACTACTAATAAATGCTATCATAAAATAAACTATAACGAAAATAAAATACTCTTAACCATTACCATCAATTATAAAATTAAAATAAATAAAACTAGATTAACTAAATAACAAATGTAAAAATAAAATAAAATAAAGACAATAAATCTAAGAACCGATTAAACCACACAATTACTCTAAAAATCAAAACACAATAAACTAAGAAGATAGATATCAAAATTAACCAAAAAAAAATAATTTCACGGAATGTCTAACGGATTCGGTTGGCTAACCAACCGAATCGGTTAGTTTGTAACAAAACTTTTTTTTTTTTTTTTTTTTTAAAAAAAAAAAACTAATTTCAAAGAAAATTACGGAAAATTCCCAGCGTGGCGCTAAAACTTGATGTGCTCCGGTTGGTGCAAGTTTTAAAATTTATAATCACGAATTAACCGTATAACCTATTAACACATACGAGCAAGTATACTCGTCCGTAATAGCAAAGTTTGGTAAGTCGAGATCGTCCCAAGGATTTTGTTTTGAAATAGGTCTTATTAAAAGTTTCTAACAAGAAAGCTTGTCAAGGCTTCCTCGAATAAGTGTTCTAGTGAAAATACTGAATCAAGAATAAAAATATATACTTGTGTGAAGTCTCATAATCAACCATAGATAATGTTCATAAAGGTTTGGTGTATACTCTTAGTATGATGCACAAATCATAAGCAAATGATTCCCAACCATGGTATTTGTTTGTAAAAATCATTCTAAGAACAAAAACATTTAGGTAATCCTTTCGGTCCTTATCCCAATGATTATCCTATAAAAGTTCCATTTGTTTGCAACATGTTCTTATTAAATTTGTTCTTACGAATCTTTCAACCCTTCGTGATGAAAACGTTCCTAGTCTTGTTTTAATAAGCAAAACATGGTGGATGTCAATCACCATATCCCCATACTAGTTTGTCACAACACTTTTGGAATAAAACACAAGAGAAATCCTTTCGGTCCTTTTTCTTAAAACATGTTTTATTGACAAATCAATCCAAGACTAGTATTTTTCCAACAAACTCATTTAAACAAGATCATATATACATGCATCACATTTTGAGAACATTATTATGATTAATCACATTCCAACACACAAGTATATCACAAACTACTCCATGAAAACAATCATATCTAAACACAAGTCATAACAAAGTAATTCAAACAATTCAAGAGAATAGATTTCCATAACAAAGTTCATAGAATACCTAATCTTTTGTGATTACAAGAATTAGAAATCGTGGAATGTAGCAACCACGCCTCCAATCACCTAGGATCACCGCACAACTCAAACTACCAAACAATGGACAAGAATGGTTCCTTCCTTGCTTCGGACGTTTTCCAGAACTACTAAGCTTTTGGGTTGAAATAAATGGGTAAGTATGAGTTTTGGTGTAAACTAATACTCTTTTGGTTGTGTCACACTTAGTATACAAGTACTAGGTCCTTTAAATAGCCAAAGCACTTGCTTAATCGCCCAAAAACGTTCTCTCCAAGTTCTTATCAAGAAATGATCGGACTCCAATGATTATGGGAGTTAAGACAACAATAAATGTGAATTGTGTAATCTAGCGATGCGAAACCGGATCGGTTTCTATGTCGACCAAATCGGTCACGGCTTTGACCATATGCCCAGCGGATTCGGTTGCGGGTTGCGACCGGCGGTGGGTTTTGCTCCTGACTTTTGCTGACTTTTCCCTTTACGCTTCATTCTTTGCTTACGTTGATGATTTCTAAAGCCAAACTTGATCTTTCCTTCTTGTAGATGCTTGAAATCACTACGCCCATATCATTGAGTCCACAAGCTTCCAATCTCAACTTCCTTCCTTTAGACGCTTCAAATATGCATAAAACTTCATTTCTTCATTATTCGCGATACACGGCTACATATACATACACAATACGCATCTTTGTACTTTTGCAACAGTTATGAGTAAATATAGCCGAATATCATGCACAAAACTGACAATAACGCTACTAAAAACATGTTCATTTTAGACGTTATCAGTTCCTCATTCACATTATCGTGTGTTTCTTGAATTGCTAAAATGTACGCATATTCTTTTATTCGGTTAATTCAATTAAAAGTATTATTCCTCTTACTTCCGCTGCATGCTTTGATGATGTTTACTTGTTTTTAGTAATTGTTATGATTAGTAAAACCCAACAATTTGGAGATGCACTTTATCGTATATTGTGTGGCAAGTTTAGTAATTAAGAACTCTGACTAATAAACTAGACAAAAGAGATTTAGTTCAAAACTTATAAAATTTTTAATTGGTCATTATAGCTTATCGGGTTTATCGGGTCAACCCGATAAACCCGATAAGCTAAGTTGAACCAGAATTAACCCGACCCTATAAAGTCTTATCGGGTTGGGGTCGGTCAGTCGACCAATTTGACACCCCTAGTTGAAACCTTGAAAAATGTTGTTTTTACATGGCTAGTATAATAAAATGGGCCGGACTAAAGCTACTTATAATTAGGGGTGAAAGCGAGCCGAGCCGAGCCGAGCCCGAGCTTGCGAGCTCGAGCTCGGCTGCTTATATAAAAGCTCGAGCTCGTTTGAGCCTTACATTTGAGCTCGAGCTCGGCTCGTGAAACTTTTACAAGCTCGAGCTCGGCTCGTTAACACAAAGCTCGGCTCGTTAATACAAGGCTCGAGCTCGTTAACACGGTTATCATGATAGAAAATATATATCGTTATATATTTCTAGGGCTCGTTTGGGATCGCGAGCCTAAGCGAGCTTTTGTATAGAGCTGGGCTCGAGCTCGATTATTAAATGAGCCCAACTTAGGCTCGAGCTCGGGCCGAGCTCGTTTAAACTTGGCTCGTTCGAGCTTTTACCGATCCGATCCCGAGCTTTTCACGAGCGGCTCGGCTCGTTTCCACCCTACTTATATTTAACAAATCATGAACTGAGCCCATGCATCCGTGGAATGAACAAATCGAAAGACTCAAACTTAAGTGCACAGACACGATATTTTGCTTCAACAACAGTTCTTGAAAATTTATTGATTGTTACACACTACAAGAATCGCAAACAATACTTGTCCTAATATTTTAACCAAACAAGTATAGTTGCATAAATAGAAAAAATCAAACAACGTGTTCTCCTAATCCCATACTTGCTCTTTGACGGGATTTAGTATTGTTGTTGATTTTGTTATTGTTGGCTTCAGAGGATCATTATTTTATTGTGTTGATGATTCGGGTGGTCTTGGATGATCAAAATACATGTTTGCCATAGTTAGAGAGTTAGTAGAGAGAGAGGTGTTCTTGCTAGAGGTTTACACAAATTGTAGAATATTAGATTGAAAGCACCACCCTTCCATGGATGGAAGGGGTATTTATAGTTGCTGAATACACGACCTCCTATCGGCTGTGGATCGTGGATACGATGGGTAAAGACCCGTCCTTCCTCCACGGTGAAGCACTAAGCTATACTACGCTACAAACTAATAAATAAACTACTAAATAACGAAACTAACGACAAGTCTACGAGCTAACTTAAGCTAGATAACATTTGGGGTGACCGACTTTTCACTAAGGAATTTTCTAATTCCTAACAATCTCCCTAAGGAGGTCACCCCATGTTTACATTTCGAATCCTAGCATTCTATTCTTGACTTTGTTCTTACATTACGAGCTCGTAGACTTCAGTTCATCAATTTCGCAATCTTTGTGCTTTTGTAGCGATTCTTCAAAGTCCGCATTGATTTGTACTTTTAGTGGAGGCCTTTAATCGATCCACATCTTTGATGATCTTGAGCTTTCTTTGAGATCATCACCACGATAAATCTCTGGATCACCCTTTATTGTGTTGCCATCATGTGAAGTTGTGACTTTTGGACCGACATGCTCACACTTTTGAATCATGACATCTTTCCATCGAGTAGCGGAAGCCTTCTTGGTTCATGATATTTGCGGCAAGTAGCGAAACATAGTATAAAAATATCGAGAACCGAGTTATGTAGATATGCACCACCATGATTTCTTGATTAAGTGTGGATCTTTGTGAGCATGCGGCTTTGGATTGATCGCCTCAATTACGATCGGTGCAACCGTCCAAATGTACCGCAAACAACAGATTATCAATAAAACACACGAAAGTGTCTTTGACCACTTTCGTTGAATTGAGTACGGCCCACGGTTCCCGTTGATCGATTATAAATCTGCTGTGATCGGTAGGATTCCTAAGAATCTCCTTGAGGGGTTTCGCAATTCTAGTTGTTCTCAAACCGAACGTCTCAAAGAAGACAACACGGAGTGAGTGAACCGACAAATTGAGATTCACCGATTGATGAAAATGATTTGAAAAACAATCGCATATTGCTTGAAGAAAGAGTTTTGCAATCGACGAAGGTTTTATGAGAAAGATCAATTTTCAATCAAAATACTTTTTGTATTAGAGAATGAGTACACATTTGACGTGCTAGCGAAAAGAAGAGATTCGCACATCGAACGGTTTTCTAAAAGTATTTTTCAATCGAGATACTTTTGAATTTGAAAACATAAGAACACATTCGACGTGCTAGAAAAGAAGGTTTGCACATCGAGCGGTTTTCCAAAAGTATTCGTCAATTCCATTCTGGACCAAGGTTGATTCACGGTGAATCGCCCCATCGTTTCTATCCGGTTGTCACAAGTTTGATCTTTTGAAAAAATCTCACATGTCACCCACCAAGAGCTTGTTTGATGTTGGCTCTGAAGGATTTCCATCTTCATCGTGAATACTTTTACATACCACTCGGATGTTCGGCAAAACCACAAGGATAATGCGTAGGACTCTCAATATATTCTTACTTTCCACATTGTGTGAAACAGCAAGTTTTCATTAATTTTGTGTCTAATGAGATATTGTGGATGATCTCTTGGCTCTAGACTCAATAGTGCACATTTGGTTCCGTGTCGGAGACTAGGAGAGGGTCTCCTTCTTCAATATCAACAATCTCTAAGAGAGTCGATAGATTATGTAGGTTCCCGTGAGAATGAAACAAGCCCTTTAAGAGGAACTTGAGTGGTTTAGGAAGTTGTAGTGCGGTCGTCCTTTGGGTCCATGACGTCTTATCTTCAATACCGGCGTTACCTTAGTAACCACCAGTAGCATATGAATTGAACCCGGTTTACGCCTAAGGTTGAATTGATGGAGGGCTATTTCTTTTCACCCTTTCTCATTCATTTCTTTTCATTCTTCAACCCCTTGATGCTTACCGAGACTTCATTACTAGAACCTTGTTGGGTTTATTCGATTACTAGCTCTGTCTCGATCCGCACTCTTCCCATTTCTCATTTTCTCCTTTTTCAATATACCTAAGGACTCTACACTATCTAGTGGAGTGTCACTCGGTAGATCCCTCCGGCTCTGGCGGGATCGTGAGAACAGAATACCTAACCTAACCATCCTTATAACACCATGCATAAAATAAATTGGTCGGTGTTTTGGTATTGTTCTTTCCTTCTCGAAACCAATTGAAAAATCATTTGTAAAACAATCAAGGTACTTGTGATACGAGATCAAAGCATTTTGTACCTTAATAGTTTTGATCATTTAGAAAACCTCCCCTCAACATGTGCGTATGATTTAGAAATTGTTCGGACAAGGAGGCAAGAGGACTTTGAAATATTTTCTTTGATCACATTTTCATACGAAAAAGCCATTTGATTTTCATGGTAAAATTCTCCCTCAATATGTGCATAGGATATTTAAAATCATTTTATCACATAGAGGCAAGAGTTCTTTGAAGCACATCCACGATTACAAAAGCCATTTAAGAAACCATTTGAAAACTCAATCAAGGTACTTTATCGTCTCTTTTAAAAACTTTTGTACCTCGATAGTTATGCTCCCCTCAATATGTACTTCAAGATTCGACGTTTAGCACATATGAGCGAGCGACTTGCACAATTAAATCAAAGCGATCACCTTTATCAAATTTCATTATTAAATCACAAATTCTCCCCGATCAAAAATATCAAACCCTTTGAGATTTTGGATCCCAAGTGATTTAATTAGGTTTAGAAAACATGAGAGAAAATGTGGCCTTGTTTAAATACTCATCCGGTTTTGGATAAATCCTCCTCCTCAACATGTGCATTATGTATATTGAAATCGTTTGACACATGGAGGCGGGAGTGCCTTTAAAGGACTAAAACCAATTCCATTAAACAGATTTGAGATTTAAATCACGATCTCTACCCGATCGAAATATCAAACCATTTGAGATTTGTGATCCCAACCGATTAAATCATTTAGAAAAATTTGGGAAAGGCGTGGCAAGATTCACTTATGAAAGATGATGATAAGGACCATTTTAAGACATTAAAGATTGTTAGTGTCGGGTATGATAGTTTTAAAGAGATCTTTTAAGTAAAACAAAACAATTTTATTTTTTGTTTCCCCATTTTAATTTTTAAAAAAAAATCCCTTGAAAATTTTTTCTTTTTCCCTTTGGGTTTTCATTTTTTTTTTTAAAAAGGGTTTTTTTTGGGGGGTTTAAAGCCACCGTTTAAATTTAAACCCTTTTTTTAATTTTGTTAAATCTTCCAAAAGGGGGTTAATTTTTTGGGGTTTAAAATTTTAAAATTTAATTCAAAATTTTTCCTTTAAAAAATTTTTTTCCCCTTTTAAGTAAAATTTTTTCCTTTCCCCTCCTTTTTCCCTTTTTTTTCAATTTTAATCTTTTTTAAAAGGGGTTATTTCCAAATTTCTTTTAAAAATTTTCTTCCAATTTTTGTTTTTTCCTTTCAAACCAAAAAACCCTTTAAAAAAAGGGCCCCAAAATTTACAAAAATTAGCTAATTGAAAAATTTTTTAAAAAAAAAAATTTTATTTTTGAAACAAAAAACAAACTTGAAATAAAAAATAAATTTTTTTCCGTTTTCTTTAAATAAAATTTTAACCCTTTAAAATGTAAGGGGGTTTTTTAAATTTCCAACCCTTTCCCCCGGCCCAAACAAAAAACTAAAAATTTTGTTTTTTTTTAAAACCAAAAAGTTTTCCCTTTCCCAAAATAATTTTTTCCTTTTTTTCCCTTTTTCACTTTTAAAATTCTTTGTTATTTTTTTCCCTTTCCTTCACATTTTAATTCCTTTTTTCCCGGCCCCCTGGAAACCCTTTTTTTCCCAATTTCTCCCCTAAATTTTTTCCCCCCCTTTCTTCCCAATTTAATTTTCAGCCCAAAAAATTTTTTACCCTTTTAAATTTTAAAAAAAATTTTAAATTTTTGCCCGTTCCCTTTATTAAACACAAACTTTTTAAACGGGGGTTCCCCCGGGTTTCCCTTTTCCTTTTCCCCAAAATTTTTTTTAAAAATTTTTTAAAACTATTTCTTTTTAACGTTTTAAAATGAAAAAAGGGGGTTTTATTTTAAATATAAAGGGTAAACCTTTTCATTAATTTTTTTGGGAAATTTTTAAAAATTTAAAAAGGGGTTTTTTAATTTCCCTTTTTTGTTTGTTTTTCCCTTTTTTTTAAAAAATTTCTTTCTGCCTTTTCTCAACCCCCTCTTTTAAATTTAAACTTTATTTAATTTAAAAATTAAATTTTTTTGTTTTAAATTTTTTAAAATTAAAATTTTTTTTAAAATTAAATTTTTTAAAAAATTTTTTTATTTTAAAAAAAACTAAATACCATAGGGAAAGTTGCCCACCCTTTTTGGCCAAAAAAACCCATTTTTAAAAACCCCAAATTTTTTTGGGTGGGTTTTTGGGAAATCAAAATTTTATTTGTCAAATTTTTTTTAAATTTTAAAAACTTAACGGGTTTGTTGTTTTGTTTTAAAAAAATTTTTCCCTTTAATTCCAATTTTACCCGGGCCCTTAAATTTTTCCCCTAAAAGGGTTCTCTTTAAATTTTTCCTTCCCCTTTTAAATTTCTTTTTTCTTTCTAAAAAAACCTTTTAAAAGGCTATTGAATTCAAAAAACAAATTTTGGGTAAAAATTTTTAAATTCCCTTTTTTAAATTTAAAACCCGTTTAAATTTTTAATTTAATTTAATAATATTTGCTTTATTTATGAAGGAAATTTAACCTTTAATTTTAATTTAACCAAAAACCCAAAAAAAATTTATTTGGGAATTTGGGGTTTTTCCCCAAAATTAAATTTAAAAATTTCTTTTTGGTTAAAAAACAATTTTGATTTAAATTTTTTTTTTATTTTTTTTTTTTTTTTAATTTTTTTATTTTTTAAAAAGGGTTTTGGGAAAAGTTTATAAAAAAAAGGGTTTTAATTTAAACCCTTTCCGAAAAAAAAACCTTTTTTTAAAAATTTTTAAAAAACTTTTTTGGATTTTTTTTTTCCCAAAAGAAAAAAACCCGAAATTTGGGTTTTTTCGGGTTTTTTTTATTAAAATTCTTTTTTTAAAAAATTTACCTTTAAGAAAAAAAAAATAAAATCCCCCAAAGGGGTTTTTTCCCAAATAATTTCTTCCTTTGGGCCCCCTTTCCAAAATTTTTAAAAGGCCCCTTTTTTTTTTAAAAATTTTTTTTTTTTAAATTTTTATTTTTTAAAATTTTTTTTATTTGGGTAAGGTTTGTTTAAATTAATTTGGTAAAGGGTTTTTTTCATTTTGATTTAGGGTTTTTGGGGTTTAATTTTTTTCAAAAGTTTCCTATTTTTTGTTAGTAAGGGGAAAAAGTTTTGTTTTCCCTTTTGTTTTTGTAATTTTAAAAATTTTTTTTTTTCCCGGGGGTTTAAAATTTGTTTTGGGAAATTTTTTTTCCATGGGTTTTCAGATTTATTTTCGGTTTCCCCCTGCTTTTGTTTATAAAGGGGCCCAAAAGAATTTGGGTTTTTTTTAAAAAGATGGGGTGGGAAACCCTTTTCTTTTAAAAAAACCTTTTCGGTTTGGGTTTTTAGGAAAGTTGCTTGCAAGGAAAAAGTTTTTTAAATTTGGTTTTGAAAAGGGTTTTTAAATCTGGGAAAAGTTTCTTTTTGGGGTAAATTTTCCCCTAAGGGTTTTTTAAAATTTTTTCCAAACCCCGGGGAACCCTTTAAATTTGAAATGTTTTCGGTTTTGGAAATTCGCAAAGCTTTTTGAAATTTTGGTTTTGAAAAGAAAATTTTTTTTAAAGTAAATTTTCCCAAGTCAATTTTTAAAATTGAAAAACTTTTTACTTTAAAGGGGCCAAAATTTTTAAAAAATAATCCAAAAGCCCTTTTTGTTTAAAAGGAAGTTTACAAAATTTTAAAAACCCTTTAAAACATTTGAGCTTTTTAAAAGGGAAAATGTTTATTGGGTTTGAAAAGGATAAGCCCCACTAAGGAAAAAAATCCAAAAGAATAAATTTTCCAAAAGAAAAACATCAACCCTGGAAGGGTTTGGGGTTTGTTGGTTCCCCGGGGGAAAAATATGGAAGGAAATTTTTAAATAAAAAAAAAGGTTTTTATTTGTTAAAAATTAATTTTCAAACCCAAAAATTCAATTTAAAAAAATAAAGGGAAAAATTCAAACCCTCTTTAAGGACTTTAAAGGAAAAACAAAATTTGAAAAGGAAAGGGGTGTAGAAAAGGATTCTTGGGAAAAATTGGGGAAAAAATAACCAAAAAAACAATATCTTCAAAAACCCGTAAAAGGGCAAAAATCTAAAACCTTTCCCAAAAATTTTGGAAAAAATTTGAAGCAAATTTTTAAAAATAAGCTTTTAAAAAAAATTTTAAAAAATTTGGAATAAATTTGGCTTTCATAACAAAACCAAATTTGGGATTTAAAAACCGTTTTCCCCAAACAAAATTTTAAAGGTTGGGAAAATTTTGGGGTGGGGAAGGAAAAATTCAAACCTAAAACAGGTAAAAAAATGTTTAAATCCAAAACCCTAAAGGAATTTAAAAGGACAAAATTTAAAAGTGGAAGGAATTTTAAAAATTCCCAAAATAAACGGGAAAAATTAAAAAGAATTTTTAAAAAAAGGGAAGTGAAAGGGTTTTGTTGCCGTTATAATTAAACCAAATGGGAAACCCGCTTTTCCCCCAAAAACCAAGGATATCCTTAAAGGCAAAATTTATTTAGGCAAAATTTAATTTTAAACTCCCCGGGCGGGGATATTAAAATAAATTTATAGAAAAAGAAAGAAAATTTTTACAAGATTAATTTAAAAGAAAAAATTTTCCCTTTTTGGCGAATTTTGAAGGTTTTTAAAAGGAATTCATTTTCAAGGAAAAATTTTAAAAGGGGAAAATTAAAAATTTAATTTAAAAAAAATTGGGAAATAAAAAGAAAAAAAAAATTTTTTGGAAAAAACCTAAAAGGAAATTTAAAGAAAATTTAAAAGCTTTTTAAAAAAAATTTTCAATTAAAAAAAAAACTTTAAGTAAATTTGTTTTTAAATTTTAAACCCAAATAAATTTCGGGTTTTTAAAAAGGGTTTTTAAAAGGGAAAAAAAGGTTTTTGGGAAAATCCCCGGGAAAAAAATGTAAAAATAAAAAGGAAATTTTAAAAACCCAAAACTTTAAAAAAGAAAACAAATAAACCCAATTTTAAAAGGAAAAAACCCAAAAAAAATTTCTTTGTTCAACTAGGAAAATTTTTAAAAGGGAAATACCCAAAACAAAATTTTTTTAAATAAATCCAAAAAACCCTTTTTTTAAACCCCCTAAATTGCCAAAAAAAAATGCAATTTTTAAAAAAATTTCACTAAAATCCAAAAAAATATTTGCACTAAAAAAAACCCAAAACAACCATATGCTATGTGAAAAAAGAGTTTTATCAGAAAACCAACTGAATGGCGACCGTAAAAACTTAAAAGTTTAAGCACAAATGCAATGAAGATCGGGAATAGTGTTTCCCGTCGTTAAGTCCCAAGGGTGGAGAATGACGAATAGTGATCGAGAATTTGAAAGGAAAAGAGGTTTGTGAATGATTATAACTAGAAAAAGCCAACAAATTAGAGGCTTAAATAAATTAAAGAAAATTAAAAGATAAATTTATTAAATAAATGCTATCACTATTTGCAAAATGATGTTTTTGTTTTATGTTTTATAAAACTTAAATTAAAAACTACGTAACGCTAAATGAAAACGTGAAACTTACACAATATAAATCCTAAAAATATGAAAATGACATTTTACAAACCTAATGATAAAAGAAAATTTATAGAAAAAAAATTATTTTTAAAACTATTTATCTAATTATTATTAATTAAAACTAATTTTAACTATTTAATAATAACCTAAAATACAAGAAAATATGAAATAAAGCTAGAAAAATAAAATTATGACTTAGAAAAATCTAAAATAAAAATAAATTTTCAAAACTATTTTTGTATTTTTATTATTTTTGATTTTCTAGGAATTAAAAACTATTAAAACTAATTAAATAGCTTAAAATACAAATTTAACTAAGAAAAAGAAAAATATTTTTTGTCTTTTATATTTATCTTAACTTAAGAAAAATGAAAATTATTTTTTAAGCTTTTCTTAATTTTTTGTATTAAATGCTAATTAAAATGCTTAAAAACGAATTAAATCAAGAAAATCACTAACAAACTAGAAAAATCAAAATTCAAGTTGCTTAAAATAATACAAGGAATATAGGAAAAAAGAAAAACAGGTGCTTGTGTGAAGGATATTGGGAATTGGTTGAAATTGCTTATAAATAAGCCTTTGAGATAAGAAAAGAACCAAAAGCACCAACGCTCGAAGTTCTAATACACTACAAGTACTGAAATGCAACTAAACTCAACTGTTTCTAACCTTTGGAATGGCAAATACCAAGATTTGGATGATTAGGCTAATAAACAAAGTTTAAGGGCCCGGCACATTAATAAGCTACTAGATGGTGGAAACTACAAACCAATTTTTGGAACTTAAATAAGACCCGACCAAGAACTAGTAAACCAAAGTGGAGACCTAGATGAGCTCAAATGAGCTTTGTGCAAGCTCGAAAACCCTGCGGGAACCGGGTTGGTGAGTCAGAACATTCCATATTGAAGTGATTATGAGGCTTAAAAAATTTGTAAAAATCTAGAAAAATGGTAATAAAATTAGACCAAGTGAAGTTCATGAACACCAAATTTCACTTGCATTGGCGAAATGAACTCATGAAAAATCTCTGATTGGAAACGATTTTCACTATTTTGACTTTTGAAGCACTTATGAAAAGTTGACCAAGTTGAGATTTGAAGCCAATTTTAGGGAGAATGATGTTATAAGATAAATTAAACCTAGTGGCTATATCTATGAGTTTTGAACTAAAACAAATGATTGGTTTAGCAAAATCCACAAAAGAAATTAGAAAATTGGGTTTTGACTTTGGGGGTTCAGCCATAAGTAAGGAGATATGAGTTCAAATGAAGAACAAACTTAAAGCAACAAGGTTACCCATATACCTAAAAGCAGATAGAGCTACAAAACCAAACACATTAAGGGGCTTGCAAGTAAAACTAGGCTACTCGAACCAACTTATTTAAATAATCAAACTAAGTTTAAATGACCATAATACAACTATATTAAAGTTAAAACTAGGGGACCAGATAAGAAAGCATAAACCAATTTGATTTGAAAATGAAAATGAGATACTTACTTAATGACCAAATTCTGGGCTAAACCAAACAACCCTATCCTAAGCTAATACAACCCAAATCCAAGTCATCAACCCCTTTCATCACCATGTCCAATTATGCATCAAATTGACTTTGGTTGACCATCATTCAAAATTATTTGGCAATTTAAAGCTTATCAAAAGCTAAAGGAACTTATTTAAGCTTATTGGGCGAATGATAAGTTTTGGCTTAAATGCAAGAGTTTAAAATCAAAATTTTCAATGGAGTTCAAAACATGAAATATAAATGAAGCATTAAATTGAGACTTGAAATGAATTATAGTGATAAAATAGATTAGTTTGAGTACAATGAAACTTAAGATTACATTCTAATACACTAATTAAAATACTTAATAAAACCAGACATTTTAATTTAAAACTAACTCGCCTAATCCTTTCTTCTTCTTTCTTTTAAAAACCTTGCCACGTGTCTCGACAGATCCCCCTAAATTGGCCAATGGATGAGTTTTGAGCAATTTGGCGTTTTATCATTTTGGAAAGCCTATATTTGGTTTGTGATAGCTAGTAGGGGTGGCATTTATTGTGGAGTGTTGAGGATGATGGGGGAGTGGTTTGTGGAGAAAAGGTGATGGAAGGAAATGAGAGTTGCGGGAATATGATGGGGAAGACAAGGGGGGTGGCGGCTTTTTGACTTGGTTTGACCGGGGTTCAAAAAAAGTGGGGGTCCAAAAGGTATAAAGGGGGTTAAATAGTTTTGACAAGCTTATTTAGATGACAAGGACCAAATGAATTTCTTGATATTTGAGGACCCATTCCGCCATTTTCAAAGTTTACAAAGTAAATTGACAAACTTTAATAGTACAAGTACCATTTTGACATTTTCTAATTCTCAAAGGACCATTTTGCCAAATTTCAAAGTTCGGGACTTAAGATGATATTTTTCTTTATTTGGTTTTACCGGATTTTTTGACAACTTTTGAAACTTGGGGACTAAACGCCAATTCGCAAACTTTATGTTTTTTCCCCGATTTTGATATTTTGCATTTAAAACACATATAACACTTATTTGTGATATTTTTATCATTTGATACATTTAGTGTTTTGGATGTTATTATCTAATTTGTACAAAATGATGAGTATTTAGACACTCATCAATCCCCCTAAATTTGCTAGTCCCAGCAATGTTTTGAAAAAATTAATGGTTTCATCTCTTTACCAAAAGCCATTACTCGGAGTAGCCAAATGTTTACAAGTAAGAACCTTGGTACGATAACAAATGATTTTGAGCAAATCACCCAGGTTTGATTTTCTTTACGGCCGTTTTTGGACTAAACTCTTAGATAAATTATCAATATTATCTTTGGTGGTGATTACCAATTATGGTTTTCCTTGCTTTACCAACCATAAACTTGGGGCTAGCCCTCTTCACTTTTTGGAGATGGGTGAATACCATACAATTTTGGGCAAATTGGCGTCGGTTTGAGATATCTTTACCAAGAGCTTTGCTCTGGATTAGAATCCTTCGGGGTTAGACATGGTGGGTGATTCCCCATTTGTTGGTTTAGTACATAGTACTTCACTAAATTTTTTAAAATTTGGCCATTTGGGGAAAAAGGGACTAAAAGGGTATATTTATGATTAAATTGCGAATTTCCCCAACAGAAATGAATATTGTCCTCAATATTCAAATCCACGTTATCCAAACTTAGAATAAAAGATAACATTACTAGCTGTGTGGAAACCAACAATTATTCTTTTTTTTTTTTTTTTTACAATTTTCATTCATTTTTAGATCTATATACAATATGTGATCTCCCCCAAATGGTCCCGGGTGAAAACCCATGTTTAACTCTTTTTTTGATTCCAGTCCTGCTTCTGGGGATTAATTTGTTCATGGGAAGTAATGGAAGAAACAATTTATCGGACTTTCATTCAAGATGTTTGGATAAACTTAAGCGTGAAACTTCCCGATGAGATATACATAGAACCGCTCAAAATGAGAAATGAAAATCGGGGATCAAAAATAGTGTCCTCATTCAAAGGAGAAAGGGGGAAACCACACCATTTGTGAAAATGGAATAAAGATGTGCATCACAATGCAATCCCATTCTTCATTAGTGAGGAGCAAATCACCATTTGTTAGATTTTAAGCTTAGACTTGAAGCTTGTATGGTGATTGGCAACAAAATTTGGGGGAGAAACGGTTCTTAATCAGATTTTCAAGAAGAGGATGTCTCCTCAATCATGAAGTATTGTCAATCCCTTGGAATTGACTCATCACTAAGGCATCGACCTCCTTCCAAAGTTGTCATCTTCCTCATTTGGGTGAGAGGGAATGGAAGAGTCGGAAATGGGACAAGAAATGAGTGGATGATCATTATATAGGAGATTTTAGTTTCTCCAAATCGGGAAATCAAAGAGATCATCGCACTTTCGATGAAAGTGGGATGGGTGAGTTCATCGGTGAACTCCTCAAGAGGATCGGGGGGGTGCCTCAACATACTCGATGTCTCCAAAGAATACAATCGCAACATCGGAGAAAGTTTCAAAATGATCTTTTGAACACTCAAAGGGGAAGAATCACACATATGATCAAGTTCCTTGACTCTCGGGATTGGGACAAGGATCTCAACACTAGACTTTATGAATTGTCCGATTCCTTTTCAAAACAGTCAAGATGCTCATCCCCTGTTCGGAGGGAGTGGGAATATCGGTGTGATAACAAATGAGGGGTTTAGAAGGACAATACATATGTTTTATACTTTCCATTTGTTCTTCTAGTAATTCCATCATAGTCTTTTCTCCCGATTTTTCATGGAAGGAATTTCAATTGATGAATTTGATGAACTAAAAGTTGACTAATATCAAGGGTAACTTCATCATCATCGCATCGGAATGAACGGAATCGAGAGCTAGATTTGGCTTTTTTTGCAATTGATTCCCTAATAGATTTTTCAAAGGCAATGGGAATCTAATTTAGGACCGTTTTACTAACAAAACTTCCATGGATTTCGATTTGGATTATCTTGGGGATGTTTACATTCCTTAATCTTCACTAAATCCAAAGATCAGAAGATTTTGAGGAAGTGGTCGGGAGGTAGTGCCCGATTCACTTGGTATTGTGGAGGTTTTATAATAAGTCGAATTGTTACAAGGAAATGGATTCCTTGTTTGACAATCGAGCTAGGTGAGGACCTAAATACTAAACGAAACGGGGTTGTGAGTCATATGTTGTAGTCATAATTGTTTCGGGAACCCTGAAACCGTGTTTCGATTGACAATCGAACTGAGTGTGAACCACCCCATCCAATGTCTTGGTCTCCGGTGGTGGTGATAATAAATCTTGTGTTATGGTAGGAATAGGGATCCCGTTATGGGACCGGTTCCGATTCCAATGCTACAAGGGCAATTCCACCATTATAAGGACCACCACCCATTGACAACCAAGAGGGTGAGGATAAGACATAGAAAGAATCAAATGTTTTCGGAGGGAGGGATGAAGAATCAAAGATGGGAGGGTAAAGATGGATATTTTGGATTTTGGATAAACATTTGTGAAAATAAGAAAGAAAATATTTTGGGTTTTTGATTTATATAAGAAAATATAAACATATAGATGGTATAAACAAAGAGTGAATATTCAAATCACTAATCGCTAAACGTAAGACTATTAGCTTGCTCCCGGCGTAAAATTGATCTGCCAAAAATCAAGTTTTATCCTAAGCCACCACTTGTGAATGGCCGACCGTAACAAACTTAAAACATTTTAAGCACAAATGCAATGAAGATCGGAGGTATAGTGTTTCCCGTGTTAAGTCCCCGGATGAGAATAAAGAAACGAAAGTGATCGGAGATTTCGAAAAGGGTTTGGAATGATTATAACTCGGAAAAAAGCCAACAAATTACGGGGAAATGCAAATTAAAGAAAATTAAAAGATAAATTCTATTAAATAAATGCTATCACTATTTGCAAAATGATGTTTTGTTTTATGTTTTATAAAACTTAAATTAAAAACTAAACGTCAAAATGAAAACGTGAAACTTACACAATATAAATCCTAAAATATGAAAATGACATTTTACAAACCTAATGATAAAAGAAAATTTATAGAAAAAGAAAATTATTTTTAAAACTATTTATCTAATTATTATTAATTAAAACTAATTTTAACTATTTAATAAAACCTAAAATACAAGAAAATATGAAATAAAGCTAGAAAAATAAAATTATGACTTAGAAAATCTAAAAAAAAAATAAATTTTCAAAACTATTTTGTATTTTTCGATTATTTTTGGATTTTCTAGGAATTAAAACTATTAAAACTAATTAAATAGCTTAAAATACAAATTTAACTAAGAAAAATCTAGAAAAATATTTTTGTCTTTTAAATTTATCTTAACTTAAGAAAATGAAAAGTTATTTTTTGAAGCTTTTCTTAATTTTTTGTATTAAATGCTAATTAAAAATGCTTAAAAACGAATTAAATCAAGAAAATACTAAAGTCGGAAAATCAAAAATTCAAGTTAAGCTTAAAATAATACAAGGAATATAGGAAAATAGAAAACAGTGCTTGTGTGAAGGATATTGGAATTGAAATTGCTTATAAAGGTTTGAGATAAGCAAATGAAACCAAAAAGCCCAACGTCTGAAGTTCTAATATACTACAAGCAAATGCAACTAAACTCAATTTCTAACCCTGGAATGGCAAATACCAAGATTTGGATGATTAGGCTAATAATACAACAGTTAAGGGGCACTTTTTATTAATAATATGAGTTACAAACCAATTTGGAACTTAAATAAGACACCAAGAACTAGTAAACCAAAGTGGAGACCTAGATGAGCTCAAATGAGCTTTGTGCAATTCAAAACCCCTCGCGGTGTTGGGAGTTATGCCACAGGCTTATTGACAAAGGATTATGAGGCTTAAAAAATTTGTAAAAATCTAGAAAAATGGTAATAAGGAATTAGACCAAGTGAAGTTCATGAACACCAAATTTCACTTGCATTGGCCCAGAAATGAACTCATGAAAAATCTCTCTAGATTGGCTTAAAACTGATTTTCACTATTTTGACTTTTGAAGCACTTATGAAAAGTTGACCAAGTTGAGATTTGAAGCCAATTTTAGGACTGAGAATGATGTTATAAGATAAATTAAACCTAGTGCAAGCTATATCTATGAGTTTTGAACATAAAACAAATGATTGGTTTAGCAAAATCCACAAATGAAGGAATTAGAGCATTGGATGATTTTGATTTGGGGGTTTGGCACATAAGTAAAGATATGAGTTCAAATGGGAACAAACTTAAAGCAACAAGAGTTACCCTTCATATACCTAAAAAGATAGAGCTACAAAACCAAACAATACGTTTTTTGCAAGTAAAACTAGGCTATTTAACCAACTTATTTAAATAATCAAACTAAGTTTAAATGACCATAATACAACTATATTAAAAGTTAAAACTAGTGGTGACCAGAATACGGACAAGCATAAACGAATTTGATTTGAAAATGAAAAGTGAGATACTTACGATGACCAAATTTTAGGCTAAACCAAACCCAAACCTATTCTATCCTAAGCTAATACAACCCAAATCCAAGCGATCAACCCTTTCATCACCATGTCCAATTATGCATCAAGTTGACTTTGGTTGACCATCATTCAAAATTATTTGAAACGAATTTAAAGCTTATCAAAAGCTAAAAGGAACTTATTTAAGCTTATTGGGCCGAATGATAAGCTATTTGAAGCTTAAATGCAAGGTTTAAAATCAAAATTTTCAAAGGAGTTCAAAACATGAAATATAAAAACATTAAATTGAGACTTGAAATGAATTATAGTGATAAAATAGATTAGTTTGAGTACAATGAAACTTAAGATTACATTCTAATACACTAATTAAGAATACTTAATAAAAAACAGACATTTTAATTTAAAACTAACTCGCCTAATCCTTTGCTTCTTTCTTTCTTTTATACCCAAAGGCTTGCCACATGTCTCCGATCCCCTCCCAAATTGGCCAATGGATGAGTTTTGAGCAATTTGGCTTTTATCATTTCGGAAAGCCTATATTTGTTTAACTGTGATAGCTAGTAGGGGTGGCATTTATTTGGGTGGGGATGATGAGGGGTGGTTTGTGGAGAAAAGGTGATGGGAAGTGGTGAGGTTGGCAATATGATGGGAAGACAAGGGGGGGCACCTTGTTTGACGTTTGACCGGCAGGTTCAAAAGGTGGGGGGTCAAAAGGTATAAAAGGGGGTCTAAATAGTTTTGACAAGGCAAGCTTATTTAGATGACAAGGACCAAAAGAATTTTTGATATTTGAGGACCCATTCGCCATTTTCCAAAGTTTACATAAGGAAATTGACAAACTTTAATAGTACAATACCATTTTTGACATTTTCTATTTCTCAAGGACCATTTTGCCAAATTTCAAAGTTCGGGACTTAAGATGATATTTTTCTTTATTTGGTTTTACAGGATTTTTTGACAACTTTTGAAACTTGGGGACTAAACGCCAATTATGCAAACTTTATCGTTTTCCCGATTTTGATATTTTGCATTTAAAAACATAAAACACTTATTTGTGATATTTTATCATTTTGATACATTTATGAGTGTTTTCGATGTTTTCAATTAATTGTAAAAAATGATGAGTATTTAGAATATGACGGACCACAAATCAAAGAAACACAATAACCTTGGCTTTGATACCAATTGTAGGATCATTATTTTATTGTGTTGATGATTCGGGTCTTGGATGATCAAAATACATGTTTGCCATAGTTAGAGAGTTAGTAGAGAGAGGGTGTTCTTGCAGGGTTTACACAAATTGTAGAATATTAGATCGGCACCACCCTTTCATGGATGGAAGGGTATTTATGCTGAATACCCGACCTCTATCGGCTTGGATCGGGATACGGGGTAAGACCCGTCCTTCCACGGTGAAGCACTAAGCTATACTCGCTACAAACTAATAAATAAACTACTAAATAACGAAACTAACGACAAGTCTGAGCTAACTTAAGCTAGATAACATTTGGGGTGACCACTCTTCACTAAGGAATTTTCTAATTCTAAAATTTTTTCTTCTAAACCAAGCCATCTTTTACACATAACGAACTTATAGTTTACCATGATTAGGCGAATGAACTTGAGACAAAAGTAACTTGTATATCGAAATAAATGATAACACAAATGATCAAAGATAACTAAAGACTTGAATATAAAAGTAAATTGTTGTTGTACATAAACATCCTAGACTCGATCTATATATAGTTCATGAAACAAATGATCACCATTGATGAAACGTTGTAACATTTCATCTTGTAACCGCTTCTAACCCCATAACGGGCCCATAACAAACATAACTACCAACTGTTTTAACGGGGTGTTTGGGTGTAAAGTCCAACCAAGTTTCCTACCCGTTTTACCCAAACAAATAAAACATTAAAATAAATTGTTCAAATTAACTTAACAAAACATTAAAGGAGTTTACATCTCCCGAATTTTGTAAGTTAATGTCTTAGGTTCCTTTCCCATCAAAGATGATGAAATCATCTTTATGGACTTCTCCTTGCCATATCCACTTGTGAGCATTCCATATCCCTTCCTTGACCTCTCCATGGACATACTTGATCCTCTTCTTTGGTTTTTTTCCTGCTTCCTCCATGTACCGCTAGTCTTTTCATCACCACATGGTTCATTTCCACCATATCAATCCGGGTTCTCCATGCCCCCCTCGTGCTTCCTCATAGTACACTTTCACCAATGCTATACTCCGATAGCATTCCTTAACATTATGCCCGCTTCCGGCCAATCCCAAAGGAAGTGCAATATCGCCCCCAAATCATTGACGACAATTCATGTAGCCACCCTTCGCTACAAATTTATACAAGGCAAGCAAATCTATCCTAACCACTTTATTGTTGGTGGTAAATCACCCCCAATCCATACCCATGTATTCATAGTAAAACCATCCCAACAAACCAATAAACTTTTCTTCCATGATTTTCCGGTTTTGAAAACTAACTTATCAATTTTAACTAGATCTAAAATGATAAGAAACGTTGAAACGATTTATTTTAAGATGATGGCGACCATTGACTGGTACCTTCATCGATGTAATCATGCTATCTTCTTTGTTCATCTCTAGTTCTTCCATTCCTTTTACTAACGAGCATCCCGCTTGGATCAAGCGACTTGTTATTCCATGAATTCCTCATGTTCCTTGATTGCTTCCATATCCCTTGTCCGGTTCCTCATCTTTGTCAATCATGTATTTTACTTGACATGTACCTTTTTACAAGTCCAAAGCCTTGATCCTCGAGTTGTTCATGTCGACATTCATTGTAATTTCGGTATAACACGCTAGGAATTACAATCTCTTCTTCTTGTTATCAATGATTGCCTCCCTACTCCGTGGCAATGATAAACTTTCTCACCCTTCGCTTTTCCCAAATTTGAATTGGTTTAACATGCTCGAACAAGTATCTTGATGGGGTCATGTGTTTAGTAATGGTTCTACTAACATACGGATATTGTTCGTTGCTTCCGTTCCCGATCATGTAATCGATCCACATGAATCTTTTATGATGGCGTTGAAGATTTCGTTCTTTTCCTGTTCTCCATTTTCCTTTTGAATCGATGTGTTTTTGTTTTTTTCCAATAAAATGTCCTCGACTTTGCACACATAACATGACCTTTTTCTTTTCTAGGTTGTACAAGTCTTCCCCGAAAAGGGGGCGGGAGATTCTCTGGGGCGGTTGGGTTAGATTTTGAAATATAAAGGATAACACTTCATTGTTTATCCTTTAGAAGTTTTTTCAAAATTAGATAACCGTTTTGCTTTCCCCCTTTCTTTGACGATTGTTGGTTCACAAGTTTAGAAATCTTTTGTTTAACGTGGCCTTAACCTTCTCTTGATGACTTGTTCCATAAATTAACGTGGGCTCTGGTACCAATGTTGGCTTTTTCACGGGTTCTAAACCAAGCCATCTTTTACACATAACGGACTTATAGTTTACCATGATTAGGCAATGAACTTGAGACAAAAGTAATTTGTATAAAATAAATGATAACACAAATGATAATCAAAGATAACTAAAAGACTTGAATATAAAAGTAAATTGTTGTTGTACAAAACATTTGACTTGATCTATATATAGTTCATGAACAGTATGATCACCATTGAGGAAACGTTGTAACGTTTCATCTTGTAACCGCTTCTCGCCATAACAGGCCCATAACAAACATAACTACCAATGTTTTCGGGTGTTTGGGTGTAAAGTCCAACCAAAGTTTCTACCCATTTTGAAAACAAATAAAACATTAAAATAACATTGTTCAAATTAACTTAACAAAACATTAAAGGAGTTCGATTGTTTTGTTCTCTTCAAACATATCTACATATCCGATACCCTACCCGACCACGTGGTAAGTAGGCGCGCTTTTCCAATCTCCAAAAGCCAAAGCGCTGGGGTCCTCTTCTAAAAAGTTCCACATGATCAGAAAAAGAATTTAATATACTTCTATATTACATTATTCGTAAAAAAGCACATTAATTTGAAGTATACAATATGCTAGTCATTCATCATACTTGTTGATTGGGGACTTTGGGCCGTGTATGGGAAGAAGGTTTCTTCCTTCGGCGAAATAAGGAAGACGCTAAGAAACAACTAATATTAATGTTACACCATTGATCTTCAATTTAATGCGTGTTTTAATTTGCATATAATGTTAGTGTCTTTTTAATTTATATAGAAGGTAGTAATGCTTTTCAACCTAATGATAACGTGGAGACCATAGTAAACTCAAAAAGGAAGGTAAATAAAAGTCGACATTGGGTGGGGTTTTTTCACACATATAATCTTGAAAAACTCTTTTCGGGGCACCACTCAACAACATCATCATTTGTAAAGGTTTCACACACTTTTTTTTATTTATTTATTTATTTATTTAATTTAATTTGATTTTATTTTATTTATTATTATTTTTTTGTAGGGTTTTTGGGTAAATATTGTTACTCCAAAAAACATTAAAGTACATAGGATGAAGGTGAAACCCCATCTCACCCATTATAGGCAAAATAAAGCCCTTTGTGTTTCAAACAAATATTATCATAAGAGAAACATGTTGGGATTTAGTAAACCAAAATTAAAGTGTGGTTCAAGTATGTATACTGTTAAAAGCTCGATCGTAGCTATTCGGGTTTTATTTAGATTACTTTGTAACACCAAACGGATGTCTTTACCCTTTGTATCCGATCCAACCTTTTTAGGGGTATGCTTGTACCTATAAATACCCTTTGCCTCCAAGGAAGGGTTTGGGCTTCATAATATATTTTCTTTGTCTCTGGGTTCCCATCTTCCCTTTCTTTCTCTCAAAACCTTTTAACCTAAAGGGAGACCATTGTATATCAAACCAAGATCCTAAATGGTATGAGCCATGGTTTATCCATCTCCTTGTTCTTGGTTTGATTGTTATTTCGGTTAAGGTTTAGTTTTACGTTTTGTCTTATATAAAGTTTTGGTTTAAAGCTTTAATTTTACACTTTTAATCCAAGATTCTTATGGGTTAAGGTTTATTGGGTGTTAAACTTTCGGTTTCTTGCAAAAGGTTCAAACTTTACCGTTTTCTTGGTTTTAAGAGTGTTTGGATAAGGGTTTGTTGCAAAAGAAAGGTTGTTTGATCCTCAAGCTTTGTTGTTTTGGTGTTTTTAAGGTTGTTTCATCATCATAATCAAGTTTTGTAAAGGTTTTGATCTTAAAACGTGTTTGGCAAAATTTGTACTTTCCGCGAATCAAAACCCTAATCCACGCTAAGGTGTTTTCACTTGATCCATTTCTTGGTTACCGGTTTCTTCTTGCTTGGATAAGCCGAAAAACCCGACTTTGGATATCTCGTGCCTTTGTAGTGTAAGAGATGGGGGTAAAACCCTAGTTTTACATAAGCATAAAACTTCGGAAAATTCTTACGCATAAGCTTTTTTACGATAAGCTTTCTTCGCCAAGGGAAACTTACATAAGGTTTTTCGCCTAAGCTTTGGTTTCCAAAACAAGCATTTTCCCTAAGACTCCGGCGAGTTAGTCTCGAAACTCGCTCGGCGGAAGCGGCCTCGTGTTGTGTTACTTTCCCTCCGCGGCTCTCATCCGATTAGTTCCTCGCATAACGTTGCTTTCTCGCAAAGTTTCTCGTAACTTTCGTCTACGCATAAGTGTATAAGTTTTTTTATCTCTTGATTTTGTAAAATCCCGTGAAAGAATCTATTTCTGGTTAAGTCAATTTTAAAACCTAAATTTAAACATGTCTTCCATTCGATGATGTGCAGGGATCGATACTCGCCTCCCATGCTTGAAATGACTATAGTCTTGGGCACAAAGAATCGGGTTTCCTTAGGAAAGGAGAAGGGGTAACATCCTTAAGTCTATTGATGAAGGACCGGCGGGTTGAGACTACTAGAGACATGATTGATTGCGGATGGAACAATAGTTTATGGAATGGATAGATAAGATGTATGATGAACTCACGATAAGGAGAAAAAGAGATTCGATTGATATCGGGCTTAAATATTATTCTTCAAGGTCTTCCAAAAGATTCTACAAACATCAATCAAAACAACCAAGGCGTTTGGGATAATGTCAAGATGCTTCTCTCGGGAATTGACTATCGACGAGAATCCATTTGTTGATGAATTTGAGCACTTTAAGATGAAAAAAGAAGGTGTTTATGAATATTACGTGAGATTCCAAAGCGGTGAATGATATGAGGAATATCAAGATGACTATGCCAAACATTAAATTTGAACTCAAAATTGTAAACAATATGAACCCAAATGGCACAAGTTTGTCACCAAGCTTACAAAAGGACTAAAGAACATCAACTATGAGCAATTGTATGCCTTTTCTTAATAGAAACATGCTATGTTTGAAAAAGGATTCTAGACGTTCAAATCTCAACAAAAATAAGCTCATCAAATGATACAACCATTCTTCACCAAAGAATCACAAGTCACACCCCAAATGATAATCTCAAGCCCGTTTCGATTGGATAAAACCTAACTCGATGAAGTCATGGAGCACTTTATCAATAAATTGGCTCTTATGGTTAAACAAAACTTAACCCCCCATACCACAACTTCACACTAACAATGAGATCGGTGCATCCAATCTACACAACCATGCTTTGGGAGATGGAAAATTTGTTCAACCGTTCAAAACGACAGCAACAAGGAAGAGGTGGGTGGTAGAGGTATCGGAAATAATTGGGGAAGGAATGGAAACCGGTCAAGCAAAGCCAATCAAGTGCTAAACGGTGAAGAAGGGCACATTGTAGGATACTCAACCAAAACACCCTCAAAACGGAATACTTAGGGACAAGATTTGTTAGTTCAAGGAGAATGGTGTAATGTTGAATGAAGAGGGTTGTTGTTCTTTCCATGGGAATGCTAGAACATATGATGGAGATGTGGACGAACAACGGGCATTTGCCGAACAATCCGCCTTTCAAGTTGCGTTTGGATGCATTTGACTGGGCGTTGATGATGAACCATGGCACAAACTATATTCATGGCTAATATCTCCAATGACCTCTTCATCTCAACAAGCCGCCATCCAAGGAATCCATCATTAAAGAGGTACTCAAACTATATGATGGGTTGATGAGCAAAGATTCACCATGAAGTACAATCTACAAGTCATTGGTGGATATTGAAAATATGGGAAATAAAATGTTATCCCATTGACAATATGTGAAACAAGATGAACCCTTGTTGTACCTAGTGATGAATCTTCGAATCGATGAATATCGCATTTGTGCTGATGATTCCTTGACCATGAGCTCAATACCTAAAGGAACAAGTTGCTATTTATGAACAACGTGTTAAGTTTGAGTTAACTACCCGTGAGCGGGATATGGAAACCAAATCGCAATTATCGGAAAAAAGCAATTTTAGAAGAAGTACTAAAACAAGAGTTAAACTCCTTACAAGAAAATCTTTCTAAAAGCTAAGAAAAACAAGAACTTGAAAATGTGAAATGCTTAACAAGAATTCAATGCTAAGCAATCAAAACTTTTGAATGATTTTTCCAATCTAAATACTTTGAAAAACAAACTTGAGAATAAGTTTCGTAAGGAATACCATTGATTGCTTTCGTGATCACTAAGCATAGAATCTTAGGATAAATTCCCCTTTTGAGGAACCAAGTCCCGAGGTTATTAAAAGGCTAGGCCTATAAGGTACTTTTGATGGTAATGAAATCCTTAAGGGGAAACCTGTTGCTTGAGTGGAGGAAGATAAGAAATCGGATGAAGTTACTAGGGAAAATGAACAAGAAGCTTGAAAATCCCGAGTGAAAAAGAACAACATAAGATCAAACCTCATGATTACACTAAGGAAAACTAGATCTCCTTAAACAAGTTTAAGACTCGAACTTCTAACTCCCGAACAAGTGTTTTGGAAAATGGATTTAGATAACCAAAAGCGAGAGAATCTTGTTGTTTCTAACCCTCCCAGGAAATTGCCAAAAAAAGATCCTCCTAATACACATGCACCTAGTTCCTAGATCTATTGCCACTAATAGCGGGACCTTAATCACCCTATATTTTTTATCAAGTTGTTGATTTTGAGAAACGTGAAGAGAATCACACCCTATAATTTGGGGGAAGGGTTTTGAGCAAATGAAAGAATGCTACTTAACAAGTCATGCCTTTCTTTAAACTATTAAAAGGACAATTTGAGAGTCTTAAAATTGGAATAAACAACGATATTAAAGAAATGGAAAAGGAATTCATGCAATGATAGTTAAGTCAATGATTATGAACATGAACTAAAATACAATGAAATTGGGAAAAATCTGATATACTAAATGAGAACTTGATCTCTCAATGTGTTGCTCAAGATGTGTTCTATGTTGCTACAAATTCTTCTATTCGCATCTCAATTTCATGAATTATCTTTGTTTAAAAGTTTCCCATGATCGTGTCATTGAGCTTGAAAAACGAATTCAAAATTGCATGAGAAAATTGACAGGATGATCATGATAATATGGTTAAACATCTTTCAAAATTAGAAGTTGAACATTTTGCTTTGCAATTAAAATATCAACATCTCAAAGAAAATGTTAAAACCTCAAATATCAAGACATCTCGATGCCCCGAGTTTGATGCATTTTTGAAATCAACAAACGGATGAACAAATTGAGCTCATTATAACACGATCAAAAGGTTGAAAGCTCAAATTTCCCGGGAAAGGTGAAAAGAGGGAGTGGTTCCTGTGCCTCCCCTTTAGATTCTCGTTTCCAACTTCAAAACATCATTTATAACTTACAAAAGGAAAATGCTTGTTTTAAACGAAAATTCAAAGGTTAATGATCAAAATAAAGAGTTATGTGATTCATTTAAAGTTACACATCATAAACAAATTGAAAAGATAACTTTTTACTTAATGATATTGAGGATCTTAAGCGTGAGGTAAAAGGAAAGTTGCCAATCCCCAATTGCAAGTACTCTTTTAAAGTCTCGATTGGATAAGTATGCTATTGATATGTTATATATTCCCCACCCATTAGGAATAATGAACTTGCACATAAAGCATATCTCTCATCTCTTAAGGAAAGTTTAAAGGGTCTTCGTGAGATTGTTGAAGATGAAAGATTAGAAAAACCTCTTGATAGTACCATTGCCTATGCTTGCATGGATGCCAAATGATCTCAAGAACTCTTAGAGTACATAATTGTTACATGTCCGAAATTTAGCAATAGGCAGATAGAATAATAGCACCAGTTCTATGCCTAAGGATAAGAATCGACTTTTAATGTGCCCACAAAACTTGAACCAACTTTAGACCACCAAGGCACAATTGTTTCACCAAATAATATTCCTTTGTTCCTTCTACGGAGTAATCCAATTCTAAGGTTAGCGGGTCAAAGCCTTGGCAATACAATGCGAAATAGGATCTTGCCAACCAAAAGTGTTGAAGAAAAGGTAGAAGAACACCCTGGAAGAATAAGTTTGAGTAATAAAACAATCGTGTTGATTCTAGTATTAGCTATAAGCGTCAAATTAATTAATTCTCCCTTTTGCAAAACATGTAATAGTGTTTGATTTGGTCTTAATCATAAATGTTCGAGAATGAGGTGATTAATGTTGATAATACCACAAGAATATAAAAATGCTAGATATGTTAAGGAGATAAGCCTAAAAGAAAAGGTTAGCAATGTTGGGTCAGGAAGAAAATTTAGCAATATGGGTTATCAATGAAACCCTTGGGAAAATTCAAATTGAATGAATCTTGCCCTAAGTTGTCTAGATCCATACCTTGAAATGGAAGCCCCGGGAATCATACCTTTAAGAAGTGAACATACCTCAAACAGGTCCCGTACTACTAGTATTGCAACCAATACTAATGAGGTCATATTCATTCATGTGGGTGCTCAATAATGTGTACTAACCAAAAACCCAATCGTTCGGGGTTCCAAATTATCATTATCCATTCTTTCGTGTTCAAATGCGGTCGACAAATCGTCCTCCGGTATTTGGACTCGCTTCAAAATATTGGTGACCCGGTCACGGCTCATGAATTGTGAGTAAATTTATTGGCTTTAGATTCGGAACACCTTTTGGAGCTATTATGGGATATGGTATTGGTGGGAGATAGTGTAATTTTATACTATGTGGAAGGTCTTGGTCATAACTTGTTTTGTTGGTCAATTTGATTCCGATCTTGAAATTTTGAAACATACTTCTTAGAAACTTGATGGTGTAGTTATTAAGAGGCACCGGGTTCTAACTTATACACCATCTCTATCGATGACATGATGAAGTCCTTCCAATTTGCTTGTCCAAAAGCTTCTAAAACAAAATCTTGGTTATGGCATCTGCTCAATCACTTGAACTTGGCACCATAAACAATCTTTCCGAAAAGGATCTTGTCGGAGGACCCAGTTAAAATATGAGAAAGATCATCTTTGCTCACTTTCAATTGGGAAAAAGCCAAATATGCCCAAAACCAAAACCCACAAACTGAATGGAAGTTCTTCATACCCTTCATATGGATCCGCGGACCTGAGAGTGTAAACAATTAATGGGAAGAGATATATTTTAGTCGTTGTTGATGAGTACTCTAGATTTACTTGGGTAAAGTTCTTGAGGACTAAGGATGAAACTCCCCGCATCATAAAACTTATCAAGCAACCGGTTCCTCTTAAAACATTAGAATTGTTCGTGACAATGGCCGAGTTGTTAACGAGACTTAAGTCAATTTTATGAAAGTTTGGAATCCATCAAAGAAGTGTTCCCGAACTCTCAAAACGGTGTAGTTGAAAGAAGAAATCAAACTCTTGAAACCCGAACAATGCTAATTTATTCAAAGGTTCCAATGTTTCAATGGGTAAGCCATTGCCCCTGCTACACCCAAAATCGTTCCCTTATTCACCCTCTCATGGAAAAACCCATATGAACTTGTTAAAAGAAAACGATTTATCCTATCTTCGGTGTTTGGTGCTTTGTGCTATCCAACAAATGATCAAGATTTAGGTAAATTAAGAACTAAAGGCATTGGGTTTTGTAGGTTTGCACCAAACTAGAAGGGTTACCAATCTACAACAAAAGAACTCGAGATATCATGGAAACTATTCACGTTTCGTGATTTGTCCGGTCAAATGGCTCTGGACAATCCATTTGGACCCGCACTTCATAATCCCATTGGTTCATCCCTTGTACCATATTCTTCTCCAAGATCCAATGTACCTCCATCCAAGATGATTTAAGAAATTGTTTGATCCAATGTTTGATGAACATTATGAGCCAAGTGCCAGATCTTCAACTCAATCAAAGGAGGTTGCCTATCCTCAATGAAGTCAACTCTAACCTCAATATCTTTAAGTCAAGAACGTCCGATCCCTCCTCATTAAAAAAATCAATCACGAAACATCATGGAAATGTTTCGGCATCAATGATGCGTTAATCCTTGCTACCCCAAGATGCTCCATTTGAAAACATCTTTGCCCATGAACCAACATCAACCATCTTCATCGGGGATATAAACTCGCTACATCCCTTCAACAACAACCCACGAACACATTAGAAAATGGACATGACCATCCATTAGATAAATCATTGGAATCCTTCTGTTCGATCAACTCGAAAACAATTAGCTACGATGCCTTTGGTGCCTTCAACTCGGACTATCCAAATCGAACCAAAAGATTTAAACGCAATGTCCGAGGACAACGGTTTAATGCAATGCAAGAAGAAATTCATGAGTTCGATCGTCTAGATGTAGGGAATTAGTACGGCCCTTTTATGATCATTGCCTCAAGTGGATCTTCAAAGTGAAGCTTTGAGCACGGTGATGTTCCAAAAATAAAGGCCGGTTAGTTGCTAAAGGTTATTCAAAAGAAGAATCGACTTTGAGGAATCTTTTTCTGTTGCGCTCAAGCAATCAAAATCTTCCGGCTAATTTGCAAGAAGAATATGATTGTCATCGGATGGATGTTAAGCGGCTTTTCTCAACGGAGATCTTAAAAAGTCGATATGTCGACCAACGAAGGTTTTGTGAATCCGAGCATCCTACTCATGTCTATCACTTGAAAAAGGCCCTTCGGTTTGAAGCAACCCCAGGTGGTATATCTATCTAAATTTCTTCTATCCACGGATTCCAAAAAGAGCAATTGATCCAACTTTGTTCACCGAAAGTCGTGAAACACTTAATTCACGTTCAAATTTATGTTGATGATATTATCTTTGCCTCGACCCCCAAATGAATGTGCCTTTTCTATGGAGATGGGCTCCAAATTTCAAATGTCAATGATGGGACAAATCTCATTTTCTTGGGATTACAAATTTCCAAAGTCCGGAGGCATTTTTATAAACCAATCAAAATACGAATGAAATATTAAAGAAATTTGGATTTACCTCCTGACCCTTTGACACTCCTATGGTGGAGCGTAAAACGGATGAGGACCACCGGGGATCATAGTAGATCAAACAAAATATCAAGTATGATTGGATCCGATTACCTAACCCAAGAAAACATTTTGTTTTTGATGCATGTGCTAGATACCGCTGCCACCAAAAAGCCATTAGGCGGTTAACGGGTCTTCGGTTCCGGATCTATTTATGGGTCTTTGGTATCCGGGACCCGTATGTCACTAACGGCTTGTAGATCCGACCATCAGGATGTCAAGATACCGCAAACGCGGTGGTGCTCAATTTTGGTGATAAACTTGTAGGTCTTAAGAAACAAATGAGCACTTCCATGTCATCTAGAGGAATACATAGCCATGTCATCATGTTGTGCTCAAATCTTATGGATGAGATCACAATTATAATACTTTGTTTCAACAAAGTTCTTATTTGTGATAAAAAAGTGCCATTGTCCCGCAACAATGTTCAACACCTCGAGCAAAGCACATCGACATTCGACATCATTTCATCGGGGAATAAGTGAAAAATGGTGTGTTGAACTATACGTGGGGAAATATCAACAAGCGGACATCTTCACAAAAGCTTTTCGGAAGCTTTGAGTTTATTCTTCCACGACTAGGCTTGAAGAGCCTTAACCGAAAGCCACGTCTTGGAAGCGCGAGGAGTAAAGGTGTTCGACTTATCCATTCTCGTTATATCTTTTCAAAACCAAATACAAAATATAAAACCAACAAAAAAAATAGAAAAATATAAATTTTTCAAAAATCCATAAAAAAAAATCTTGAAAATCTTCTAAAAATATTGTTTATTTATCATATTTTTCTTGTGGTTCGATAACATTCGGATTTGTGTTGCCACCAAAGAATGGCACGGGTCTCTAGATGAATTTCAATTAAAAAAAAAAAAAAGAGAGGAAAAATGTTGGTTTTCATTTTGAAGAAACCGCTTTTAAAAAAAACGAGCCATGCTTTATCATGTTTTTCAAATCTCATGCTCGATTCTATAAACATTTATCCTATCTAATGAAAACTAATTGCTTTGTAAAATAACTGACTCAAGTTTGAAAATCATCTGGACTTAAAAGTTTGTCAAACTATCATCTCTCAATCAACAACTTATTGTCATTGATTGAGGGAGAATGATTTCAATTATATCAAAGGTTATTTGTCATACAATTGTTTTCAAAAGATAATCATGCATGTTTATTCAATGGAGTTTAAAGTCTCTAAACCGATCCTTATCTTAAAAGCTTTTCATAATCAAGTCACAATTCTCCTTAAAAGCTTTCAAAATCAATTTAAATATGAGATCAAAATCTCAAATGATTTGATAATTGTGATCGGGAGAATTTGTGATTTAAATTGGATATAATCGATAATTGGTAAATGGTTTTAATAAGGATGTACAAGTTTCCTTCACATGTGCCAAATGATTTCAATTTTTCCATGCACATTTGGGGGCATCTATCTTAAACCACTAAGTTTTGAAATTGATCAATGTGGGTTCCCTTGTTGCAAAACTCTTTAAACCTTGAGGCACATATTGGGGGCGAAATTATGAAAACCTCATCCTTTCCCAAAATGCTTTATCTACTTGATTTGATTAGGAAGTGATGTTGATATCTTTAGAAAATGGTAATCAAAGTTAATTTTTCTCTTGCCTCCATGTGCCAAATGATTTCAAATACTTGATGCACATGTTGAGGGGGAGCTCTTGTTCTAAAAATATCAAAAACAATTGGTACAAAATGCTTTGATAATATATCATAAGTATCCGGATTGATTTTCAAATGGTTTTCAATTGCTTTCAACGGCGGATGAACAATACCAAAAGAACCAACTTTATTTGTATGGTGATATAAGAATGATAAGGTTAGGTATTTGTTCCCATGATCCGCCGAAGGAGGGATCTACCCAAGGACAATCCACTAGTTAGTGTAAAGTCCTTGGTATGATGAAAAGGGAAAAATGAGATATGGGAAGGGCGGATAGTCGGAGTAATCGGAATAAACCCAAAAGGTTCTAGTTTGAAGTCTCAAATTTGGGGTTGAAGAATGAAAAAATGAATGTGAAAAGGGTGAAAAGAAATACCTCAATCTATTCAACCTTAGGGCGAAACCGGGTTCAATAATATCTCGGTTGTTACTTGGTAACCCGGTATTGAAGACAAGCTATGGACCCAAGGTGCCTAAACTTCCCAAGCCACCAAGTTCCTCTTAAAGGGCTTGTTTTATTCTCACGGGAACCGCATAATCTACTTTCTCTTGAGATGGTTGATATTTAAGTAGGAGACCCTCTCCCTAGTCTCCGATTCAGATCCAAATATACAAATTGGTCTAGAGCCACGGATTATCAATAAATCTCCTTGGACACTTTAATGAAGACTCTGTTTCACACAATGTGGAAAGAGATTTTATATCTTGAATCCTCGATTATCCTTGTGGTATTGCGAACATCTAAGTGATATGCATACATATTCACAATGAAGATGGAAAGCCCCGGAGCCAACATCAAACAAGCTCCGGTAGGTGGATGTGAGATCTATTCTATAGATCAACCATTGACAACGAAAGAAACAATGGGGGATTCAATCTTTGAATCAACCGTTCAAAGTTATGGATTGCGGATACCTTTGAAAAACTAGTCGTTGTGATTAAATGTTCTTTTCCATAGCACATTTGTGTATTAATGTTTCAAAATTTAAAAGGGTATTTATGATTGATAATTTATTTTCCATAAAACCTTCGTGGTATTGCAAAACACTTTCTATAAAGCAATACCGATTGTTTTAAATCATTTTCATCAATCTTGAATCATAATTTTGGGTTCATTCATGTATTGTTTCTTTGAGACATTCCGTTTGAGAAAACTAGAAAATTGTGAAACCCCGTCGGAGATTCTTGAATTATTCCGATCACAGGCGATTTGTTGATCACGGGAACCGTGGGCCGGCCTCATTCAACAAAAGTGATCAAAGACACTTTTTCGCTTTATTCTAACGTTTACGGGAACACCGCGTTTGCGGGTCGAATGAAGCGGTCAATCCATCCGCATGCTCAACCTTACATTCATCTCTAAAGAAATCATGATAAGTGCATCAATGACTATTTTCCTCCATGCCCTACGTGAAATATCATGAATCCCTAAACTTCGCTACTCGATAAGAAGATATCATGATCCGTGTGAGCATGTCGGTCCAAAAGTCCAACATCACATACTATCAACACCCTGGATGAGTCGATTTTTTCTTGATAATCTCAAATTGGTTAATACTCTATCATCCGGGACAGTTTAAGACCTCCCTGATTTATCAAAACATCGAAATGATGAATCAAAGACTACGAGCTAATGAACAAAAGTGCCTAATCAAAGAAACCAAGAACATCAAACGATATCGGTTTGTAATCATTGTAAGTTAATGACCTCCGGGAGATTGTTTGGGATTTAGTAAATCCAACTTAAAGTGTGGTCACCTCAAGTATGTATACTGTTAAAAGCTCATAGTCGAGCTATTGGTTAGTATTTAGATTACTTTGTAACACCGTGGGGCGACGGGTCTTTATCCAACCTTTTAGGAGTCATGCTTGTACCTATAAATACCTTTGCCCCAAGGCAAAGGTTGGGCTTCATAATATATTTTCTTTGTCTCTGGGTTCCCATTTCTTCCTCTTTTCTCTCAAACCTTTTAACCTAAAGGCCCCATATTGTATATCAAACCAAGATCCTACAAAACATGCCTATCTTAAATCTACCAAAATAAAATGCCAATGACAAAACCAAAACTACTTTTAGCTCTACCCATATACGGATGTCCCATGCGTCATAAAGCGAGTTGTTCTTCATTTAAATCATCAACATCATATTAAATCATCATAACCATCATAATCTTCATGCTCCGGAGACTTGCATTATTAGTTCCTCCATTGGACGATTTTGCCATAAATCGAGCCATATCATCATCAATATCCAACTTCCGTTATAATCTTCCCACATTTTATAGTAGTACTAGGTCCACATACCGATCTCGCATTAGTCTCCTTTTGCATAGGTGACTTCCTATCATCATCTAATAGCCAAGCTTGATCAAGAATTTGACTTTCTTATTATTAATCCTATCAATCGAGATGTGTAGCACGGTCTTCAAATGAATCAAAGGACACCTCATGTTTATCCTTTCCCATTATATTCCACTTGGCTTTTCATGCATGTGAACTAGAGGTTCGACTATCTCCTTCCTCCTCATCTACCATAGAACCCAAAACATCAAACGAGATCAATGTGGAATGAATTGTAGTATCATTTTATTATTAGTTTCCTTTGGTTTTTTTGTGCCTTAGATTTATAAAAAATGTCACTTTGAACCAATTTAAAACCCCGAACAATTTGAACCAATTTAAACAAACAGGATCATCGGGAAGAATCAACCTAGATGTCTCTTGTATGGCTCCGTCCGGGAATTGTATCAACGATTTTAAAAAGGTTTTTATGTAATGGATCAATTTCGTCGTAACCCATGAAATATGCATACATTTGGCGAGCCAAATGTCTTGCATGCAATATTTCATTGGTTTGTTCCTAGGAAAAACAATAGTGTTTGAAAACCGAAGAGGTTGGAGAGGAATATTCTTTGAGATTTTTGGGCACATTATTGCCATTGGGTTGCTCATTATGTTCATTTCAGGAGTCAATGGGATTTTCTCATCATAAGTGCATTCAACACTAGCAAAAGTGCTTTGTGATTCGGGATGATTCGCCTTGATCGAAAAGGCCCCAATTGAAGAGGTGGATTCTTATGTCGAAGGGTTTCAATTCTTACACATTTCTCTTCGGGCCCATTATAAGGCTCAACAAATGTTTGGAGAACTACGGGTTCTAGGTTGCTATTTTATTGAGGTCTTTTTGCATGATGACAACGAATGATTTATGAACAAAGACACAAAGAAAAGATAGACTAGGAAAAGCTAATAAAAAGAAAAATCTCACTTCATAGGAATCTAGCGAGTAGACCTAAATGAAAAGAAATCAAAATAAACTATTCCTCGGACAAAAACTTTTGATTGCAAAACCTCAAAAGCATTACAATTTTTTAGGCGGTACCAACGTTGTAGTGTAGTATAGGCAAGACATGGGGATTGATCATTCTCAGGGAATAGTGTTATGAAGGTCGAAGTGTATGGGAATTAGGTCTAGAGGTGTAGGATGAATCTTTTTATTTTTATGTTTTATGAAAACAAATAAAATCTGGGGTTTGAATAGTGGTTTGTTTTAACTACTAATTAACTAAAACTAATTTAAACTACTTGTAAGAAAGTAAAAGGGTGAACTCGTATAATTGGGAAAAGGTGTTTACTTAAATATCCTTACCTCTAGTTATCTCTTATTAATTAGTTAATTGTCCTCCTTGTTTAATTGGCGATTGATTGGTATTAATTGGGTGGTGCCAAATTCCCTAACTCTATGAATTTATAAGTCTCCTTAGAAAATCCTAGATCTACAAGTGACAATTAAGTCATTCCTTTGAATCTCCTAGGATCTAAAGCGCAATCCACACAATAAATACGAATAAACCAACTAGTGCACTCTGGGTATAAAAATCGTTAATGGACGTTAAGCTACTAAATGGGTGAAAAGCCAATTTTCCTATTTTAACACAATCTAACCAATCAATCAAGAAGACAATTAGTAGTCAATAACTAAGTTTCATTCAATCCAAACAAACACTAAGTAATCTAGCGGACATATTAATTGAAAGAAAAGAAAACATATAATCAAACAACACATAAACATATTGAATGATTAAAGAGGATAACTTATCTTTAATTAAACATGGAATAGAGGGAAAACCCTAAAGTTTCAAAATTTGGACTCAGTTGTCTTATTAATAAGTGTTACAATGAATGAAAAATCTGAAACTATATATAGATTTGGATGTGACAACATCACTTTATAAGTGTTTTCCCAACAAATTGGGTTTTGTTTGTGCAAGTTTCGTTGTGTGTCCTAGATAACTCGACGCATAATGTTTCTAAGGTCGTCGGTCTTTAAAAGTTTTGAGCCATCACGTATAATTTTTCTCCAATTTTGGTCTTAAATACAAGTGACATTGATAACATCAAATACCCGAATATTATGTAAATTTCCCCGATAATACTTGTAATTTATATCATTTATATGGATTTCGCTTGTTTTCCATTGTTTTCCACTTTCGGGTAAATTAAGCATTGGAGCTAAAGAGGCGGGCTGGAGAAATATCTAAAGATTTATCACGGATGCTACTTTGAAGAATTAGAGTAACTCGTCTCCTTAGGCGTAACTATTGGTGACAGAAAAACTTATCGAAGGTTCGTGTAACTTTCTTCCCAAAGGTTATACGTAACTATAGTAGGTCAAATGAGGTTCCACGGGATACTTACCCGGTAACTCGCATCAACTACGGCGTAAAGGTTTATTGAAGACTACGGAACCACTCATTAGGTTCGTAACCCCGGGAATCTAGTAAAATCGAAGAAATAGAAGGTTCCGGGAACTCCTATATTGTTCAAACCCATCCTTTAAATACCCCAAATTCCGATTTCTATTCATTCTATTCCACATACAACACCGGAGGCGTGGGAAAAAGCTCAGGCGGTCGAGGAGCATCTGGTTTCTCCGGGAGAAATCACTCCCCGATAAGCATTAGCGTTTATATTTCTTTACTTTCAATTAATGTATTTGTACCTTTGAATATTTAATTGGTTTGCGATTAATATAAGGGCTAAGCACCCGGCCCGGGTTATGATTCTTTAATTGTTTTGTTTCTTTACTTTCTTCCGTAATTATTTCTAAGTGTATGCATGCATAGTTTTTGGTAACCCCTTGGTTTGGTAGTTTTGAATGGCGGTAGAGGCCAATTTCCTAAGATATAAAGACCCTAGGTGAGCGGGAGATGGGAAGGGTAAGATATGACCAAGCGACCCCTACTTTCGATTGGCCCGATCACTATCGTTTGGATGAACTTAAATTGGGGGTCCAAGTTCCTAACGGCGGGCATTCACTATTATAAATCTAGTATGTAGCGGTACTTAATGACGGCTTAGGGACCCGGGAACAAGGACTTATGAGGAGACACGACTTCTCTTTGGTGGCATCTTTTTGGTTAGGCGAATTGACCAAATGTTGTTCTCGACTTTGACCCACAAGTAATTGGAAGAAGTAGATGTAGGCATAACTAGCTAGGAGGATTAACTAGGTTAGCCCACTCCCTCATTGATTTCCTTCATCATTTATTTGCTTTTATTTGCTTTATTCTTAATAGTTTAATTAATTAAATCATCGAAACCATTATTATTATTGACACCTAGACTTAGTAATAATCCAACACATAGCCTTGGGACGACCTCGGCTTTACCGATTACACTACATGACCGTGTACACGCCCATTGACAGGGTGACCATAGGTATAACGGACATTATAAATATTCGGCACGTCAAAAACTGCATCAAGTTTTTGGGCGCGGGAGTTATATTAGGATTGATATTAAGTCTTTAATTTCGTTTAAACTTTCTCACGATCATATTTCAAGTTTTCGGGTACTATGGAAGTTGTTAACATCGATGACCTCACCTTGAGGAATACTTGGCGTTGAAAGAAGGGAGCAAGGGGTCTCGTGGGCCGGCAATTGGAGCGGATGTTTCAAATCAAAGACCAATTTATGAGAGCTTGGGCTAACCCTTTTCGGGAAAGGGGAAGATGCAATGATACGTTGAAAATGTCCTATACATTGCAAGCCCAACATTTGGGTGTCTCATGATTTGTTATTCTTAGGGTATTCTATGACTCTTCTTTGGGGTCAAGATGGATCGAAAGATTGCCCAGGGCAAAATACGGCCACTTAAAAGCACTTTATTCAGAGATATTGTCCGGTAAGATTTCTAACCATTGAGATCCATAATTTCAAACAAGAAGGGCCAAACGTTGTATCAAGCCGGATAGATACAGATATCCTATAAATGTCCTAAATGATCGAACAACCAAAAAAGGTCAACATCTTCTAAAAGGTTTTGTAAATACTAAGGGGTCGGACTATCAAGGACCTAAACAACCCCTACTCTGTTTGAAACCATTCAAAAATGGTATCATCCTCAAAAGTGGAGAGGAGGAATAAAACCAAGGAGGAAGTTTCGATGGAATTGCAAGAATAACCAACAAGCTTGAATCTCGGGAGATATTTAAAAGGCTTCATGCCATCCAATCTTGAAAAGGGTGGGGACATTTGTCTAAAAATTGTCCTATAATTGACAAGGAAGATATGATAGGAAGCTAAATATGGGAGAATATGCCTTTCTACGGGGATAATCGTAATGGGTTTCGTGGAGGACCCCCCGAAGGCGAAGAAAGAAGACTAACGGGAAATTATTAAAAGTACCTTGTGGATACTACCAAAGGCAAAAAGAGCAAGAGGAATGGCTTAAAAATTTCCAAGATAATACAAACAATAGCCTCTTCCCATGACATATCACTAAAAACTTGGAAACTTTAATTGGAAAGTTTGGCCAGTACAAAGAAGAAATGAGGAACAAAAAGCAAATCTACTATATGTAAGGTGTATTCTCGATAACAACAAGTACTGATGATCGAATCGATGGCGAAAGTGAGTTGCCGAATCACCTCGAGTTATCGTAACCCAATTCAAGCAAAACGGGCACCAAAGTCGAAACCCTAAAAGGAGAAGTCTTTTAAGGCTATTCGATTGGCGAGAAATTCAGCTTTGGGTTGTGTGATCCTGAAAACCCGATGGAGGAGTTGATAAAGAAAGGGTAAAAGATGAAGATACATGTGGACTACACTTAACGAAAGAAAGATTAGCCAAATTCTCAATTAACGAAGTGGAAGGACCCCTATAAATTCGCAAACCCTTTCGTCATGGAAGATGATTACTCACGCTTGGCCAACATGCAACCCTTTTTAATATTGCAACGGAGGAGGTTGTGAAGAATGAAGTTTGGATATGCCTACATGAATTTGGTAAGCATGCGTTGATTTTGGAAATCTATCATTGATTGGTATTCATTAAGATTCGGGGCGATAATTAATTGCTTTGTTTAGGAATCGGAACTCAAATATGAAAACATATTCTTGAGGAAAAACAATTAAGCCCCTCGATGAGATTCCTTCAAGATGACAATGACGAAGGAATTCAAAATCATTGGTGAAAAATTAAGACCGGCGGAAACGTTTGGGCTTCCGCAACCCTTTGAGTATGAATGTGGGGAGGGGATTGAGAGGGGGAAGACAAGTTCTTATGGACTTCAACTAATGATTCGAAAGAACATAATTGCCTTGGCTGATGATCTTGGTTTCAAAATTGGGTCGGGAATCAAATGGAAAAATTGACGATTAACAAAGAAAAATCGAAATGGATGTTGGTAAAATCAACCTAACGGAAATTCCTAATGAAAAATCGAAGACGACACCAAGGACTCGTCTAAGGTAGAAAAATAAAAATGCAAGCAAATCAAGAAAACAATGACCAACTTGAAGATGTTCCGGGATGATTTCGATTATCTCGGCGGCAAGATGGTTTCATTGACCCGATGATGAAGTACATGAAAAAAAGATGCAAACTTCGGCATCCCATTTAAGAGGCCCCCAATTATAGGAAAATATGAATTTCGCGATACCATTTGGGACAAGAAAATTTTGCAAGATTAAGATTGAAACCAAAGAATATCTCCGCGCCACAAATGTCTTGGGTTAGGTGTAACTTAATGAAAGATATGGAAGAAGTGGGAAGTCCAAAGGGAAAGCCCGCCCTCTGAGTCTAACTTAAGACGAAATAAAGAAAAGTGCTCTTCGGAGATAACCCAATTATCCATTCTTTTGTTTTATTTCTATTTAGGGGTTTGTGTTTTATAACCATTTTGCGGGAACGAGGAAGTAATTCCGTGTTTCTTGATGACATTCAGCTCATCTATGTTATTCGCCGTAACCACCCTTTTAGAATAATTCTTGGCATTACCAATTATGGCGAATACCATCTCGTGGTTACGCGAACTTTTCGCTTATACCGTTTTGCCCGCTCCTCTAAAGAGACGGTAACCTTTCTTTAATTCTTTCATTTTAAAATACAATAACCTTGTATTAGTATTTTAAATGAACTTCCAATTTGTTCAAACCCTCACGAGACTTCACCTTCCTTGGGACCCAAAGTGGTTTAAAAATTTTGCATTGCTAAATGCAACCGTGATTCCTAAAGTGAGTTAGGTTTGTTTTTCATTTTTCATTTTCATTTTTTTAGAATTATGCTTGTCAAGTGTGATTTGGGATTGAAGTTTGTTCTGATGCTTATACTGGCCCTTTTTTTCCTTCCTTCTTTATGGAGCAAATTTGGAAGTTCTCGCCTAATTCTACTTTTCTCTTCACCTTTATTTAAATGATTAGTACAAAAGGGACTTTGTACAATTCGTGGGGGAGGGGAGGAATTATCTCTTGAACATTATTTTGCCCGGTATTTCTAGTTTATTTTAAAAATTATGCCATTTTAAAATTTTGACATGTTTTTCTTAACCTAACTAGATTAGACCAGGAGCACGAACCCTTGATATTATATGGTGAGATTAGCCTTATCCGTTTCAATATTTTACCCCAAATCCCCAAATTATGGTGTCGGTAGTTGTAAACTTTAGAACTTGGCCTTTGCATAACTTAGACAATAGGGGGTATGTTGAGTTAGCTCGATGTATTTGGAATTTTCGGTTTTAGAAGGCAATATTATGGATTATCACCCAAAAAATACCATTGTGTGTCTATCGATTAGTCACCTCGACTTCTCGACCTCCATGTGAAACCCTTTTGTTTTTCCCCTTTTGAAATACCCCTAGCCCTTCGAGCCATTCCTTTCATTTTGTTAACCCGATATATTGTTTGATACACCTTAGCCTACCTGTAGTCTTTATTTGTGATTGGAAGTCATCATTTGCCTAAGTTCAAGGTTGGGGAAGGGTTAAATCACGCTTTAAATTTCAAGATCATTGAAACCCCAATTCCCATTGTTCATACTGGGGGATGTTATATTATGTTATTTATTGATATGTTGAAAAAAAAGTTGTTGTGTTATTGTAAAAGTTATAAGCAACAAATGAGCTTTGAATTAGTATCGAGGAGGCCACCTCCATTTGAAGATTGGTTGGTATAGGGATTTTGAGAAAATTTGGGTAACCCTAAAAAACCCGGGAATTTTGAGAAAAATTTGAAAAAAATTTCCCTTTAAAATTTAAAGGTTTTAAATTTAAAAATTTAATTTAAAAGGAAATTTAAAAGTTTAAAAGGAAAAAAGAATTAAAAGTTGAATAAATGAAAAAATAAATAAAGAAAAATAATAAAAAAATTTTTTGGGAAATTGTTTATTTCTAAAACTTTAAACCCTTTTCAAAATTTTTAAATTGTTCTTTTGGTTTCAAAATTTTTTTGGGGAATCAAAATTTTGGAAAAATTTTTTAAAGGTTCATTTCTTTCAAAAAATTAAACCAATTAAAAATAAAAAGGGAAAATGTTAAAATAAAAAACTCTTTAAAAAAAGGGAAATTTTGGGTAAAAAAAATTAAAAAAAAAAATTTTTTAAAAATTTAAAATTAAAATGTTGTTTTTGAAAATTTTTAAAATAAAAAAATAAAATTACCAAAAAAAGAAAAAAATTTTTAAAAAATTTAAAATTTTAAAAAAGTTAAAAAAAAGTTTTCCTTTTTATTTAGATTTTGAAATTTAAAAATTCCCAAACCCATTAAAAACTTAAAAAAATTTTTTTAAAGAAACGGGTTTTAAAAAATTAAAATTATTGTTTTTGCCAACAAAACCCAAATTTTAAGAAATTTTTAAATTTTTAGATTGGTAGTAAAAAAAGAAACCCCTTAATTTTTTAAAGGTTTAAATTCCCAAAATTTAATAAAATTTTAAGGGAAAAATTTACCCAAATTTTGGTTTTTCAATTTTAAAGGATAAACCTTTTAAATTAAAAATTTAAAACCAAAAAAGAAAAAGGGTTTAAAAAACCCCAAAATTTTTTAAAAATTGGTTCTGTTTGGGTGCCCAAAAATTAAAATTTTTGAACAAAAAGAATTAAAAAAATAGGGAAATAATTTGAAATTAAAGGAAAAAATTTGATTTTAATCCCCAAAAAAAATTCCGTTTGAAAAAAGAAAGGTTTTAAAAAATTAAATTTTTGGTTTTTTTTAATCCTTTAAAAATTGGGGTCAACCTTTAAAAAAAAAAATTTCCCAAAAAATTTTAAAAAGGGTTAAAAAACCCTTTGGGGTTTTAATGAATCCCAAGGAAATTTTTTAAATTTAATTAATTTTTTTTTCAAACTGTTTTTGATTTTAAACGGGCAAAATTTTTAAAGGGTTTCCGAAATTTTAAAAGGGGAAAACCCTTTTGGGAATTTTAAATTTTTTGGGTTAAATGGGTTTAAAAAGGTTAAATTTGTTTGGGAAAAAGGGAAAAATTTGGGTAAATTTTTTTTAAAATTTTGGAAAATTTTAAAGGAATTTTTTTTTTTGGGTTCCTTAATTTGGAAAACTTTAAAAAATTTAAAAGGGGAAATACTTTGGCTTAATTTAAAATTTTAAAACTTTCAATTACAATTTATTGAAAGGGGTTCCCCATTGGGAAAAAAAAAAAAAACCCATCAAAATTCTTCATCCTTAATTGGGCCCCAATGGGTGAAAACTTTTGGAAATTTTTTACGGGGAAACCCAATTTACCCAAACCCAAAACTGGAGAAATTTACCCCAATAACCCTTTTTGAATTTTGGGTTTTTTTGGGGAATTTTTAAGGTTGGGGCCTAAAATTTTTTGGGAAACCCTAAAAATTTTGAATTTTCAAACTGGGAGAGGTTGAAAATTTGAATTAAGGGCAATTTTAATTAAATTTCCCCGGAAAAAAGCTCCCAATTTTTTAAAAACCCTTTAAACTTTTTAAAAACCTTTTCAATTTTTGGTTTCTTTTCCAAAAATTTTGGGACTTAAATTTTAAAAAAGAAAAAGTACTTTTGGGTTTTTGTGGGAAAAAAAAATTTTAAAAAAAAAAAAAATTTTTGAAAATTCCCAAAACCCAATTACCAAAAGCCCCAAATATAAACATTAAAAAGGTTATTTGTTTTTAAAATTTGGACCTATTTCTGGGAAAATTTTTGGGTAAATTTTTTTACCAATCCCCAAATCAAAACCTCCCCAAAAAGGGTTGTTTTTCCCTGAAATCCCTTATAAACTTTAATCCCAAATAAATATCTCTTAAAAAATCAATCCAAAGACAAAATTTTAAAAAGAACCCTTGTGGCCCAAAAAATTTTGGCAAATTTTTCCCAAATTTTTTAAAATTTAAAAACCCATTGGACCCTAACCAATTTTTAAATTCTTTTCCCAAAAAACCCCCTTAAATTGCATAAAAAAAAAAACAATTTCCAAACCTTTTTGGGTTTTAAAAAACAATTTGGGCAGATTTGGGTTAAATGGGTAAAAAAAAGGGGTTAAAGCCAAATTTAAAAGGAGGGTTTTCAAAAAAAAAGAATCAAAATTTTTTTCCCCTTGGCATTTTCCCAATGGTTTAAATTTGGTTGGAAAGGGGTTTTCAAAAATTTAAAACCCTTGGCAAATTTTAAAAATTTTTTGAACCCCTTTTCCTAAACAAAATTTAAGAAACCAAGAAATAAATTTTTACCCATTGGGACTTCCAACCAATAAAGTGTTTTCCCAAAAAGGGTAATCGGCCCCCTTTATTTTAATTAAAAAAGTCAGTAAACCCCTTTTTTTACAAATTTTAAATACCCCAAAAAGAAAATTTAAAAATTTTTAACCCGTCGAACTTAAAAAATTTTTTTTTGCCCAAACAAAATTAAATTTTTTTTAAAAAAACAAAGTAAATGGGCCCCTTTTCCCAAAAAAACAAAATTTTTGGACAAATTTTTATAAACCCATCAAAATTGAATTTTTTGATAAACCGGGGCCCAATTTAATTAAGCCGGGAAAAACCCCATCAAGATAAAAAAAGATGTTAAAGGGCCAAAAGGGAAAGGAATCAATTTCAAACTACCCAAAAAATTAGGGGTTAAAAGGGGTTTTCCCGGACAAGTCAAAGGGGACCAAAGGGACTTACAAATTTGGGTTTTGAAAAAAGGCCCGTTAAATTTAAAATTTTAAAAAAGCGCTTGAAAAATTTTTCCCCTTGGGCCCCAAAGAATCTTTCCCCGGGAATTTTTTAAAATTTTGATTTCTTTACAAATTTTTAAAAAAGTTTTTTTTAAAAAATTTTTCCCCGAAAATTTTTAAAATTTGGAAAATCATTTTTCTTTTCGGGTAAAAGGTGTGTTGACAAAATCCCTTTAACAATTAAAAAAAAAAAAATTTGGGAAATTTTTTTTTCCCCAAATGGAAACAAATTCAGTTTTAAAAAAAATTTGATTATTTAAAATTCTTTTTTTTTAAAAACCCCAAATAAAATTCCCAAAAAAAAAATTTTTTTAAAAAAAATTTTTAAAAATTAATTTTTATTTTCTTTTTCTTTGGGTTAAAATTTTCCAAAAATTTTCCAAAAGGCTTTTAAAATTTAAAAAAAAAAAAACTAAAAATTTTTGAAATTTGGAAATTTTAAAAAGGGGCCCATTGAAATTTTTTTAAAATTTTAACGAAAACCAATTGTTTTAAAAAATTTTAAAATATTGGGGAAATTTCAAAATTTTCGAAAACACATTTTGGGGAGTTTATTTAAAATTTTAAAACTTTTCAAAAAAAAATTTTTAAAAATTTTTTAATCCCGGTTAAATTTTCCCCCAAAATTTAAAAAAATTTATGGGCCGTTTAAAGGGGATGAAAATTTATAAAATTTTAACAAACTTTTTTAAATAAATTTTTCAAATGGTTTTTTCAATTTTTTAAAAAATTTGAAATTTTTTAAAAAAAAATTTTTTTCCCAGACCGGGAAACCTTTACCGGAAACCCATTTGGGGGGTTTTAAAAAAATTTTGGGGAAAATTTAAAGAAAAAAGGGTTTAAAAATTTTAAAATGGGTTAAATTTTCCCTTTGTAAAACCCAATTTTCAAAACCTTAGCAAAGGGAAGGGTTTGCAAAAATAAAAAATTAAAAATGGGTTTGAAAACTAAAATTTTTTAAAATTTTTTTTAGGGGGACATTAAAATCTTTAAAGGGTTGTTTTTTAAAGATTTAGGTTTTTCAAAAAACCAGGTCTAAAGAAAAAATTTAGGAAATTTGGGGTTTTTAATTGGGAATTTTTTCAAAACCCAAAAACCCAAAATTTTAAAAAAAATTTGAAAAAAAAAAATAAAAAAATTGGGGGAAAATTTTTCCTAAAAAAAAGGGTTATCTAATTTCTTTGTTCTAAATGGTTTGGGCCTTTGAAACAGGTTTAAATTAAATTTTTTAAAAAAGGGGAAAAAAAATTTTTTATTTTTTTAAAAAGTTTTAAAAACCCCTTTTGAAAATTTTAAAAGCGCATAAGTCATTGATCGAGTTTGCAAATGTAAAAACTACGATATCGATTGATTTTCAAACAACTCATTTACCACCATTTTGAACACAACAAATATTTTTACGAAGAATTATAGATGGAAAAACATTTGTGTAGGAACATCATCCTTCGACATACTTTCCTCATATTGTTTTTAGGATAAGTGCGAAATATTTGAAAATTGGTTTAGCGTAGCACTTTCCTTTCTTGAAAACGGGTTGCTATCGAAAATAATAGCAAGCCATAGTTTTAAGCACGGGTTACAACAAAATAATCGCAAGCCATTATTTGAAGCCCGGTTCAATCGAAATAATCAGAAGCCATGTTTTTGACATGTTTAGAAAAGAATATTTACACTCCTGCTCGAACTTCATCTAAAGTCCCGTGCCATTATTGAATGACATTTCTAAGACCGTAGATGTTATCGATACCGAAGACATGTCTTGGAAAACATATTTTTGGTATTTTTGAATTTTTCTGATTTTTATGGGTTTTGAAGGTTTTATATTTTCTATTTTCTTTTGTTGGTTTTATATTTTGTATTTTGTTTTCGAAAAGTATATACAAAGATAGAAAGATGATATAGTAAAAGAAGATGATGATACGAGTACAGAGATAAGGATATCGAATGACCCGTTGTAGAAGATGGAAGTCATCATCTCTTAAACATTCACCACCAAAGCTTTGATCTCGAATTGAGAAATTGAACCATCTGAAAGTGAGACTTTGGCGACTTCCCCAAACCGAAAATCCTTATGTTGAGCGATTTGAAGCTCTATTTCAAGCTTGCTTTAGCTGTGTACACAAAGAAGCACACCATTATCATAAACCCATCTCCTTTTAAGAATAATCACCGTGATTCTTCGCTCGAGGCTATATCATCCAATAGAACAACGAAAGAATGTATCATCCCACATTTAAATAACACTTCTCAAATTTCCTTTCAACCGACGTCTCAAGCGATCCATTCCAAAAGGTGTCAAGAGAACAATTCCCCAAGTAGTTGAATTGATGCGGTCGGTCTCTTTGTATAATGCTCAAGAACTCTCCGAATACACATCATGAGGGTAATGAAGAACAACTCCCCAATGTTCACATCTTTCGTCCCGATGAATGTATGAAGCTCAAGAACCCAAGTACACCAATATCCAAGAACTCTCCGAATACACATCATGCCCGAAGGAAAACACCTCCCCAATGTTTGAGGTAAACAATGGCTTTCTTCCACGATGATCGTGTATGAAGCTCAAGTATCCAAGTATACCAATACACAAGGAATGAATAACCGATAACATTGAAGAAGCGAGCCAAGTCACGATTATCTCTGCGGGTGACAATCTGCGGATGTCAACTCCGGAATAAGTGATTATATCTCGAATCAGCGATTAAGCACTCAAGTGAAACAATGAGCATCCCTAATGTACACAATCTCTCCCCGATCATTGCGATACCATCAAAATCACCACACACTAGTGTACCTCTTTATCTTCGTAAACTTTCTCTAACATCACTTCCCCATGTAGTTGAAATACTAACACTAAACGCCTTGGTGAGTAAAGACTTGAGTTTCTCTGCGGTCATGACATTTGTTTTCCGGGATATCTTCAATCACTTAGAAGAATTAAGTTCATCAAGTTTACTCGTCATGAGTCAAACCTTGAGTTTCTCTCGGTAATAACATTTGTCTTCCCGGGTATCTTCAATCACTTAGAAGTATTAAGTTCATCAAGTTTACTCGCTTTGGGTGCTTGTCTCCTTACGCCTTCTTTGGTTTTTGACACTTGTAATCAAAGAACTCTTTGTAAGTCCGTATACTATAAATATTTTGAGAAGAACATCATAAGCTCGGATGTATCTCATAAGAATCAACTTGTCAAGAATGTGAGCAAGTCTAATTAGGGATTAAATTTGACATATCACATTCCCCAATTAGTGCTCTCCCAGACCGACAATCTTTTGATAAATGCCCAGATTAAGAAGAAGCCTTTAGATCATTAAATGCAACTCGCCTTTGGTCTTCTAACATATAGCAAGAAATGTAGAACAGATTGTAGAATCGACCTTCTTCAATATTGTCCATTGGGAATAGATAATTAACATCTTCAACTCCCACCAAAAGCATCCCAATTAACTTACATCTTGCAAATACCCTTAACTAAAATCCTCCCAATCAAACAAGAACGAAAGATGTTCATCAGGAAATCAAGAATCGTGCCGCAACGAACACACAAGATGGTAACACCAAACTACCAATCACATCAAACAAAATGAGAGATTGTTCGAATCATCATGTTGATGTATACGTGAAGCATTAACTCGAAGCACTTTGTCGATAAACTCATCAATCCGAAAGTGAAGATGTCAACCAACGGCTCTTAGAAGAAAAACTCCATGTGAAGATAACCCGATAAGAAGAGGCTCGGTTCTTACATGAGTTTAGAGCCGATGACCATTTATATTCTCAAATATCAATCAACAATGCAAAAAATCACACTTCTTCCCCTCAAGAATTGCATACGGAGATGCCATTCTTGACTAAATAAGTGAAAATCATCCAATGTTCTATTCACACTTCTCTCCCGAAAACCAGCACATGATGTCGCCATCTTCATTATAATCGAGCAAGTGGAATGAGAAAACAATCGCTGGTAGCCCGGTTCACTTGATGACCAAGCGCATGGAAAAAATATGAAGCATGTTGATGAGAATGGTCATAATAAGAAGATTTCTCCTCTTGATAGATAAAGCGCTTGACACGTACACTTTTCTTTTCTTTGAAGTACGAGGCCCGAATCGATGTGAACAGGCGTCATAAGAAGATTTCTCTTCTTCGAAGATAATGCGACCAAACGTGCACATTTCTTTTCTTTAGAGTACGAGGCCCGAATCAAGTGAAGGACGTCATAAGAGGATTTCTCTTCTTGAAAGATAATCGCGACCGAAACGCATACATTTCTTTTCTTTAGAGTACGAGGCATGAACCGATGTGTTCATACGTCATAATCTCTCTTTTCGACTCTCTAGGCAAAACATATAATCATCCCCATTATCATTCAAGAGGCTATTTGTAGTGACAATGATGGAGAAAACCCAATATGATGAATTTGACCACAAGTAAACTAACCCGAAATCGTGACTTAAACTTGCACATATGTAACAAAGAGCGGTGTCGAGACATCATGCCCATTTGAATCTCTAAGTACTCTATACTCTTCAACCAACCAACCATCAAGTATAAGACGTACATCACCTCTTGAAAATCCACAATTGAATGTGACACTGAGCACTACAACGTAACTCCTTAAAGTGATAGTTATTTTGTAGTGGTATGAGTCCAATTCCCCCAAGTGGTAAAAGAAAAGGTAAAAGACACCCAACAATAACTAGATTTCTAAGTCTTCGTTTTTGAAAATAAGCTCGAACAAGGATCATGAAGAATCTTCATCCATCCATCCCCGATACCTTGGATACTAAGTACACTCGCCGTGATAATTCACTTCAACCTCAAATAAATAATAGTGAATTAACTCCGTTGTCACATCTTCAGTTAATCGCTCAAATCTAGCCTTCTTTGACATTTAAATGAACTTTGATAATGGTTTCATCCGACCATGGTTACAAGCACGTATCCCATAAAACCATAAAATAACCAAACGCCATGACGATATCCAATCACACATCCAATTCATGAAGTACATTCTTTTATCTCTTCTTTGAAATGTAAAACCGTTGCACCAAGATCAAAGAGATCTCGAAATACACTTTCCTTTCTCCAAGATGGTTCCATCATTACGGGATTTTACAGCTTCTATGGTTTAAACCGAGAAATAGGTTCTTTCACGGGATTTTACAAAACCAAGAATAAACCGTAAGATAGATCCGAAATGCACTTTAATATTACCGGATGTTTCCATTGTCACGGGATTTTACAAGTCTATGATTTAAACCGAAAAATAGATTCTTTCGGGATTTTACAAAATCAAGACAAAACCGTAAACAATGTCGACTTTGAATGTGTCATGATAACTTTGGTTTCGTGAATATCATTTTAGGGAACATGCGTGTTCATCAATGATACTTACTCCAACATCAACAACATCATCATCCACAACAATTCACACAAACGAATCTCATAGGGTACGTAATATCAAGTCCGAATATTTAACCGTATCGACAATCTTGATCATTTAACCAAATAGTATACTTTTGGTTCATTAACCCGAGACTTAAACAAAATTACTCATGTGTTCAATCACTCAAGGAATCCATTACATGAATAATCTCACGTAAGCTCCAATGTCTAATATAGTCCGATTCATAGCCCATGACAAAAGTATGTACCCGATCCATTAAGCGTCAAGAGTCAAATCCCAAAGCTCATTTTACATGAACAATTACCTCAAAATAATGACACCGATTTACCTCAAAAACTTTGACACATATATTCTACACAACCGTGAACATTCAAGCCCATTCAAAATTTGATCCAATTGGTCCGAAAGGTGAGCAAAGAATGTGGACGAAATTGTGATGGAGTATATCATAATGAGTAAACATGATATGAAATCCCACAATTTTCTCGTATCGTGATTCAAGTATTAACATAAAGTGATGTATACCACAATTCTTAGCACCACTCAAGATCACGAACAAGTCCAGCACATCTATCATGAATCAGCCCATGAACACAAGAATAATGATCCAATATCCATTCAAGCCCATGAAAAGAAGATATAACCAGATCCTACATATATCACACGGGCCCAACTAATGTCCACTACATCCTACTCAATATCCGGTCCAACACACGTAACACACGGCCCAAGCAAAATAATGCATACCCGATCGAAATGAGACACACTTAACAAAGTTATATCTTATGTGAAACCCTAAACAAACGGGTATATAAAGCACTCTAAAACTCAACTTACCCTAATTTATCTCCTAATGATCGCGCCCATCACATATCTCATACCACCAAACCCTAATCTCTCTCATCATATTAATCCGCCTCCTCTTCTCACATGTTAAAAAATCTGCAAACCAAAAACACATCCGCCTCCTAGTTTCCTTTATCTCAGACGAAGCAACTCAAAAGACATCATGACGTTAGAGACCTACACGTCTCGCCACAGGGATGGCTTTGAGACAATGATTCGACTAAGCCACAGGGATGGTAAGAGAGTTTGAAACGTCTTCAGTAACACTCGACCTCATTCAGGTAGGTTATAGATTTATCTTAACATACACGAATCAAAAGAAAGTGATAACATAATTGTTATAAACTTCCTTTTTACATTCGAATATATGATTGGGATTACATATCATTTCTTGAATCAATGACTCGAATGAAAGTAGAAATGAAGTGAATGGCTTTGTTACTTCTTGATATCATTCGATATTTCAAGAAAGATCAATGATGAATGACTCCTTTGGGTATGTTCTTTTGAGCGAATCATTGATGAGACAAAGAGTTAGGCGAGGTCAATAAATCATTCTTGATCGTTAGTTAATATGGTATTCGATAAGTGACAACTAACGAAACAAAGAAAAGTTTCTAACTCCCATGTTAGAAGACTTTCTTCAACGTTTTGTATATAATGAAGAATAAACTTCAAAACCGGATCGATGAAGAGTTTGTCTTTCCATTTCGATTAATGGACCTAGAGTCTTGATATGCTTTAGTAAATGACGAAGGAAAGTGGATGAGATCGAAAATATCTTTTATTTTCGGTTTAGATAGTAATATGAGACATGTAGATGACATATGATGTTGAGAAGTTGTGTTTTGATTAGATGGTAGATGATATGTTTGAATCGATTTGTTGATGTCGGTTTAGTCTTGATGATGAAGGATTGGTATTCCAGAGGTCACCGTTTGTTGGTATTAAAGTTTAGTGGTCGAGTCTGTTGTGGTCACGGTCTTCTCATTCTTCATTTACGTTCATAGTCAAGTCGCTAGCCAAAACTTTTTCAAAGCAAGTCGCTACCCTCTTTTCTTTTTGACAACTCGCTACCCAAAGATTTTCTAAACAACTCGCTACTTATAAACATAAGTCGCTACTTCATTTTTGATTGAGTCAAGTCGCTAGCAATGACATAAGTCGCTAGCCCAAGTCACTAGTATAAGTCGCCTGCACAAGTCGCTAGCACAAGTTGCTACGACTTGTAAAGACAAGTCGCTACCAATATCGGTAAACAAGTCGCTGGGTCTTTTAAACACACAACTCGCTATGCTCAAAAGCAAGTCGCTAGGTTTAAGGTACAAGTCGCTCTGAAATGGAATGAATCTGGACTTCATTTAGACAAGTCGCTAGCAAGAATCGACTACATACTTACCCGGAAAAAGCTATGAATATTCATGTTTTATACCTATTTTGACCACAAAGCGAGACCATTTGTTGCAAAGATTTGACTAGATTCATAAAACTAGACAAACAACATAAAAGTTCTCTTATATTCTTTGTTTTAGACCACAAACAATCTCACCAGATGACCACAAAAGTTTGGACCGGTTTATTGACCAAAACTTGTAAGACTGTGACATATTGAACCAAAATAGATACAAAGAAACATGTAGTACAATCGTTTGGATCAAAATAATTTCCGACTCACAAAAATACCAAAAAAAATAGTTTGAACACATGAACCAAAAACCACAAACAACCATAGTGCGTGATGCATGCGAAACCGCTGTTTTATCACGCAAGTTTCACCACTGTGAATGGCCGACCGTAACAAACTTAAAACAGTTTAAGCACAAATGCAATGAAGATCGGGAGAGTATAGTGTTTCCCAGTCGTTAAGTCCCAACGAGTGTATGCGAGAATAATGAAACGAATAGTGATCGAGATTTGAGCAGAAAAGAGGTTTGTGAATGATTATAACTACGTAAAAGCCAACAAATTACGAGGCTTAAATGCAAATTAAAGAAAATTAAAAGATAAATTCTATTAAATAAATGCTATCACTATTTGCAAAATGATGTTTTGTTTTATGTTTTATAAAACTTAAATTAAAAACTACGTAACGTCTGAAATGAAAACGTGAAACTTACACAATATAAATCCTAAAAATATGAAAATGACATTTTACAAACCTAATGATAAAAGAAAATTTATAGAAAAAGAAAATTATTTTTAAAACTATTTATCTAATTATTATTAATTAAAACTAATTTTAACTATTTAATAATAACCTAAAATACAAGAAAATATGAAATAAAGCTAGAAAAATAAAATTATGACTTAGAAAATCTAAAATAACAAAATAGAATTTTCAAAACTATTTTTGTATTTTTCGATTATTTTGGATTTTCTAGGAATTAAAAACTATTAAAACTAATTAAATAGCTTAAAATACAAATTTAACTAAGAAAATCTAGAAAAATATTTTTTTGTCTTTTTATATTTATCTTAACTTAAGAAAAATGAAAAATTATTTTTTCGAAGCTTTTCTTAATTTTTTTGTATTAAATGCTAATTAAAAATGCTTAAAAACTGAATTAAATCAAGAAAATCACTAAACAGTACTAGAAAAATCTGAAAAATTCAAGTTAAGCTTAAAATAATACAAGGAATATAGGAAAAATAGAAAAACAGGTGCTTGTGTGAAGGATATTGGGACTGCAGTTGAAATTGCTTATAAATAAGCACTTTGAGATAAGCAAATGAGAACCAAAAAGCACCAACTGTCTACAGAAGTTCTAATACACTACAAGTACTGAAATGCAACTAAACTCAACTGTTTCTAACCACTGGAATGGCAAATACCAAGATTTGGATGATTAGGCTAATAAGCTACAAACAGTTTAAGGGCCACTTTGCGACTTATTAATAAGCTACTAGATGAGTGGAAACTACAAACCAATTCTTTGGAACTTAAATAAGACCTGACCAAGAACTAGTAAACCAAAGTGGAGACCTAGATGAGCTCAAATGAGCTTTGTGCAAGCTCAGAAACCCTGTCTGAGACTCGGTGTTGGTCGAGTCTATGCAGGAGGCAATGTCTCCATATTGAGCAGTGATTATGAGGCTTAAAAAAAATTTGTAAAAATCTAGAAAAATGGTAATAAGGAATTAGACCAAGTGAAGTTCATGAACACCAAATTTCACTTGCATTGGCCCGAAATGAACTCATGAAAAATCTCTAGATTGGCTTAAAACCGATTTTCACTATTTTGACTTTTGAAGCACTTATGAAAAGTTGACCAAGTTGAGATTTGAAGCCAATTTTAGGACTGAGAATGATGTTATAAGATAAATTAAACCTAGTGCAAGCTATATCTATGAGTTTTGAACATAAAACAAATGATTGGTTTAGCAAAATCCACAACAGTAAGGAATTAGAGACAGTTGACAGTGATTTTGACTTTGGTGGGTTACAGGCACATAAGTAAGACAGATATGAGTTCAAATGAACTGAACAAACTTAAAGCAACAAGAGTTACCCACTGCATATACCTAAAAGACAGATAGAGCTACAAAACCAAACACACCTTAGCGATCGCTTTGCAAGTAAAACTAGGCTAGCTCTTGAACCAACTTATTTAAATAATCAAACTAAGTTTAAATGACCATAATACAACTATATTAACGAGTTAAAACTAGTGGTGACCATGATACACAGACAAGCATAAACCGCAATTTGATTTGAAAATGAAAAGTGAGATACTTACTTACGATGACCACAATTCTCGTGCTAAACCAAACCCAAACCTATTCTATCCTAAGCTAATACAACCCAAATCCAAGTCGATCAACCCCATTTCATCACCATGTCCAATTATGCATCAAGATTGACTTTGGTTGACCATCATTCAAAATTATTTGAAACTGAATTTAAAGCTTATCAAAAGCTAAAAGGAACTTATTTAAGCTTATTGGGCTGAATGATAAGCTATTTGAAGCTTAAATGCAAGAGTTTAAAATCAAAATTTTCAACATGGAGTTCAAAACATGAAATATAAATGAAGCATTAAATTGAGACTTGAAATGAATTATAGTGATAAAATAGATTAGTTTGAGTACAATGAAACTTAAGATTACATTCTAATACACTAATTAAGAATACTTAATAAAAACAGCAGACATTTTAATTTAAAACTAACTACGCTAATCCTTTGCTTCTCTTCTTTCTTTTATACCCAAACGGTCTTGCCACGTGTCTCTCGAACAGATCCCACTCTGAAATTGGCCAATGGATGAGTTTTGAGCAATTTGGCCGTTTTTATCATTTTGGCGGGAAAGCCTATATTTGACTGTAGCCTGTGATAGCTAGTAGGGGGTGGCATTTATTGTGGAGTGTTGAGTGATGATGAGGGGAGTGGTTTGTGGAGAAAAGGTGATGGGAAGTGAGCTGAGAGTTGCAGGCAATATGATGGGGAAGACAAGCAGGAGGTGGCGGGCAACTGCTTGTTTGACTTGGTTTGACCAGGCAGGGTTCAAAAAGAAAGTGACAGGGGGTCCAAAAAGGTATAAAGGCAGGGGTCTAAATAGTTTTGACAAGGCAAGCTTATTTAGATGACAAGGACCAAAGCTGAATTTCTTGATATTTGAGGGACCCATTCTGCCATTTTTCCAAAGTTTACACAAGGGCTGAAATTGACAAACTTTAATAGTACAAGTACCATTTTGACATTTTCTAATTCTCAAAGGACCATTTTTGCCAAATTTCAAAGTTCGTGGACTTAAGATGATATTTTTCTTTATTTGGTTTTACCAGGACCTGCTTTTGACAACTTTTGAAACTTGGGGACTAAAGCGCCAATTACGCAAACTTTATCGTTTTTCACCGATTTTGATATTTTGCATTTAAAACACATATAACACTTATTTGTGATATTTTTATCATTTGATACATTTAAGAGTGTTTTCGGATGTTATTGCGATCTAATTTGTACAAAATGATGAGTATTTAGACACTCATCAATCCCCCACACTAAGATATTGCTAGTCCCTAGCAATGTTTTGAGAAAATTAATGGATTTCATCTCTTTACCAAAAGCCATTACTCGGAGTAGCCAAATGTTTCAGTTCAAGTAAGAACCTTGGTACACCGATAACCAAATGATTTTGAGCAAATCATCGACTTTCAACGGATTTGATTTGTCTTTACGAAGCCGTTTGCTTCGGACTAGCCAACTCTTAGATAAATTATCAATATTATCTTTGGTGGTGATTACCAATTATGGTTTTCCTCTCGCTTTACCACAAGCCATAAACTTGCGGCTAGCCAACTCTTCACTTTTTAGGAGATGGTGAGTGAATACCATACAATTTTGGGCAAATTGCAAGCCGTCAACGGTTTGAGATATCTTTACCAAGAGCCGTTTGCTCTGGATTAGCCAATCCTTACGTGGGTTAGACATGGTGGATCGATTCCCATTTGTTGTGTTTAGTACATAGTACTTCCACTAAATTTTTTTAAAATTTGGCCATTTGGGGAAAAAGGGACTAAAAGGGTATATTTATGATTAAATTAGCGAATTTCCCCCACACTTAGAAATGAATATTGTCCTCAATATTCAAAGTACCTACTGTTATGCCGAAACTTAGAACGTAAAAGATAACATTACTAGCTAAGTGTGGAAACACAACAATTATTCTTTTTTTTTTTTTTTTTACAATTTTCATTCATTTTTTAGATCTATATACAATATGTGGGGCATCTCCCCCACACTAGAGTGGTACACACGGGTGAAAACCCATGTTTAACTACTGTTTTTGATTACCGAGTCGCTAGCTTGACTCGACCCCGGATTAATTTGTTCATGGGGAAGTAAGGTGGAAGAAACAATTTCCATCGGACTTTCATTCAAGATGTTTGGATAAACATTGAAGTACGTGAAACTTCCACACCGATGAGATATACATAGAACCGACTCAAAAATGAGAAATGAAAATGCCGGGATCAAAAATAGTGTCCTCATTCCTGAAGGAGAAAAGGGAACGAGAAACCACACCATTTGTGAAAAATGGAATAAAGATGTGCATCACAATGCAATCCCATTCTTCATTAGTGAGGAGCAAATCACCATTTGTTAGATTTTAAGCTTAGACTTGAAGCTTGTATGGTGATTGGCAACAAAATTTCCGGGAGGAGAGCTGGAAGCGGTTCTTCAATCAACAGATTTTCAAGAAGAGGATGTCTCCTCCTAATCATAGTAAGTATTGTCAATCCTCTGTTGGAATTGACTCATCACTAAGAAAAGCATCGACCTCCTTCCAAAGTTGTCATCTTCCTCATTTGGAGTGAGAGAAGGAATGGAAGAGTCGGAAATGGGACAAGAAATGAGTGGATGATCATTATATAGGAGATTTTAGTTTCTCCAAGATCGGCTTGAAATCAAAGAGATCATCGTCACTTTCGATGAAAGTGGATGATGTGAGTGAGTTCATCGGTGAACTCCTCAAGAAGAGGATCGACCGTGGGAGTGATGCCTCAACATACTCGATGTCTCCATAAGAAGTACAATCGTCGCTAACATCGGAGAAAGTTTCAAAATGATCTTTTGAACACTCAAGAGGGGAAAGAATCACACATATGATCGAAGTTCCACAATGACTCTCTCGGATTGGGACAAGGATCTCAACACTAGACTTTATGAATTAGTCCGATTCCTTTTCAAGAACGATGTCAAGATGCTCATCCCCATGTTCGAGAGAGTGAGTGGGAATATCGGTGTGATAACAACAGATCGAGGGAGTTTAGAAGGACTAGCATACATATGTTTTATACTTTCCATTTGTTCTTACGCTAGTAATTCCATCATAGTCTTTTCTCCCGATTTTTCATGGAAGGAATTTCAATTGATGAATTTGATGAATCTGTACAAAGTTGACTAATATCAAGGGTAACTTCATCATCATCGTCATCGGGAATGAAACGGAATCGAGAGCTAGATTTGGTTGCTTTTTCTTTTGCAATTGATTCCCTAATAGATTTTTCAAAGGCAATCGGGAATCTAATTTAGCGATCAGTTCTTGACTAACAAAACTTCCATGGATTTCGATTTGGATTATCTTGGGGATGTTTACATTCCTTGAAATCTTCACTAAATCCAAAAGATCAAGGAGAAGATTTTGAGGAAGTGGCTCAGTGAGGTAGTGCCCGATTCACTTGGTATTGTGGAGGTTGGTTATGATACGAAGAGTCGTAATTGTTACAAGGAAATGGATTCCTTGTTTGACAATCGAGCTAGAGTGAGGACCTCCACAATACTACAACAAGAAACCGATGTGGTTGTGAGTCATATGTTGTAGTCATAATTGTTATCGGGAACCCGCTCATAGACAAGCGTGTTTCTGATTGACAATCGAAGCTGAGTGTGAACCACCACGGTACTCACAAGTAAAGCTCGCTGAGTCTCACGGTGTGGTGGTGATGGAATAAATCGGTTGTGTTATGGTAGGAATAGGGATCCCGTTATAGATGGACCGCTTCCGATTCCACCATGCTACAAGCGGGGCAATTGCCACCATTATAAGGACCACCACACCATTGACAACCAAGAGGGTGAGGATAAGACATAGAAAGAATCAAATGTTTTCGGAGGGTAGGGATGAAGAATCAAAGATGTGAGAGGGTAAAGATGGATATTTTGGATTTTGGATAAACATTTGTGAAAATAAGAAAGAAAATATTTTGGGTTTTGATTTATATAAGAAAATATAAACATATAGATGGTATAAACAAAGAGTGAATATTCAAATCACTAATCTGCTAAACGTAAGACTATTAGCTTGCTCCCCGGCGGTGGCGCTTAAAATTTGATCTGCAAAACCGTCAAGTTTTATCACATGAAGCCGACCACTTGTGAATGGCCGACCGTAACAAACTTAAAACATTTTAAGCACAAATGCAATGAAGATCGGAGAGTATAGTGTTTCCCAGTCGTTAAGTCCCAACGAAATGCGCATGAGAATAGCCAAACGAATAGTGATCGAGAGATTTGAGCAGAAAAGAGGTTTGTGAATGATTATAACTACGTAAAAAGCCAACAAATTACGAGGCTTAAATGCAAATTAAAGAAAATTAAAAGATAAATTCTATTAAATAAATGCTATCACTATTTGCAAAATGATGTTTTGTTTTTATGTTTTATAAAACTTAAATTAAAAACTACGTAACGTCTAAATGAAAACGTGAAACTTACACAATATAAATCCTAAAATATGAAAATGACATTTTACAAACCTAATGATAAAAGAAAATTTATAGAAAAGAAAATTATTTTTAAAACTATTTATCTAATTATTATTAATTAAAACTAATTTTAACTATTTAATAATAACCTAAAATACAAGAAAATATGAAATAAAGCTAGAAAAATAAAATTATGACTTAGAAAAATCTAAAATAACAAAATAGAATTTTCAAAACTATTTTGTATTTTTCCGATTATTTTGGATTTTCTAGGAATTAAAAACTATTAAAACTAATTAAATAGCTTAAAATACAAATTTAACTAAGAAAAATCTAGAAAAATATTTTTTGTCTTTTAAATTTATCTTAACTTAAGAAAATGAAAAGTTATTTTTTGAAGCTTTTCTTAATTTTTTGTATTAAATGCTAATTAAAAATGCTTAAAACCGAATTAAATCAAGAAAATACTAAACAGATTGGAAAAATCTGAAAAATTCAAGTTAAGCTTAAAATAATACAAGGAATATAGGAAAATAGAAAAGCAGTGCTTGTGTGAAGGATATTGGGATCATGAGTTGAAATTGCTTATAAAGAAGACTTTGAGATAAGCAAATGAGAACCAAAAAGCACCAACTGTCTCTGTAAGTTCTAATATACTACAAGTACTGAAATGCAACTAAACTCAACTGTTTCTAACCACTGGAATGGCAAATACCAAGATTTGGATGATTAGGCTAATAAGCTACAAACAGTTTAAGGGGCCACTTTGCAGCTTATTAATAAGCTACTAGATGAGCTGGAAACTACAAACCAATTGCTGGAACTTAAATAAGACCTGACCAAGAACTAGTAAACCAAAGTGGAGACCTAGATGAGCTCAAATGAGCTTTGTGCAAGCTCTGCAAAACCCCTGTGCAGACTCAGTGTTGACTGAGTCTATGCACCGAGAACAATTCTCCATATTGAGCAAAGATTATGAGGCTTAAAAAATTTGTAAAAATCTAGAAAAATGGTAATAAGGAATTAGACCAAGTGAAGTTCATGAACACCAAATTTCACTTGCATTGGCCCGAAAATGAACTCATGAAAAATCTCTAGATTGGCTTAAAAGCGATTTTCACTATTTTGACTTTTGAAGCACTTATGAAAAGTTGACCAAGTTGAGATTTGAAGCCAATTTTAGGATGAGAATGATGTTATAAGATAAATTAAACCTAGTGCAAGCTATATCTATGAGTTTTGAACATAAAACAAATGATTGGTTTAGCAAAATCCACAACAATGAAGGAATTAGAGACAGTTGTGATGATTTTGACTTTGGTGGGTTCTGAGCACATAAGTAAGATGTATATGAGTTCAAATGAATCGAACAAACTTAAAGCAACAAGAGTTACCCAACGCATATACCTAAAAGAGATAGAGCTACAAAACCAAACACACCTTAATCGATTGCTTTGCAAGTAAAACTAGGCTAGCTACTGAACCAACTTATTTAAATAATCAAACTAAGTTTAAATGACCATAATACAACTATATTAACAGGTTAAAACTAGTGGTGACCACAGATACACAGACAAGCATAAACTGCAATTTGATTTGAAAATGAAAAGTGAGATACTTACTTACAGATGACCAGCTTAATTCTTAGGCTAAACCAAACCCAAACCTATTCTATCCTAAGCTAATACAACCCAAATCCAAGCTGCATCAACCCCATTTCATCACCATGTCCAATTATGCATCAATGATTGACTTTGGTTGACCATCATTCAAAATTATTTGAAATCGAATTTAAAGCTTATCAAAAGCTAAAAGGAACTTATTTAAGCTTATTGAACTGAATGATAAGCTATTTGAAGCTTAAATGCAAGAGTTTAAAATCAAAATTTTCAACAGTGGAGTTCAAAACATGAAATATAAATGAAGCATTAAATTGAGACTTGAAATGAATTATAGTGATAAAATAGATTAGTTTGAGTACAATGAAACTTAAGATTACATTCTAATACACTAATTAAGAATACTTAATAAAAAACGACAGACATTTTAATTTAAAAACTAACTACTGCCTAATCCTTTGCTTCTCTTCTTTCTTTTATACCCAAACAGTCTTGCCACATGTCTCTGAACAGATCCCACCTCTGAAATTGGCCAATGGATGAGTTTTGAGCAATTTGGCGTTTTATCATTTGGCGGAAAGCCTATATTTGATGTAACTGTGATAGCTAGTAGGGGTGGCATTTATTGTGGAGTGTTGGTGATGATGAGGGGTGGTTTGTGGAGAAAAGGTGATGGGAAGTGAGTGAGAGTTGCAGCAATATGATGGGAAGACAAGCGAGGTGGCGGCAACCGCTTGTTTGACTTGGTTTGACCAGCGAGGTTCAAAAAGAAAGTGACGGGGTCAAAAGGTATAAAAGCGGGGTCTAAATAGTTTTGACAAGGCAAGCTTATTTAGATGACAAGGACCAAAGTTGAATTTCTTGATATTTGAGGACCCATACGCCATTTTTCCAAAGTTTACATAAGTATCGAATTGACAAACTTTAATAGTACAAGTACCATTTTGACATTTTCTATTTCTCGAAGGACCATTTTTGCCAAATTTCAAAGTTCGTGGACTTAAGATGATATTTTTCTTTATTTGGTTTTACCAGGACCTTTTTTGACAACTTTTGAAACTTGGGGACTAAAGCGCCAATTATGCAAACTTTATCGTTTTCACAGATTTTGATATTTTGCATTTAAAACACATAAAACACTTATTTGTGATATTTTATCATTTTGATACATTTATGAGTGTTTTCGATGTTTTTGCAAATCTAATTTGTACAAAAATGATGAGTATTTAGACACTCATCAAGACGGACCACACAAATCAAAGAAACACAATAACCTTGGCTCTTGATACCAATTGTAGGATCATTATTTTATTGTGTTGATGATTCGGTGGTCTTGGATGATCAAAATACATGTTTGCCATAGTTAGAGAGTTAGTAGAGAGAGAGTGTTCTTGCTAGAGGTTTACACAAATTGTAGAATATTAGATCGAAAGCACCACCCTTTCATGGATGGAAGGGGTATTTATAGTTCTGAGATACACGACCTCCTATCGGCTGTGGATCGTGGATACGATGGGTAAAGACCCGTCCTTCTCACGGTGAAGCACTAAGCTATACTACGCTACAAACTAATAAATAAACTACTAAATAACGAAACTAACGACAAGTCTACGAGCTAACTTAAGCTAGATAACATTTGGGGTGACCGACTCTTCACTAAGGAATTTTCTAATTCCTAACAGCTTCTTTTCACTGTTTCTAAACCAAGCCATCTTTTACACATAACGAACTTATAGTTTACCATGATTAGGCGCAATGAACTTGAGACAAAAGTAACTTGTATATCGAAATAAATGATAACACAAATGATGATCAAAGATAACTAAAAGACTTGAATATAAAAGTAAATTGTTGTTGTACATAAACATCCTAGACTCGATCTATATATAGTTCATGAAACAGTATGATCACCATTGATGAAACGTTGTAACATTTCATCTTGTAACCGCTTCTCTAACTGCCATAACAGGCCCATAACAAACATAACTACCAACTGTTTTAACGGGGTGTTTGGGTGTAAAGTCCAACCCAAGTTTCCTACCCGTTTTGACCCAAACAAATAAAACATTAAAATAACATTGTTCAAATTAACTTAACAAAACATTAAAGGAGTTTACATCTCCCCCGTAATTTTTGTAAGTTAATGTCTTCATGGTTCCTTTCCTTCATGCAAAGATGATGAAATCATCTTTATGGACGCGTTCTCCTTGCCATATCCACTTGTAGAGCATTCCATATCCTCTTCCTTCTTGACCTCTCCATGGACATACTTGATCCTCTTCTTTGGTTTTTCTTCCTGTGCTTCCTCCATGTACACGCTAGTCTTTTCATCACCACATGGTTCATTTCCGACCATATCAATCCGTGGTTCTCCATGCCCTGCCCTGCGTGCTTCCTCATAGTACACTTTCACCAATGCTATATACTCTCGATAGCATTCCTTAACATTATGCCCGTCTTCCCGTGCCAATCCCAAAGGAAGTGCAATATCGCCCCACAAATCATTGAACGACACATTCATGTAGCCACCCATGTCGTCTACAAATTTATACAAGGCAAGCAAATCTATCCTAACCACCCCTATTGTTGGTGGTAAATCACCTACCGCATCCATACCCATGTATTCATAGTAAAACCATCCCAACAAACCAATAAACTTTTCTTCCATGATTTTCCAGTTTTTGAAAACTAACTTATCAATTTTAACTAGATCTAAAAATGATAAGAAACGTTGAAACGTATTTATTTTAAGATGATAGAGCGTACCATTCAGACTAAGGTACTCTTCATCGATGTAATCATGGCTATCTTCTTTGTTCATCTCTAGTTCTTCCATTCCTTTTACTAACGAGCATCCCTCGCTTGGATCAAGCGACTTGTAGTACCCTTCCATGAATTCCTCATGTTCCTTGATTGCTTCCTTATATCCCTTGTCTCGGTTTCCTCATCTTTGTCAATCATGTATTTTACTTGACATGTACCTTCTTTACAAGTCACAACGAAGCCTTGATCCTCGAGTTGTTCATGCTCAAGACATTCATTGTAATTTCAGCGATATAACACGCTAGGAATTACAATCTCTTCTTCCTTGTTATCAATGATTGCCTCCCCTACTCCGTAGGCAATGATAAACTTTCTCACCCTTTCGTCTTTTCCCACCAATTTGAATTGGTTTAACATGCTCTTGAACAAGTATCTTGATGGGGTCATGTGTTTAGTAATGGTTCTACTAACATACCAGATATTGTTCCAGTTTGCTTTGTCCGTTCCCTTGATCATGTAATCAGTATCCACATGAATCTTTTATGATGGCCAGTTGAAGATTTCGTTCCTGTTTGCCTCGTTCTCCATTTTTCCTTTTGAATCGATGTGTTTTTTGTTGCTGCAGTTCCAATAAAAATGTCCTCTGACTTTGCACACATAACACTGTGACCTTTTTTCTTTTCTAGAAGTTGTACAAGTCTTCCCTTGAAAAGTGGGGAGCGGTTGAGATTCTCTAGGACGGTTGGGTTAGATTTTGAAATATAAAGGATAACACTTCATTAAGTTTATCCTTTAGAAGTTGTTTTCAAAATTAGATAACCGCTTTTGCTTTCCTCCTTTCTTTGAGCGATTGTTGGTTCACAACGTTGTAGAAATCTTTGTTTAACGTGGCCTTAACTTCTTCTCTTGATGACTTGTTCCATAAATCGTAACGTGGGCTCTGGTACCAATGTTGGCTTCTTTTCACAGGTTCTAAACCAAGCCATCTTTTACACATAACGGACTTATAGTTTACCATGATTAGGCGCAATGAACTTGAGACAAAAGTAATTTGTATATCGAAATAAATGATAACACAAATGATAATCAAAGATAACTAAAAGACTTGAATATAAAAGTAAATTGTTGTTGTACACAAACATTCTAGACTTGATCTATATATAGTTCATGAAACGGTATGATCACCATTGAGGAAACGTTGTAACGTTTCATCTTGTAACCGCTTCTCTAACTGCCATAACAGGCCCATAACAAACATAACTACCAACTGTTTTAACGGGGTGTTTGGGTGTAAAGTCCAACCCAAAGTTTCCTACCCATTTTGACCCAAACAAATAAAACATTAAAATAACATTGTTCAAATTAACTTAACAAAACATTAAAGGAGTTTACTGATTATTGTTTTGTTCTCTTCAAACATATCTACATATACCGATCACCCTACCCGACCACGTGGTAAGTAGGCGACGCTTTTCCAAAGATCTCCAACAACCGCCAGGCGTCCTGACTGGTCCTCTTCTAACATAAGTTCCTACATGATCAGCAAAAAAGAATTTAATATACTTCTATATGTACATTATTCTGTAAAAAAGAAACACACATTAATTTGCAAGTATACAATATGCTAGTCATTCATCATACTTGTTGATTGCGGACTTTGGGCTCGTGTAGTGGCTTGAAGAAGGTTTCTTCCTTCTGACGAAATAAGGACGAACGCTAAGAGAACAACTAATATTAATGTTACACCATTGATCTTCAATTTAATGCGTGTTTTAATTTGCATATAATGTTAGTGTCTTGCTTTAATTTATATAGAAGGTAGTAATGCTATTGTCAACCTAATGATAACGTGGAGACCATAGTAAACTCAAACAAGGAAGAAGTAAATAAAAGTCGACATTGGGTAGGGTTTTTTCACACATATAATCTTGAAAAAACTCTCTTTGCAGTTGGCACTCACTCAACAACATCATCATTTGTAAAGAAGTTTCACACACTTTTTTATTTATTTATTTATTTATTTATTTAATTTAATTTGATTTTATTTTATTTATTATTATTTTTTTATGTAGGGTTTTTTGGGTAAATATATGTTACTCCAAAAAAAAACATTAAAGTACATAGGATGAAGGTGAAACCCACATCTCAGCCCATTATAGGCAAAATAAACGCACCTATTGTGTTTCAAACAAATATTATCATAAGAGAAACATGTTGGGATTTAGTAAATCCAGTACTTAAAGTGTCGGTCACCTCAAGTATGTATACTCGTTAGAAAGCTCGTAGTCGTAGCTATTCGGTGTTTGTATTTAGATTACTTTGTAACACCACGGAGGACGGACGTGTCTTTACCCATTGTATGCACGATCCATGCCTTTTAGAGGCGCCTATGCTTGTACCTATAAATACCCTTTGCCTCCAAGGCAAAGGGTTGGGCTTCATAATATATTTTCTTTGTCTCTAGGGTTCCCATCTTCTTCCTCTTTCTCTCTCAAAACCTTTTAACCTAAAGGCGCAGCACCTATTGTATATCAAACCAAGATCCTACAAATGGTATCGAGCCATGGTTTATCCATCTCTCATGTTCTTGGTTTGATTGTTATTTCGTTGGTTAAGGTTTAGTTTTATCGTAAGTCATTGTCTCAGATATGAAAGTTTTGGAACTTTAAAGCTTTAATTTTACACTTTTAATCCAAGATTCTTATGGGTTAAGGTTTATTGGGTGTTAAACTTTCGGTTTCTTGCAAAAGGTTCAAACTTTACACGTTTTCTTGGTTTTTAAGAGTGTTTGGATAAGGGTGTACGATACTACGACAAGAGAGAAAGGTTGTTTTGATCCTCAAGCTTTGTTGTTTTGGTGTTTTTAAGGTTGTTTCATCATCATAATCAAGTTTTGTAAAAGGTTTTGATCTTAAAAGCGTGTTTGGCAAAATTTGTACTTTCTACGCGAATCAAAACCCTAATCCTACGCGTAAGGTGTTTTCACTTGATCTTCATTTCATTGGTTACTCGGTGTTCTTCTTGCTTGGATAAGCCTCGAAAAACACTTCGACTTTGGATATCTCGTGCCTTTGTGAAGTGTAAGAGATCGTTGTGGTAAAACCCTAGTTTTACGCATAAGCATAAAACTTACAGCGTAACAATTCTTACGCATAAGCTTTTTCACGCATAAGCTTGTCTTACGCCTAAGGGAAACTTACGCATAAGGTTTTTACGCCTAAGCTTTGGTTTACGCATAAACTTAAGCATTTTACCCTAAGACTCTGCGCCAGAAGCTCTAGTCTCGCGTAAACTACGCTCTGGCGTAAGCTTGTGTCTACTCGTAAGTTGTAAGTTACTCTTAAATCTGCTCACGCGTAAGCTCTCATCTACGCATTAGTTCCTCGCATAACGTTGCTTTCTACGCATAAGTTTCTCGCATAACTTTCTTTGTCTACGCATAAGTGTATAAGTTTTACGGTTTATCTCTTGATTTTGTAAAATCCGGTGAAAGAATCTATTTCTCGGTTAAGTCAATTTGTAAAATCCGTAGAATTTAAACATGTCTTCCATTCTTGATGATGTGCAAGTCAGCAGGATCGATACTCGTCCTCCCATGCTTGATAGAACCCGACTATGAGTCTTGGGCACAAAGAATCAGGTTGTCTTGCTTAGGAAAGGAGAATGGGGTGAACATCCTTAAGTCTATTGATGAAGGACCGTGTCGGTTGAGACTACTAGAGACATGATTGATATCACAGATGGAACAATAGTTTATGGAATGGATAGACCTAAGATGTATGATGAACTCAGCGATAAGGAGAAAAAGAGATTCGATGTGATATCGTGGCTTCAAATATTATTCTTCAAGGTCTTCCAAAAGATATCTACAAGCTTATCAATCACAACACTGAAGCCAAGGCGTTTGGGATAATGTCAAGATGCTTCTCTCGGGTTACGAATTGACTATCGAAGACAGAGAATCACATTTGTATGATGAATTTGAGCACTTTAAGATGAAACACGAAGAAGGTGTTTATGAATATTACGTGAGATTCCACAAGTCGGTGAATGATATGAGGAATATCAAGATGACTATGCCAAACATTCAATTTGAACTCAAAATTAGTAAACAATATGAATCCCAAATGGCACAAGTTTGTCACTTACGTGAAGCTTACAAAAGGACTAAAGAACATCAACTATGAGCAATTGTATGCCTTCCTTCTTCGAATGAGAAACATGCTATGTTTGAAAAAGGATTCTAGAATGTTCAAATCTCAACCGTAAGAAATAAGCTCATCAAATGATACAACCGCATTCTTCACCAAAGAATCACAAGTCACACCCATCGAAATGATAATCTCAAGCCCGTTTCGATTCGGATATAAGCAACCTAACTCGATGAAGTCATGGAGCACTTTATCAATAAATTGGCTCTTATGGTTAAACAAAACTTAACCTTCTCCCACATACCAACAGACTTCACACTAACAATGAGATCGTACGCATCCAATCTACACAACCATGCTTTGGTCGAGATGGAAAAGTTATCGCTCAACCAGTTCAAGAACGACAAGACGAACAAGGAAGAGGTGGAGTGGTAGAGGCTATCTTGGAAATCGAATTGGGGAAGGAATGGAAACCAGGTCAAGCAAAGCCAATCAAGTGCTACAAGCAAGTGAAGAAGGGCACATTGCTAGGAACTGCATCAACCAAAACACCCTCAAAACGCAGAATACTTGAGGACAAGATGTTGTTAGTTCAAGCACAAGAGAATGGTGTAATGTTGAATGAAGAGGAGTTGTTGTTCTTGTCGATGGGAATGCTAGAACATATGATGGAGATGTGGACGAACAACCAAAGCATCTTGCTCAGAACAATCCCAACGCCTTTCAAGTTGCGGTCGTGATGCATTTGACTCGGACGTTGATGATGAACCATGTGCACAAACTATATTCATGGCTAATATCTCCAATGACCTCTTCATCTCAACAAGCCACCCATCCAAGGAATCCATCATTAAAGAGGTACTCAAACTATATGATGTGGTTGATGAGCAAAAGATTCACCATGAAGTACAATCTCAAGTCATTGAGTCGATATTGAAAATATGGAAATAACAATGTTATCCCATATGAACAATATGTGAAACAAGATGACAGTCTTGTTGTACCTAGTGATGAATCTTCTGCAATTAACGATGAATATACTGCATTTGTGCCTGATGATTCCTTGACCACTGAGCTCAATACCTATAAGGAACAAGTTGCTATTTATGAACAACGTGTTAAGTTTGAGTTAACTACCCGTGAGCAGGATATGGATAACCAAATGCGTACAATTATCAGAAAAAGCAATTTTAGAGAAGAAGTACTAAAACAAGAGTTAAACTCCTTACAAGAAAATCTTTCTAAAACTGCTAAGCAAAAACAAGAACTTCAAGAAAATGTGAAAATGCTTAAGCAAGAATTCAATGCTAAGCAATCAAAACTTTTGAATGATTTTTCCAATCTAAATACTTTGAAAAACAAACTTGAGAATAAGTTGTACGTACAAGGAATACCATTCAGATCGCTTCACGTGATCACTAAGCATAGAATCTTAAGCGATAAGCATAGCGTTCCCCTTGTTGAGGAACCAAGTCCCGAGGTTATTAAAAGGCTAGAGCGGCTCATAAGGTACTTTATGATGGTAATGAAATCCTTAAGCCTGGCGTAAACCTAGTTGCGTTGAGTGCACCGAGGAAGATAAGAAATCGATGAAGTTACTAGGAGAAAATGAACAAGAAGCTTGAAAATCCCGAGTGTAAAAAGAACAACATAACGATCAAACCTCATGATTACACTAAGGAAAACTAGATCTCCTTAAACAAGTTTAAGACTCGACACTTCTAACTCCCGAACAAGTGTTTTGGAAAATGGATTTAGATAACCAAAAAGCAGAGAATCTTGTTGTTTCTAACCCTCCCTTAGGAAATTGCCAAAAGAAACTGTGTATCCTCCTAATACACAAATGCACCTAGTTCCTAGATCTATTGCCACTAATAGCGGGACCTTAATCACCCTATATGCTTTTATCACCGCTTGTTGATTTTGAGAAAACGTAAGAAGAGAATCACACCCATATGAATTCATCGAGGGAAAGGGTTTTGAGCAAATGAAAGAATGCTACTTAACCGAAGTCATGCCTTTCTTTAAACTATTAAAAGGACAATTTGAGAGTCTTAAAATTGGAATAAACACTGATATTAAAGAAATGGAAAAGGAATTCGATGCAATGATAGTTGAAGTCAATGATTATGAACATGAACTAAAATACAATGAAATTGAAAGGAAAAATCTGCATATACTAAATGAGAACTTGATCTCTCAATGTGTTGCTCAAGATGTGTTCTATGTTGCTACAAATTCTTCTATTACTGCATCTCAATTTCATGAATTATCTGTTGCTTTAAAAGTTTCCCATGATCGTGTCATTGAGCTTGAAAAAACGAATTCAAAATTGCATGAGAAAATTGAACAGGATGATCATGATAATATGGTTAAACATCTTTCAAAATTAGAAGTTGAACATTTTGCTTTGCAATTAAAATATCAACATCTCAAAGAAAATGTTAAAACCTCAAATATCAAGACATCGTCTGATGCTCCTGAGTTTGATGCATTTTTTGAAATCAACAAACGTGATGAACAAATTCGAGCTCATTATAACACGATCAAAAGGTTGAAAGCTCAAATTTCACAACCGAAAGGTGAAAGAGGGATGTAACGGTTCCCATGTGCCTCCACCTTTAGATTCTCGAATTTCCAACTTCAAAACATCATTTATAACTTACAAAAGGAAAATGCTTGTTTTAAAACTGAAAATTCAAAGGTTAATGATCAAAATAAAGAGTTATGTGATTCATTTAAAGTTACACATCATAAACAAATTGAAAAGATAACTTCTTTACTTAATGATATTGAGGATCTTAAGCGTGAGGTAAAAGGAAAGTTGCCAATCCCCAATTGCAAGTACTGCTGTTAAAGTCTCGATTGCGATAAGTATGCTATTGATATGTTATATATTCCCCACCCATTAGGAATAATGAACTTGCACATAAAGCATATCTCTCATCTCTTAAGGAAAGTTTAAAGGGTCTTCGTGAGATTGTTGAAGATGAAAGATTAGAAAACCTCTTGATAGTACCATTGCCTATGCTTGCATGGATGCCAAATGATCTCAAGAACTCTTAGAGTACATAATTGTTACATGTCCGAAATTTAGCAATAGGCGAGATAGAATAATAGCACCCAGCTCTATGCCTAAGGATAAGAATGCGACTTTTAATGTGCCTCACAAAACTTCGTAACCCAAAGACTTCTAGACCACCAAGGCACAATGTAGTTTCACCAAATAATATTCCTGTTGTTCCTTCTACAGGAGTAATCGGCAATTCTAAGGTTAGCGGGTCAAAGCCTTGAGCAATACAATGCGAAATAGGATCTTGCCAACCAAAAGTGTTGAAGAAAAGCTAGTAGAAGAACACCCTAGGAAGAATAAGTTTGAGTCAATAAAACGAATCGTGTTGATTCTAGTATTAGCTATAAGCGCATCTTGAATTAATTCAATTCTACCGCTTTTGCAAAACATGTAATGAGTGTTTGATTTCCGGTCTTAATCATAAATGTTACGAGAATGAGGTGATTAATGTTGATAATACTCCACCAAGAATATAAAAATGCTAGATATGTTAAGGAGATCCGAAGCCTAAAAGAAAAAGGTTAGCAACTGTTGGAAGCCTACAGGAAGAAAATTTAGCAATATGGGTTATCAATGGAAACCCATCGGCGTAAAATTCAAATTGAATGAATCTTGCCCTAAGTTGTCTAGATCCATACCTTCAAGAAATGGAAGCCCACCGTAGAATCATACCTTTAAGAAGTGAACATACCTCAAACAGTCCATCGTCACTACTAGTATTGCAACCAATACTAATGAGGTCATATCTCCTATTATCATGTGGGTGCTCCAATAATGTGTACTAACCAAACGGAACCCAATCGCTCATGGGGTTCCAAATTATCCATTATCCATTCTTGTCGTGTTCAAATGCGTGTCGACAAATCGTCCTCTCGGTATTTGGACTCAGTCGCTCCAAGATATGACTGGTGACCGTCACGGCTCATGAACTTCGTGAGTAAATTTATTGAACTATTAGATTCGAAACGACCATTTTGGAGCTATTATGGGATATGGTGATTATGTGGTCTGAGATAGTGTAATTTCCGGGTATACTATGTGGAAGGTCTTGGTCATAACTTGTTTTACTGTTGGTCAATTGTGATTCCGATCTTGAAATGGCTTTTCGAAACATACTTGCTTCAGTTAGAGAACTTGATGGTGTAGAATTATTAAGAGGCACTCGAGGTTCTAACTTATACACCATCTCTATCGATGACATGATGAAGTCCTCTCAATTTGCTTGTTGTCAAAAGCTTCTAAAACAAAATCTTGGTTATGGCATCGCTGCCTCAATCACTTGAACTTGGCACCATAAACAATCTTTCCGAAAAGGATCTTGTCGAGGCTTACCCAGTTAAAATATGAGAAAGATCATCTTTGCTCGACTTGTCAATTGGGAAAAAGCACGAAATATGCCCACAAACCAAAACCCACAAACTCAGAATGGAAGTTCTTCATACCCTTCATATGGATCTGTGCGGACCAATGAGAGTGTAAACAATTAATGGGAAGAGATATATTTTAGTCGTTGTTGATGAGTACTCTAGATTTACTTGGGTAAAGTTCTTGAGGACTAAGGATGAAACTCCAGCCGTCATCATAAAACTTATCAAGCAACTTCAGGTTCCTCTTAACAACACAGTTAGAATTGTTCGAACTGACAATGGCACAGAGTTCGTTAACCGAGACTTAAGTCAATTTTATGAAAGTATTGGAATCAGTCATCAAAGAAGTGTTCCACGAACTCCTCAACAGAACGGTGTAGTTGAAAGAAGAAATCAAACTCTTGTAGAAGCCGCAAGAACAATGCTAATTTATTCAAAGGTTCCAATGTTTCAATGGGCTGAAGCCATTGCCACCGCTGCTACACCCAAAATCGCTCCCTTATTCACACCTCTCATGGAAAAACTCCATATGAACTTGTTCATAAAAGAAAACCCGATTTATCCTATCTTCGTGTGTTTGGTGCTTTGTGCTATCCAACAAATGACGGTCAAGATTTAGGTAAATTAAGAACTAAAGTGACATTGAGTTTTGTAGGTTATGCACCAAACTAGAAGGGTTACCGAATCTACAACAAAAGAACTCGAGATATCATGGAAACTATTCACGTTACGCTCGATGAGTCGTCCGGTCAAATGGCTCTGGACAATCCAGCTCGACCCGCACTTCATAATAATCCCATTGGTTCATCCCTTGTACCATATTCTTCTCCAAAGAACTCCATATGTACCTCCATCCAAGATGATTTGAAGAAATTGTTTGATCCAATGTTTGATGAACATTATGAGCCAAGTGCCACTGATCTATCAACTCAATCAACAGAGGTTGCTTCTATCCCTGTCAATGAAGTCAACTCTACAGTCTCAATATCTTTAAGTCAAGAAGCGCCTGCTGCTGATCACTCGGTCTCATTAACAAATAATCAATCTTCGAACGTACATCATGGAAATGTTTCTGGCATCAATGATGACGTTAATCCCTTTGCTACTCCCGAAGATGCTCCATTTGAAAACATCTTTGCCCATGAACCAACATCTGAACCATCTTCATCAGGGGATATAAACTCTGCTACATCAGTCCTTCAACAACAACCACACGAACACATTAGAAAATGGACACATGACCATCCATTAGATAACATCATTAGGAATCCTTCTCGCTCAGTATCAACTCGAAAACAATTAGCTATCGATGCCTTATGGTGCTTCTTCAACTCAAGACTATCCAAGATCGAACCAAAAGATGTTAAACCGCAATGTCCGAGGACAAGCGGTTTAATGCAATGCAAGAAGAAATTCATGAGTTCGATCGTCTAGATGTATGGGAATTAGTACCGTTCCCAGATTGTGCTATGATCATTGCTCTCAAGTGGATCTTCAAAGTGAAGCTTGATGAGCACGGTGATGTTCTCGAAAAATAAGGCACGCAGTTAGTTGCTAAAGGTTATCGTCAAGAAGAAGAATCGACTTTGAGGAATCTTTTGCTCTGTTGCGCGATCGAAGCAATCAAAATCTTCCTCGCTAATGCCGCAAGTAAGAATATGATTGTCTATCGATGGATGTTAAGACGGCTTTTCTCAACGGAGATCTTAAAGAAGTCGTATATGTCGACCAACCGTAAGGTTTTGTGAATCCGAGCATCCTACTCATGTCTATCACTTGAAAAAGGCCCTTTACGGTTTGAAGCAAGCTCCAGGGCATGGTATGATACTCTATCTAAATTTCTTCTATCCACCGGATTCAAAGAAGGAGCAGATTGATCCAACTTTGTTCACCGTAAAGTCGTGCAAACACTTAATTCACGCTCAAATTTATGTTGATGATATTATCTTTGCCTCGACCGACCCAAATGAATGTGACCGTTTTCTATGGAGATGGGCTCCAAATTTCAAATGTCAATGATGGGACAAATCTCATTTTCTTGGGATTACAAATTTCACAAAGTCCGGAGGCATTTTTATAAACCAATCAAAATACGCTAATGAAATATTAAAGAAATTTGGATTTACCTCCGGTGACCTGTTGACACTCCTATGGTGGAGCGTATAAACGGATGAGGACCACTCGGGGATCATAGTAGATCAAACAAAATATCAAGTATGATTGGATCCTCGATGTACCTCATGTACCAATGAACCAGACATTTTGTTCGTATGCATGTGTAGATACCGTGCTGCCTACCAAAAAGCACATTGAAGCGGTTAAACGGGTCTTCGGTATCTCCAAGGATCTATTAATATGGGTCTTTGTATCCGGGGACTCCGTATGTCACTAACGGCCTATGTAGATGCCGACCATGCAGGATGTCAAGATACACGTCAAGCACGTCGGTGGTGCTCAATTTTAGGTGATAAACTTGTAAGTGGTCTTGAAGAAACAAATGAGCACTTCCATGTCATCTACAGAGGCTGAATACATAGCCATGTCATCATGTTGTGCTCAAATCTTATGGATGAGATCACAATTATCTGAATATGGCTTTGTATTCAACAAAGTTCTTATGTACTGTGATAACAAAAGTGCCATTGCTCTCTGCTGCAACAATGTTCAACACTCTCGAGCAAAGCACATCGACATTCGACATCATTTCATCAGGGAATAAGTGAAAAATGGTGTAGTTGAACTATACTGTAAGGACCTAATATCAACAAGCGACATCTTCACAAAAGCTCTTTCGAGAACGCTTTGAGTTTATTCTTCCACGACTAGGCTTGAAGAGCCTTCAACCGAAACGCTCAAACGTCTTCGAGAAGACGCCGAGGAGTAAAGGTGTTCGACTCTATCCATTCTCTCATATATCTTTTCAAAACCAAATACAAAAATATAAAACCAACAAAAGAAAATAGAAAAATATAAATTTTTCAAAAATCCATAAAAATCGTAAAATCTTGAAAATCTTCTAAAATATTGTTTATTTATCATATTTTTCTTGTCGGTTCGATAACATCTACGGACTTTGTGTTGCCACTCAAAGAATGGCACGGTCTCTAGATGAATTTCAATTAAAAAAAAAAAAAAACGAGATGGAGAAAAATGTTGGTTTTCATCATTTCGATAAGAACCGCTTTTCAAAGAAAGAACAGAGCCATGCTTTATCATGTTTTTCAAATCTCATGCTCGATTCTATAAACATTTATCCGCTATCTAATGAAAACTAATTGCTTTGTAAAATAACTTTCGGACTCAAGTTTGAAAATCATCTGGACTTAAAAGTTTGTCAAACTATCATCTCTCAATCAACAACTTATTGTCATTGATTGAGGAGAGAATGATTTCAATTATATCAAAGGTTATTTGTCATACAATTGTTTTCAAAAGATAATCATGCATGTTTATTCAATGGAGTTTAAAGTCTCTAAATCCGATCCTTATCGCTTAAAACGCTTTTCATAATCAAGTCACAATTCTCCTTAAAAGCTTTCAAAATCAATTTAATATCTGAGATCACAAATCTCAAATGATTTGATAATTGTGATCGGGGAGAATTTGTGATTTAAATTGGATATAATCGATAATTCGGTAAATGGTTTTAATAAGGATGTACAAGTTCTCCTTCCGACATGTGCCAAATGATTTCAATTTTTCCATGCACATGTTGTGGGGGAGCATCTATCTTAAACCACTAAGTTTTGAAATGTGATCAATGTGCAGGTTCCCTCTTGTATGTGCAAAACTCTTTTAAACCTTGAGGCACATATTGAGGGGGAGCGAAATTATGAAAACCTCATCCTTTCCCAAAATGCTTTATCTACTTGATTTGATTAGGGAAGTGATGTTGATATCTTTTAGAAAATGGTAATCAAAGAAGTTAATTCTTTCTCTTGCCTCCATGTGCCAAATGATTTCAAATACTTGATGCACATGTTGAGGGGGAGCTCTTGTTCTAAAAATATCAAAAACAATTCAGGTACAAAATGCTTTGATAATATATCATAAGTATCTGGATTGATTTTCAAATGGTTTTCAATTGCTTTCAACGGCAGATGAACAATACCAAATAGACCGACCAACTTTACTTTATGTATGGTGATATAAGAATGATAAGGTTAGGTATTTGTTCCCATGATCCGCGTAATCGAGGGATCTACCCAAGGACAATCCACTAGTTAGTGTAGAAGTCCTTAGGTATGATGATAAAGGAGAAAAATGAGATATGGGAAGAGTGCGGACCGAGTCGAGCTAGCTAATCGGAATAAACCCAACAAGGTTCTAGTTATGAAGTCTCGGTAAGCAATCAAGGTTTGAAGAATGAAAAGAACTGAATGTGAAAAGGGTGAAAAGAAATAGCCTCAATCTATTCAACCTTAGGGCGTAAACCGGTTCAATACATATACTACTGGTTGTTACTTAGGTAACACTGGTATTGAAGACAAGACGTCATGGACCCAATGACGCACTGCACTAAACTTCCCAAGCCACTCAAGTTCCTCTTAAAAGGGCTTGTTTTATTCTCACGGGGAACCGACATAATCTATCGACTTTCTCTTAGAGATGGTTGATATTTAAGTAGGAGACCCTCTCCCTAGTCTCCGATTCAGGATCCAAATATGCACAAATTGAGTCTAGAGCCACGAGATTATCAATAAATCTCCTTAGGACACTTTCAATGAAGACTCTCTGTTTCACACAATGTGGAAAGAGATTTTATATCTTGAATCCTACGCATTATCCTTGTGGTATTGCCAGAACATCTAAGTGATATGCATACATATTCACAATGAAGATGGAAAGCCTTCGAGCCAACATCAAACAAGCTCCTGGTAGGTGGCATGTGAGATCTATTCTATAGATCAACCATGTGACAACCGAATGTAAACAATGGGGCGATTCAATCTTTGAATCAATCTCGGTTCAAAGTTATGGATTGACGGATACCTTTGAAAAACTAGTCGTTGTGATTAAATGTTCTTTTCCATAGCACATCGACCGTGTATTAATGTTTCAAAATTAAAGGGTATTTATGATTGATAATTTATTTTCCATAAAACCTTCGTGGTATTGCAAAACACTTTCTATAAAGCAATACACGATTGTTTTCAAATCATTTTCATCAATCGCTGAATCATAATTCATTGGTTCATTCACTCCGTATTGTCTTCTTTGAGACATTCCGTTTGAGAACAACTAGAACATTTGTGAAACCCTGTCAAGGAGATTCTTCTAATTATTCCCGATCACAGGCGAGACTTGTCTTGATCAACGGGAACCGTGGGCGTGTACCTCTATTCAACAAAAGTGATCAAAGACACTTTTGTGCGCTTTATTGCTAATCGTTTTATGCAGAACACCGACGCTTGCGCAGATCGTAATGAAGCGGTCAATCCATAGCCGCATGCTCACACATTACATTCATCTCTAAAGAAATCATGATAAGTGCATCAATGACTCGATGTTTTCACTCCATGCTTCGCTACTGTCAAAATATCATGAATCGCCTAAAGCTTCCGCTACTACGATAAGAAGATATCATGATCCGTAATGTGAGCATGTCGGTCCAAAAGTCACAACATCACATACTATCAACACCACAATGGATGAGTCGAGATTTATGGTTCTTGATAATCTCAAAGTCGGTTCAAATACTCTATCATCACGTGGAGCAGTTTAAGACCTCCACTGATTTATCAAAACATGCGTAACATGATGAATCAAAGACTACGAGCTAATGAACAAAAGTGCCTAATCAAAGAAACCAAGAACATCAAACGTTATATCGGTTTGTAATCATTGTAAGTTAAGGTGACCTCCTTAGGGGAGATTGTTGGGATTTAGTAAATCCAAGACTTAAAGTGTCGGTCACCTCAAGTATGTATACTGCTAGAAAGCTCATAGTCGAGCTATTCAAAGTTAGTATTTAGATTACTTTGTAACACCGTGGAGGACGGACGGGTCTTTATCCACAGCCTTTTAGAGGAGTCTATGCTTGTACCCTATAAATACCCTTTGCCCTCCAAGGCAAAGGGTTGGAGCTTCATAATATATTTTTCTTTGTCTCTCTAGGGTTCCCATCTTCTTCCTCTTTCTCTCTCAAAACCTTTTAACCTAAAGGCGCCGCACCTATTGTATATCAAACCAAGATCCTACAAAACATGCCTATCTTACGAATCTACCAAAATAAAATGCCAATGACAAAAACCAAAACTACTTTTAGCTCTACCACATATACAGATGTCCCATGCGTCACATAAAGCGAGTTGTTCTTCATTTAAATCATCAACATCATATTCGAAATCATCATAACCATCATAATCTTCATGCTCCCGGAGACTTGCATTATTAGTTCCTCCATTGGCACGATTCGGGTTAGCCATAAATCGAGCCATATCATCATCAATATCCACGACTTCATCGTTATCAGAATCTTCCCCTTACATTTTTATAGTAGTACTAGGTCCACATACCGATCTCGCATTAGTCTCCTTTTGCATAGGAAGTGACTTCCTATCATCATCTAATAGCACAAGCTTCGTATCAAGAATTTGACTTTCTATATTATTAATCCTATCAATCAGAGATGTGTAGCACTTGGTCTATCAAATGAATCACAAGGAGCACTCTCATGTTTATCCTTTTTCCCATTATATTCCACTTGGCTCTTTTCATGCATGTGAACTAGAGGATTTACGACTATCTCCTTCCTCCTCATCTACCATAGAACTCAAAACATCAAACGAGATCAATGTGGAATGAATTGTAGTATCATTTTTATTATTAGTTTCCTTTGGTTTTTTTTTGTGCCTTAGATTTATAAAAAAAATGTCACTTTGAACCAATTTAAAACCCGCGAACAATTTGAACCAATTTAAACAAACAGGATCATCGGGAAGAATCGAAGCCTAGATGTCTCTTGTATGGCTCCGTCCGCGGAATTGTATCAACGATTTTAAAAAGGTTTTTATGTAATGGATCGAATTCTCAGTGCGTAACCCATGAAATATGCATACATTTTGGACGAGCCAAATGTCAGTTGCATGCAATATTTCATTGGTTTGTTCGCTAGGAAAAACAATAGTGTTTGAAAATCCAGAAGAGGTTGGAGAGGAATATTCTTTGAGATTTTTGGGCACATTATTGCCATTGGGTTGCTCATTATGTTCATTTCTAGGAGTCAATGGGATTTTCTCATCATAGGAAGTGCATTCAACACTAGCAAAAGTGCTTTGTGATTCGGGATAGATTACAGCTTCTTGATCGAAAAAGGCCTCATCGAAGTTGATAGAGGTGCGTTGTGATTCTTATGTACGAAGGGTTTTCAATCTCTTACACATTTCTCTTTCGGGCCCATTATAAGGCTCAACAAATGTTTTGAGAGAACTACGGGTTCTAGGTTGCCTACGGTTATTGAGGTCTTCGTTTTGCATGATGACAACGAATGATTTATGAACAAAGACACAAAGAAAAGATAGACTACCGGAAAAGCTAATAAAAAAAAGAAAAATCTCACTTCATAGGAATCTAGCGAGTAGACCTAAATGAAAAAGAAATCAAAACATAAACTATTCCTCGGCAGCGGCGCCAAAAACTTGACGGGTGATTGCAAAACCTCAAGAAGCATTACAATTCTTTTAGGCAGTGTACCTAACCGTTGTAGTGTAGTATAGGCAAGACATGGGGGATTGATCATTCTCTAGGGGAATAGTGTTATGAAGGTCGAAGTGTATGACGTATTAGGTCTAGAGGTGTAGGATGAATCTTTTTTTATTTTTTATGTTTTATGAAAACAAATAAAATCTCGGGGTTTGAATAGTGGTTTGTTTTAACTACTAATTAACTAAAACTAATTTAAACTACTTGTAAGAAAGTAAAGTGGTGAACTCGTATAATTGGGAAAAGGTGTTTACTTAAATATCCTTACTCTCTAGTTATCTCTTATTAATTAGTTGAATTGTCACGTCCTTGTTTAATTGGCGCATTGTATTCCGGTATTAATCGTAGGGTGGTGCCAAATTCCCTAACTCTATGAATTTATAAGTCTCCCTTAGAAAATCCTAGATCTACAAGTGACAATTAAGTCATCTCCTTTGAATCTCCTAGGATCTACAAGCCGCAATCCACACAATAAATACAACGAATAAACCAACTAGTGCACTCTAGGGTATAAAAATACGTTAATAGGACGTTCAAGCTACTAAATGGGTGAAGAAGCCAATTTTCCTATTTTAACACAATCTAACCAATCAATCAAGAGAAGACAATTAGTAGTCAATAACTAAGTTTCATTCAATCCAAACAAACACTAAGTAATCTAGCCGGACATATTAATTGAAAGAAAAGAAACACATATAATCAAACAACACATAAACATATTGAATGATTAAAGAGGGATAACTTATCTTTAATTAAACATGGAATAGAGGGCTGTAAAAACCCTAAAGTTTCTACAGAATTTCGGACTCCAGTTGTCTTATTAATAAGTGTTACAATGAATGAAAAATCTACGAAACTATATATAGATTTACAGATGTGACAACATCACTTTATAAGTGTGACGCTATCAGCTCGCTGTCAATTAGGGTTTTGTCTTGTGCAAGTTTCCGTTGTGTAGTCCATAGATAACTCTGACGCCGTCATAATGTTTCTAAGGTCGTCGGTCTTTAAAAGTTTTGAGCCATCACGTATAATTTTTTCTCTGAATTTTGGTCTTCAAATACAAGTGACATTGATAACATCAAATAGTCCTGAATATTAAGTGTAAATTTCCCCCGATAATACTTGTAATTTATATCATTTATATGGATTTACGCTTGTTTTCCATTGTTTTCCACTTTCGGGTAAATTACGAGCATTGGAGCTAAAGAGGCGGGCCGGAGAAATATCTAAAGATTTATCACGGTATGCTACTTTGAAGAAGTTACGGAGTAACTCGCTCTCACATTAGGCGTAACTATTGCGTGACTTAGAAAACCAACTTATCGGAAGGTTACGTCGTAACTCTTCCCAAAGGTTATGACGTAACTATAGTAGGTCAAATGAGGTTCCACGTCGCGATACTTACGCCGTAACTCATCGCATCAACTACGACGTAACCGAGTTTATTGAAGACTACGGCGTAACCACTCATTAGGTTACTGCCTGTAACCGGCAGAATCTAGTGCAAAATCGAAGAAATAGAAGGTTACTGGTAGTAACTCCTATATTGGTTACGCCAGTAACCCGGATCCGCCTATAAATACCCCACAAATTCCAAGATTTCTATTCATTCTATTCCACATACAACACTTTCGGAGAACGTGGGAAAAAGCTCAAGGCAGGTCTAGAGGAGCATACTGAGTGTCTCCAGGGAGAAATCACTCCCCGATAAGCATTAGCGTTTTATATTTCTTTTACTTTCAATTAATGTATTTCGTACCTTTGAATATTTAATTGGTTTGCATGATTAATATAAGCGGCTAAGCACCTCTTGGTGCTGGCCTGGTTATGATTCTTTAATTGTTTTGTTTACGTTTACTATTACTTCCGTACAATTATTTCTAAGTGTATGCATGCATAGTTTTTTGGTAGCCACCCTTGGTTTGGTAGTTTTGAATGGCGGTAGAGGCCAATTTCCTAGGAGATATGACCAACCTGACCCTAGGTGAGCGGATGAGATGGGAAGGGTAAGATATGACCAACCGACGACCCTTTCTACTTGTACGATTGACCAACCGATCACCTATCGTTTGGATGAACTTAAGAATTAGGGGTGCGTGTCCAAGTTCCTAACGGCGGGCATTCACTATTATAAATCTAGTATGTAGCGGTACTTAATGACTTGGCTTAGGGACCGGGAACAACAGACTTATGAGGAGACACCGACTTCTCTTGTGGTGGCATCTTTCTTGATAGGTTAGGCGAATTGACCAAATGTTGTCCTCTCGACTTTGACCCCACCTGAAGTAATTGGAAGTAAGTAGATGTAGGCATAACTAGCTAGGAGGATTAACTAGGTTAGCACCACTCTCCTCTATTGATTTCCCTTCATCATTTATTTGCTTTTATTTGCTTTATTCTGCATTAATAGTTTAATTAATTAAATCCCTATCGAAACCATTATTATTATGTGACACCTAGACTTAGTAATAATCCAATACACATAGCTCTTGGGACGACCTCGGCTTTACCGATTACTACACTACACATGACCGTGTACACTCGCCCATTAGTGCACTAGGGTAGACCATAGGTATAACGAGACATTATAAATATTCGGACACGATCAAGAAACCTCGCATCAAGTTTTTGCGGCGGCTGGGAGTTATATTAGGATTGATATTAAGTCTTTAATTTCGCTTTAAACTTTTCTCACGATCATATTTCAAGTTTTGGTACTATGGAAGTTGTTAACATCGATGACCTCACTCTTGAGGAATACTTGGCGTTGACAAGAAGGAGCAAGGGGTCTCGTAAGACCGGCAATTGGAGCGGATGTCCGTTCAAATCAAAGACCAATTTATGAGAGAGCTTGTGCTAACCCTTTTCGTGAAGCAGGGACGAAGATGCATATGAGTACGTTGAAAATGTCCTATACATTGCAAGCCTTTTCAACATTTCGGCGTGTCTCATGATGTTTGTTATTCTTAGGGTATTCCCTATGACTCTTCTTCGAGTGTCGGGAAGATGGATCGAAAGATTGCCCGCCGGGCAATTAATACTGGGCGCTACTTAAAGCACTTTATTCGAGAGATATTGTCCGCCGTCAAGATTTCTAACCACTTTTGAGATCCATAATTTCAAACAAGAAGATTACTAAACGTTGTATCAAGCACAGGATAGATACAACGATATCCTTTATAAATGTCCTACAAATGATCGAACAACCAAAGAAAAGGTCAACATCTTCTACAAAGGAATTATTGTAAATACTAGGCGGATCTGTCGGACTATCAAGGACCTATCCCGAACATGACCCCTACTCTGCTATTGAAACCATTCAAAAATGGTGATCACTCTCAAAAGTGGCACGACGGAGGAGTAATAGAAACCAAGGAGGAAGTTTCGATGGAATTGCAAGAATAACCAACAAGCTTGAGAATCTCGGTGAGATATCTTGAAAATCGAGAACTGCTCATGCCATCCAAGTCGGTCGCAAATCATGGTGGGGACATTTGTCTAAAAATTGTCCTATAATTGACAAGGAAGATATGATGAGGAAGCTAAATATGGAGAGAATATGCCTTTCTCACGGGGATAATCGTAATGGGTTTCGTGGAGGACCCCCACCGTATTATGAGCGTAATGAAAGAAGAGCTAACCTGGAGGAAATTATTAACAAGTACCTTGTGGATACTACCAAGAGGCAAAAAGAGCAAGAGGAATGGCTTAAAAATTTCCAAGATAATACAAACAATAGCCTCTCTTCCCATGACATATCACTAAAAAACTTGGAAACTTTAATTGGAAAGTTTGGCAACGAGGTACAAAGAAGAAATGAGGAACAAAAGAGCAAATCTACTATATGTAAGGCTGTATTCTCTGATAACAACAAGTACTCTGATGAGTCCGACATCGATGGCGAAAGTGAGTTACGCCAGTAATCACACCTCGTAGTTATGGCGTAACCCGAATTCAAGCAAAGACACGGGCACCAAAGTCGACAACCCTAAAAGGAGAAGTCATTGGTGTAAGGCTATTGCGATTGACGATGGGGAATTCTACAGCTTATGGGCCTTGTGTGATCCTCGGAAAACCTGCGATGGAGGAGTTGATAAAGAAAGGGTAAAAGATGACAGATACATGTGGACTACACTTAACGACGAAGAAAGATTAGCCAAATTCTCAATTAACGAAGTGGAAGGACCACCTATCAAGCATTACTGCAAACCCTTACTCGTCATGGAAGATGAGATTACTCACGCTTGGCCAACATGCAACCCTTTTCGTGAATATTGCAACGGAGGAGGTAATGTGAAGAATGAAGTTTGGATATGCCTACATGAATTTGGTAAGCATGACGTTGATTTTGGAAATCTATCATTCAGAGATTGGTATTCATTAAGATTCGGGGACGCAATAATTAATTCGGCTTTGTTTAGGAATCTGGAACTCAAATATGAAAAACATATTCTTCGAGGAAAAACAATTAAGCCCCTCGATGAGATTCCTTCAAGATGACAATGACGAAGGAATTCAAAATCATTGGTGTGAAAAATTAAGACCGATGCGCGAACGTTTGGGCTTCCGCAACCCTTTTGAGTATGAATGTGACCGAAGCGAGATTGAGAGAGTCGGGAAGACAAGTTCTTATGGACTTCAACTAATGATTCGAAGAACATAATTGCCTTGGCTCGATGATCTTGGTTTCAACAATTGGGTCGTAATCAAATACTGGAAAAATTGACGATTAACTAAAGAGAAAATCTGAAATGGATGTATGAGTAAAGATCAACCTAACGACGAAATTCCTAATGAAAAATCGAAGAGCGACACCAAGGACTCGTCTAAGGTAGAAAAATAAAATGCAAGCAAATACTAGAGAAAACAATGACCAACTTGAAGATACCCTGTTCCGACGACGATGATTTCGATTATCTCGAGTTCTGGCGAAGATGGTTTCATTGACCCGATGATGAAGTACATGAGAAAAGAAGATGCAAACTTCTTGGCATCCCATTTAAGAGGCCACCACCAATTATAGCCGAAAAATATGAATTTACGCGATACCATTTGGGACCAAGAAAATTTTGCAAGATTCGGAAGATTGAAACCAAAGAATATCTCCGCTTGCCACAAATGTCGGTTGGGTTAGGTGTAACTTAATGAAAGATATGGAAGAAGTCGGAAGTCCAAAGGCCCCATAGAAGCCCGCCACTCGAGTCTAACTTAAAGACTCAGTAAATAAAGAAAAGTGCTCTTCGGAGATAACCCAATTATCCATTTCTTTTGTTTTATTTCTATTTCAGAGGGTTTTGTGTTTTATAACCATTTTGCGTGAAACGAGGAAGTAATTGTCCGTAGCTTTCTCGATCTGAAGGTAGTTACTGCAGAACTCATCTATGTTATTACGCCGTAACCACCCTTTTAGCAAAGATAATTCTTGACGATTACCAATTATGGCGAATACCATCTCGTGGTTACGCCAGAACTACTCGCTTGCGGCTTATACCAGTTTTGCCGATTCTGGTAACTCCTCTAAAGAGTTACGACGTAACCTTTCTCTTCTTTAATTCTTTCATTTTAAAATACAATAACCTTGTATTAGTATTTTAAATGAACTTCGCTGGTGTGTTCCTGTAAACCCTCACGAGACTTCACTCATCCACTTGGGACACCAAGTGGTTTAAAGGTTTGTTGCATTCGCTAAATGCAACCGTGATTCCTACGAAAGTGAGTTAGGTTTGTTTTTCATTTTTCATTTTCATTTTTTTTAGAATTATGCTTGTCAAGAGTGTGATTTCGTGGATTGAAGTTTGTTCATGATGCTTATACGAAGGCACGCCTTTTTCGTTGGCCTTCCTTCTTTATGGAGCAAATTTCGGGAAGTTCTCGCCTAATTCTACTTTTCTCTTCACCTTTATTTAAATGATTAGTACAAAAGGGACTTTGTACAATTCAAGTGGGGACGGGGAGTAGAATTATCTCTTGAACATTATTTTGCCCTCGGTATTTCTAGTTTATTTTAAAAAATTATGCCATTTTTAAAATTTTGACATGTTTTTCTTAACCTAACTAGATTAGACCTTAGCCGAGCACTTGCAACCCTTGATATTATATGGTGAGATTAGCCTTATCCGTTTCCAATATTTTACCCCAAATCCACCAAATTATGAGTGTGCCGGTAGCTTGTAAACTTTAGAACTTGGCCTTTGCATAACTTCGAGACAATAGACGAGGTATGTTGAGTTAGCTCGATGTATTTGGAATTTTCAGTTTTAGAAGGCAATATTATAGGATTATCACCCAAACAGCCTACCATTGTGTGTCTATCGATTAGTCACCTCGACTTCTCGACCTCCATGTGAAACCCTTTTGTTGCACTCACCTTTAGTGCAAGATACCCCTAGATACACCCTTCTGAGCCATTCCTTTCATTTTGTTAACCCGATATATTGTTTCGATACACCTTAGCCTACCCTGTAGTCTTTATTTGTGATTGGGAAGTCATCATTTGCCTAAGTTCAAGGTTCGAGTGGAAGGGTTCGGAAATCACGCTTTCATAACATTTCTGAAGATCATTGAAGACCCCCCGAATTCCCATTGTTCATATCAAGTGGGGGGATGTTATATTATGTTATTTATTGATATGTTGAAAAAAAAAGTTGTTGTGTTATTGTAAAGTGCGATGTTATAAGCACTGTAGTATGAGCTTTACAGAATTAGTATCGAGGAGGCCACCTCGGTCACATTTGAAGATTGGAGTTGGTAGTTATGCCAACAGTTGGAGAAAAGGTAGTGTGCCCATCACGATGTCCTCTAATGACACATCTACCTTATATTTCATGATCCGGTTTCTTGACTTCAAACCTTGAACTTTGGGCGGACGGTAAGTGGTGATGACTTGGTTATAGATTTAGACTACCTGCTTGTTTTTTATTTTACACCAATTATATATCCCATGTCTTATCCTACCCTTTAGTCATGAAGCGTGTCTAGGCGATGAAGCGAGCCATCTTTGGTGTCTTGGCCATGGATTTGGTCATGTATCATTGATTTTGTCCACTTCACGTGACATGTTAGTAATGATGAGTCACCCCTTAACCTTTGTCGTGTCTACCCATATTGCCTTCGAGAATTGTTTAGCCCTTAACTCTAGTGGTGGAGATTTGTGTAACTGCCAAGCTTATGATAGAATACATGCTATGGTATGCGATTGAGTGATCACCCGAAATTGACACTTAGAATAGTTGAGAGATTCGAGTGTTTTGTTCCCTTTCGTGAGGTGTTCGGCTTTGTTTTATTCTAGCAAAAGGATTTGTAAACTTATATTTTCAGACATGGGAGATATCTTTTAGGAATCTTTCTAATAAGGTCTACTTGAGGGCAAGTAGAGTTCATGTGGGGGATATTTGATAACATCAAATAGTCCCGAATATTAAGTGTCAATTTCCCTCGATAATGCTTGTAATTTATATCATTTATATGGATTTACGCTTGTTTTCCATTGTTTTCCACTTCGTAAATTACAAGCATTGGAGCTAAAGAGACGCAGAATCGAGAAATATCTAAAGATTTATCACAAGATGCTACTTTGAAGAAGTTACGATAACTCGTCTGTCACATTAAGCGTAACTATTGCATGACTCTAAAACCAACTTATCGAAGGTTACTGGTAACTCTTCCTAAAGGTTATGATGTAACTATTGTTAATACAAATAAACCATAAAACGTTTATTAATATTTTGAGATCTCTTTGTGTTTTGTTGATAACAAATATAATGTTATCTTAAGTACAATTATAAGGATACATGTTATTTTTGTAAAGCATTTACATATAGCCATTTAAATACAAAATGTTGTAATTAATCATTTGTTGTAATAGTTTATTAGGATGGGTAAAACCACAACCCATGGATCATATCCATAACCCATTGACCCATACCCATTTGACTAGATACAATATATACATTAGATACATTGAATCTAAAGAAAACCCATGGACCAACCCATAACCCATGACCCATAACCAAAATACCCATGGGCAAAGAGGAGCGTCCCACGGATCCCTAGGTTTACACTAGACGGATCCCAGTGGGAGGGATCCGTGGGATCCGAGGAATAGTGACAGAATTGCCTATAAATAGAGAGCCATTTCGCCATTCTAACTCACCCTCTTCTTACTAATTCTCTCATATACTCTCATTCTCTTCAAACAAATAGATCACTTGATCTAGAGAGTACTTCTTCTTTCTTTCTTTAGTGATTCTCATATAGGTCCTTCTCTAAAGCGAGATCATGAGCATTCTACAAGTCATCCAAGCAAGGGTCCTTGATTGATTTGTTCCTCTACAAGATTTACGTAGCAAAGATCTTGTATTTGATATTTCACATATTTGTTGTGTAATAGTCGTGTTGGTTTGGTCCACCGTGTTACGGACTCGGTATTTAGCTTTGTACCTGGGAAAAGGTTTAAGCAACGTTGTGAAGGCTTCTCCGCCAAGTGAAGGAGTTTGTTGACATAGTGCTTGAACTCTCGAGTAGGTGACTCGGGTAGTGGAGTAGGGCAAGGAAGGTATCCTTGTAGACGAACCAATATAAATCGATTGGGTCATTTCTATCCCTTAGCTTTACTTTATTTACTTGCTTTATCATTAGATCTATACTTTCTCTACATCCATAACATCTCACATATTAACGAATCTAAAGTTTTTGAAACTAAATTAAAATCGACAAAACTATTCAACCCCCCCTTCTAGTTTTCCACAATTGGCATCAAGAGTTAAGTTTATAAAAGTTTTAAAGTAAACCGTATTTTAAAAACTTTTCGATCACTATGGGTTCTGAAAATTACAAGGAAGGGCAATCTATGCAACGACCACCACTACTTGAAACTAATGGTTTTATTTATTAGAAAAATAGATTCGAAACATATGTGAAATCTAAAGATATTGATCTTTGGTACATTATTGTTGAAGGTGATTTTGAGGCTACCTCAAATGATGATAAAGGAAAAGCTTTCTAAAAATAGTGAAGCTAAAATGGTTTTGTATAATGCTTTACCCAAAAGGAATTCGAAAGAATTTCTATGCTTAAAACCTCTAAAGAAATTTGGAATTCTTTAGTTGTAACTCATCAAGGTAATCAACAAGTTAAAAATAATAAAATTGATTTATTTGTTCAACAATATGAACAATTTTCAATATTGGATGAGGAAACTATAATCATTCATTTTCTAATTTTAATACTATTATTATATCTTTACAAGCACTTGATAAATCGTTTTCTAGCCGTAACCATGTTAGGAGATATCTAAGGGCACTTCCATCTAAGTGGAGATCTAAGGTGGCGATCGAAGAGTCAAAAGATTTGACAATCCTCACCCTTGATGAACTCATAGGCAACTTAAAAGTCTACGAGCTTGTCCTCGCTAAAGACTCAAAGCCTCAAAGGTGAAAGAGAAACACAAATATCTTGCCCTTAAAGCCAAAAAAGCTTCAAGCAATGAAGAGAACTCTCTTGAGTAGTGATGATGAGGAGTATGCTATGGCGGTAAGGGACTTTAAAAGTTCTTTAGAAGGAAGGAAGAAACGTCAAACAACCGTATCACGATAAGAAAGGCTTTCGAAAAAGCAAAGAGGACGAGAAGCCAAAAGATGATCGTACTTGCTTTAAATGTGGGAACCCAAACCACTTTATTAGTAAGTGTCCCAAACGGGTTGATCAAAAGGCGTTCGTGAGCGGCCTGTGGGGAATGAGCGACGAGGAGGACGAAGAAATTTGTCTCATGGCAAATGACGAGGTATGTCACGAATACTATAGTAGCTCATCACTAGATGACGACTCATTACATAATGAATATGACAAACTATGCAATATTAGCTTAAAACTAATTAACAAAAACAAGATTTTAAAAAGTCAAAACCAACGTTTAGATAAAAAAGTCATAAAATTAAAAGCAAAACTGAAACGTCTAGAAAAGGGTAAAATAGCAAGTGGTAAATGTGAACTTTGCGTTCAACTTCAAACACTAGTTGATCAACTAGATTCTAAAATTGCTAAAATGAGTACGAATACTTTAGATATGATATTAAATAGTGTTAAAACCGGTAACAACCAAAAAGGTTTAGGTATTCAAAAACTTGATCCATCAACTAGTGAAAACAAAGAAACAAAATTTGTTAAGGGACTAGAAAAACCAGCCACTGTTGTGGCGGATCCCACGGATCCCATCAAAGGGAACCGCTAGTGTTAAGCCGGGGATCCTAGGTCTCACCCCGATAACGAATCTAGAACCGAATTTGTTATCGTTAATAGGAAGAAACCAACTCATGTCACCACTAGACAACCACCTCCAAAATATAACCCTACTTTTGCAGAAACAAAGCTCCATCCTTTCAAAACCTAATCTATCTAGAGACCTAATAATGTTTACCGAAGTAACCATCAAATGGGATGGAACCCAAATATGCAAATGGTTTTCCTTTTCAAAACTTTGCTCCATGGAATGCATACTCATCTTATCCATGCATGTCAACATGAATGGAATGTTTAACACTAATGAACCCATGAACAAATGAGGACCAAACTTTTGAGTTAATTGTTTTCTTAGGTGTTTGACCTAGACCCGGATGAATGGGTCAGGATAAGCGGGTAGAACATGACCGCAATAAGGATCTATTCTCCACATATGAATCCTTCAATGGAGGTAATGTGGTGTTTGGAAATAGCGTAAAATCATTCGGTAAAGGTACGATTTCTAACAAATCTCTAACCATTAACGATGTGTGTCACGTGAAAACCTAAACTTTAACCTCTTAAGTATAGGACAAATATGTGATAAAATGTGCAATGTACTTTTACCAAAACCGTAGTAAGATATTAAAAATGGCATAACCATAGGAAGAGGAATTAGGAAACATGGAGTCTATGTCATTAAAATCGGTAATGAACCTAAAGACAAACTATGTCTTACCTCTATGGATGATACTTGACCTTATGGCATCGAAGATTGGGTCACGCCAACATGCGACTTCTTCAATCGCTATCATCCAAAGATCTAGTAAGAGATCTACCTAAGTTAAAATATGAACATCACTTTTGTGATGCTTGTAATGTAGGAAAACAAGTTCATTCTAGTCATAAAGCTAAACACATGGTGTCTACAACTAAGTGTCTAGAATTACTACATATGGATTTATTTGGTCCATCCGCTATCCAAAGTTATGGAGGCAACTACTACACTTTGGTCATAGTGGATGATTACTCTAGGTATACATGGACAAAATTCTTATGAACAAAACGGAAACGTTTAATTATTTTGAAATATTAAGCAAGAAAATCTAAAGACAAATAGGAAGTCCTATAGTGTCTATTAGGACGGATCATGGTAGGGAATTCGATAATGAAGTGCAATTTGGAGCTTTTTTGTGACGCTAATGGTATTACTCACAACTTCTCGGCTCCGCACACTCCACAATCGAATAGGGTAGTTGAAAGAAAGAATAGAACCCTACAAAAAATGAGTCGAACCATACTTAATGAGCAATCCATACCTCAAACGTTTTGGTGCAATGCCGTTGATACTTCAAAGTACATACTCAATCGAGTCTTAATTAGACCAATCTTAGGAAAAACTCCATAATGAGTTACTCCGCGGCAAAAAGCCTACGTTAGATCACTTTAGAGTCTTTGGTAGCAAATGTTTTATTCTTAACACTAAAGATTACCTTACAAAATTTGATCCTAAATCAACCGAAGGTATCTTTCTAGGTTACTCTCCAAATAGCAAAGCTTACATCATATTAAACAAAGAAACAATGAAGGTAGAAGAGTCATTAAATATAAAATTTGATGAAAGTCCACCCAAACCCCACCTCTTGTCGATGACGAGATTGTAGAAAGTGAAGCTATAGTAATAAAGAAAAGATAAATGAAGAAGAAGAACCTTTAAATGATGAAGTCATAAACATTAAAGAGTCCAAAGATCACCCCTAGATAAGGTCATAGGAAAGCTAAATGAAAGAACATTAAGGTCTCAAGTTCAAAACCAAAGTAGCTTGTTTTGTTTCGTTTCAACCATAGAACCAAAGAATACACAAGAAGCCATAAAAGATGAGGGTTGGGTAATGGCTATGCAAGAAGAATTAAATCAATTTGTTTCTAATGATGTTTGGACACTTGTCCCTCCACCTAGTAATCAAACCATAATAGGAACCAAATGGGTTTATAAAAACAAATTAGATGCAAATGGAGTAGTGTCTAGAAACAAGGCTAGACTCGTTGCCCAAGGGTATAACCAACAAGAAGGAATAGAATTTGATGATACCTATGCCCCCGTGGCTAGATTAGAGTCTCTAAGAATACTTCTTGTGTATGCTTGTGCTAATGATCTAAAGCTTTATCAAATGGATGTAAAAGCGCTTTTCTAAATGGTTTCATTAATGAAGAAGTATATGTAGCTCAACCTCCGGCTTCATCGATTTTGAAAACCTAAACATGTGTATAAATTAAAGAAAGCCCTTTATGGTCTTAAACAAGCTCCAAAAGCTTGGTATGATAGACTCAAGTCATTTTTAATTAAACACAACTATACCATGGGGTTAGTTGACAACACACTTTTTACTAAGAAAAGAGAGTCACATATAATCATAGTACAAATATATGTAGATGATATTATATTCGGATCCACTTGTCAAGACATGTGCGATGATTTATCTAAAATCATGCATGACGAGTTCGAGATGAGTATGATGGGAGAACTTAAATTCTTTCTTGGTCTACAAATCAAACAAGTAGAAGATGGTATCTTCTTTAATCAATCTAAATACATAAAGGAGATGTTAAAGAAATTCGGTCTAGAAGAGTCAAAACCAATTAGGACACCAATGTCATCCGACACCAAACTCACAAAAGATGAAGACGGCGAATCCGTCGATAATACTAAATATCGTGGCATGATGGGTAGTCTTCTCTACCTCATGGCAAGTAGGCCAAATATCATGTTTAGTGTTTGCTTATGTGCTAGGTTATAAGAAGACCCTAAAACATCACACCTAGAAGCCGTAAAAGAATATTTAGATATATTAAGGGTACAACACAATCAGGATTATGGTACCCTAAGGCACGGAGTAGAAACAATTGTATATGCGATTTTGACCATGCGGTGATTATGTTGATAGAAAAAGTACAAGTGGGTATGTACTTTCATGGGATGTTTTTAACATCTTGGTTTTCAAAGAAACAAACGGCATTAGCAATATCAACAACCGAAGCCGAATACGTCTCCGCGGCAAAGCATGCCAACAAGCACTATGGATGAAACAAGCGTTAGTCGACTCGACATTCATCTTAGTGACATAGCCATTCTATGTGACAACAAGGGTGCCATAGATCTAAGAAAGAATCCAATATTACATTCTCGCACAAAGCATATAGAGATTCTTCATCACTTCTTAAGAGACAATGTTCAAAAGGGGAACATCTCTATTGAGAAGGTAGCATCCGAAGACAACATAGCCGACGTCCTCACCAAACCGTTGAAGCGGGAACAATTCAACCTACTTCGTTTTGGCTTGGTCTCATGGAACACAAGTCGTAACTTAATTTTTGACTCTACAAGGTATGTAAACACTAGCCTTCCTCTTTCTGAGTCTAGGATCTCTATTTCACGCACAAATTACACGGGAATTTCAAAACCCAAGATAAGTTTTTCACTTATAATTTTCTTATTTTTTTCAAAATAAGTACGAGTTACATACATCCTTCTTCAAAAGGATAAACCTCCTATTTCAAAATGCTTTCTAAAATGATACTCCTTCCGTATCAATTTCACAAAAGCAATTTCTCACGCCTAGGACAAATCGCTTTTCATTATTAATACAAAGTAAAACCCGTTTTCATTGCATCTCATGACTTTTGAATGCTAAAGGGACACATAACTAATATGTGTTTTCGGGTACATTCATTTAAGCCACAATGAATAAGGAGCATTGGGAACACTAAATTACGTAATCAAGTACTAAATACGTGTTTACGGGTTATCTCAAATAGTATGCTTTTCCACTTCTAGTTTATTTTTCTTTTTCTTAGGAGTCGAGATAACCGAAACTCCAAATGATTTGCATATAGCACCACTAGGCAAAAATGTTTCCAAAGGAAAATTTTGTGTTGCTCGATCACCAGACCCACGGATCCCAACCTTCATGCTTGGACGGATCCTCAAGGAAGGATCCGTGGTATCCGTGAGACGAATGTGTGTTTTACCTTCTATTTTTCTCACTTTGGATGAAAAATCCACATTTGTTTCATTTATTGAGTATGTTCTTTAATGCTTGTGCTCTCATGATCACATGCCTTAAATTCATATCTAATCATTAGATTTTAATCCACATTTTGGGTCAAGCATTCATTACAATGCTTTGTTTTTCTATATATAGAACTCCCAAAATGCTTGCATAATCTATCTCATCTTCACAAACAAACAACACCATGTCGTTCACAAGTTCTTATAACTTAGATGAATCACCTAGTATAAACAATCATCTTCATGAAACCCAAACCTTTGTACTTCCGCCTTCCAAAATACCACAATCAAACTCTAGGATATCCGCACGGATTAACATCCGATTATGTTGCTTAGGAAAACCATCATCATATGGCTCATCACCATCAAATAACTCACCACAAGATGCTTCCATTATAGCACCTCCTTTATCACCGAGTACACCAACTTCATCACCAAATCACTCACCACCTAAAGTCACTCTTTTGGAACTCCTTACGACTCCAACAAGATCTCAACAACCTAAAGCAAAAAGAAATAGCCTTTTGACACCTCCACTTCTCCAAACACTATATTCAATGATCTTGAAACATCACCACGCTTAGCTCCCATTAAACTACAAGAACATCTAGGTTCTTTTCCACCACCACTTACAATCATTCCGGACTTTGATCCATATTTTCCTATTTTTCCACCATAACTTCCGCATAACTCAAATCAAAACAACCCGGAAGATTTCCGCACTCATTACCCACATCATTCTTTCGTTGAAAACACAAAGACCTTGATAGATCTTAAGCACTCGGAGATCGTTAGTTTTGCCTATGTAATCACAAGCAAACTAATAGAAGATCTCTACTACTCGTATTCTTTAGCGGAATGAAAATACAAGTTATAACAACTAAGAACTCTTAGATCCTCTATGGATCTTTTGTTTATTGAAACTCTATGTTTCGGATTGTTTACAAGACTTGAAAGACTTCTTAAAAACTTATCTAATACAAACTATTATGGTTTCTTTTATAGACAAGAAACCCTAATGACTCACGAGCATTTACAACGTATGCTCCTAATGCAAACATGGACAACTCATGCACCTAGACAAGCATGCAACTAATCATATTGTTTTACTAATCATAATGTTTTGTTCCAAGCACATTCCGAGTAAACACTACATAATACGGCGCCAACCTATCTTTCATACTGTGACTTTTCCTACATACGGCCTACATACGGCGCTTATCTTTCCTATGTGGATTCGCACTTTCGCCATAATCACGATTTACGCTTTAACACTTCAAATGAAGTATAACTTCAAGAGAATCCATTCTTCTTCAAAGAAACTCTTGGCAGATACTTCAGCAGATCCAGAGGTTTATCGTAATTCCCAACAATCCTCCCTAAACCGGAATTTGACTAGGTTAAGTTCCGCTTCCTTGATAGATCGTTAATACTTTTGAGGATTGTACCATCTTATGACAAAATTTCCAAACAATATTCTCCCAAATCTTAAACACTTCGAGCTATGAAGGTCCGCTTTCTTGAGCACATATACTTCACATTAAGAGGATTGCATTCGAACATCGAGAACAAAGATTCGGAAGAGGAACATCTCTATGATGACCGAAATGTGATACACCGATCTTTGCAAAGAACATATGACATCATGTACATCAAAACATATAAGTTTCATACTATTCTCATCACTTCCGGTGTGTTAACTCCTGTGAGAGGTGAATCATTGAAAAAATGGGTTTGATGTCTCTTTACCAATAGCCATCACTACTAGAGTAGTCAAATGTTTGAGTTCGAAAACTATGGTACATTGATAACCATCTATTTATTGGCAAACCAAAGAACCATATAAATGGATTTGACTTGTCTTTACCGTAGCCGCTTGCTCGTGACTAGTCAATTCTTAGAATTGGTGAATTGAGAACCAATAATGGATTCGATTGCCTTTACCACATGCCATATACATGTGGGCTAGCCAATTCTTGGATTCCAAAAGGAATAGACCATGGTGAATTGATGACCATACAACCCTCGGCGATTAAGCATGGGTGGTTGTAGACCCTATGATTTTGAGCAAACCATTACTGACTATCAACAGATTTGTTGTGTCTTTACCAAAGCTGCACCCTTTGGACTAGCCAACTCTTTGACATACACAAGGTATATCCGGTGAGTTAAAACCATCGAATTGGACAACAAACAAACACGCATAAAAGTTTTTTTTTTTTTTTTTTTTTTTTTTTTAATAACTAAGAAATTGAAAAATAACATAAATAACACAAACTAAATGCAACAAAACAAGGTAATGCAGAGAGTACCAAGTACCATGATTAGGATGAGGATGAGGCCTATTCTTTGTTGTAGAAGTTGAGTCTTGATCAAGCCCACCAATGTTGAAGCGCATAGTCTTTCATTGCCCAATCGGGTTCGGAGGAATCTCCAATTTCGACTAAGCATCCTTTCCATAAGTCTCTCGGGCAATGGATACTTTCTTCGAAGAACATGCAGACGGTGATTCCACCCTTAGTCTCAAGCACATGCACACGAGGTGAGGATAGAATCTCCGTGACGCAACCTTCCATAGATGTGAGTTCTCCCAAATGGAATGTGCTTTACTATTGGGAGAATGAGAGTTAATCAAGACTTGAAGATCTCCCAAGAACATCCCGAACCTTGTGGTGCCTTGTTGCGTAATGGGTGGTAACAAGAGTGTCTGAGTAAGCAAATCTACCTGTCTACCAAGTGTAGAATTTCCTTGAAAGGTGAATTCCATTGAAGTGGTATCCTTTCGATGAATGACATTCATCTCATCATCCTTGATTCCATTTGACCAACACATTTTGATCTCCTCGGAAACTCAGAGAACCCTCTATAATGAAAGTTGAGTTATCGCCTTCAAGATCCAAGGAGATCTTTTGGCCATTCTCTTCTTCCTCCTACCAGCTTATAGATTTTCCCAAAGGAGCATTTTCGATTGAATATTTGTGGTAGGACTTGAAGAGGTAGAGGAGACTTAGTTGGAACACCTTCACGTAGTGCATTCATCCCGTGAAGCATCTTTATCGCCTTTTTGTTTTTATTTCAATGAGATCGCTTCCTTAACTTTAGAATCTTCTTGTGTGTCAACGGTTGCCACAGATGAAGTGGGAGCCGATATATCGTGTGCTTCGGGAGAATTGGTAGATGGTTCAACAGATGGACCTTGTCGATGGAGGAAGCAACTTCGATAGTTGCTTGTGAAATAGAATGACCGAGAAGTCGCCTTGGGTGGAGCATCATCGGACTTGAGTCTTTTGGCTTTTGAGCAACTTCATTCCCAAAGAATCCTTTTCAAGTTGGTAGAAGGTCTCAAGATGATGAGTTGTCCCCATGATCTGTTTATATTTGCGAACCGTGACATGATCGGAAAAGCCTTGACTTGTTTCATAGTTAAGCGAGTTGTACATCGAGCATTGATTTTTACCACCGTCTCATTTGAGATTTAGTAGGAGGTTTCTCTTTGTCCTTCTCGAGCTTTGATGGCTCTCCTTTGTGCAATAGCTTCTTGCTTCCTTTGTCTTCCCGAGCCATCATTTGATCCACATAACTCTCATTGTTGAAATCTCCACCTAGTATACTTTGAGCAAGAGAAGGCCTTGAAATAACTTGTCGAGTTAGAGCATCCCAAGATTCAGCAGCATCCGAACACGCATTTCATCCAGCTTCTCTTCTTCTCTCGTGAGGTAAAGATGAAAAGTCCTCTGTTTCAAGATGTTGAGCCAATACTTCACTTTTCTTTGACTTCTCAAACTCACCAATCTACTTGCTTGTCCTAGTCTTTCCTCCTCACTTACCGTGTCCGGACCAAGCTCATCTTCGCTATTACATCTTTCCCTTTATCATCGGGCTTCTTAGCACACTCATCTTCGCTATATCAACGAAAGGAACCTCGATGACATACCCAAGTCAATGTAGGAGAAACATGTTGATGCAGATTATCAACTGGAGTGGTCATGACAACAACATCGAATGATCTGCTCAAGGTGAAGGGCCCGCTGGTTCTTGAACAGATGAAGATTGACCATGATCCAAGATACATCCTCCATTTGCACATCGCCAGATGCGACCTTGTCAACACTAGGTTCCTTTGAAGCTTGTAAGAAACCTTACTTAAATAAGATCTCTTTCTTCTTTTGTAGAAACAGTTCCTTCTTCTTTGAGGAAGCGGAACTCACCGATGAAGGATCATTAAGAGACACATCAGCCAACATATCAAGAGACCCAAACTGAGGTACTTCTTGTTCTTCATCAGAAGAAACCACAAGCTTCCTTTTGGAGCCCCTTTTAAGTTTGTCCTCTAATTCCTTGACTTTATTTTGCAGTTCTTCAATCTTACTACCAAGAGAAGACTTGGTCTCTGCAAGCTCCTTTTTCAGACTAGACACCTCAGTAGCATACCTGTTGACAAGAGCATAGACAGATGAGAGTGTAATAGGGTCCTCAGCTCCACCAGCAGATTGCTCTGTGGTAAAGGGAGCTTCATTGGACCTATCAATAGAATCATGGTCATGCTCAAAGTGAGGAAGATCTTCATTGAGAGGATCCCTAACATGACTTGGTGTGGGCGATCTATTAAGATCGACTCATCATGAGTAACCTTTTGGGTGGTGGATCGGGACAAGGTGGTCGGTCCGAGCAACATGAGTTGCTTCAGCAGTTGATGAGGGCCCTCATCAATGTTAACTAATGGATTACCATTAGTAGCAACAGTGTAGAAGGAGGATTATTAGTCACATTCTCCTCATCGCAGACCTCATTGACTTGGGGCAACATGGGCGCAAGCAAGGGATGATGTTCCCCACAGTGAGTTCTCATGGTTGCAAACAATTTAGCGCTTAAAACACCTATGGGATAAAAGGATTGGGCTTGGGTAGAGGTGTCTAACATCATTTGCGAAACCTTGGGTACATTAAAACTTATTCTTTTTCCTTTGAAGATTTTCAACCATGTTTTCAAAAATATACTTAGAAAAATTGTAAGTTATCCTTGGGAAAGACACACAATACCACATCCTAGTTGGGTGAAATCGGTCCCATCCTCCCGACTTGTTGCTTATGCATTGAAGCAACGTGTGAACCAGAACCTCCACTTGGGCAAAGTTCCTTCTTGACCACATATCGGTCCTTGTACCTCGATAGCCAATTGCTCTTAGCCCAAGAAGCACTTCTTCCCGATTAGAGTGAAATTCTCCATCAGTGTCTTCCAAGCAAAGCTTCCTCCTTATTAGGTCCTCTGTCACTATGTGCCTGCTCCATCAATCACACCCATAATCTCGCCTCATTTCTCTTCTCAACAGATTCCCAAACCGAGTAACCGATGATTCATATATCTCATTCGGAGAATGTGTTAGAGCATAACAAATCTTGGACCTTTTCAAGAATTCCACCATTGGTTGCATAATTCATATCCTTTACCTTTTCCCGAAATGCAACTTTGTTGTGATCATTTTAAATTCAAGAGCCATGAGGGATATGAGTTTTAGGGTTATGTTTCTCGTAATGGTGAGTGTTTGTGGATGCGGGATGAGAGGAATCGGTTTGTTCCGAAGGAAAAGAATGGTGAGTAAATGGTAGTTTTGCCCAAAATATAGTCAAAGAAAATAGACCGTTTGGTTGACCGTCGCTGACGTGTATTTCAACTTTGACCAAACCCAAAATAACGCTTCAGCAGAAACATATGGTCAATCTGCTGAAGTTATACACTTCAGCAGAAACCATCAAAGATAAGAATATCTTCGGTAAGTTTCTAGAGTTACTGTGCCACCCACTCGCATTAATTCTCATTGAACCTCGAACCCGTCTATAAAATGATCCCAATGCATACTTATCTCTTCATCAAAGATCCCCAAATATTTACCACAAACCCTAGTTTCAAAAACCCAATTAACCAAATTGTACCATGAATACCAAACCTGAGATCATAGATCTCACAACATCATCTTCATCATCCTCTTCATCATCATCAAGTGGTGATTCAAACCCATGGCTATTACTTTCCTCAACCCTATCCACGACCAAGTAAATCACCCTTTCTCCCTTCTTCGTAAGATGATAGTGTAGTGAATCCAAGTGAATCTTCCGATGATTCCGATGACTCCTATAAGGAGGGAACATCATACTCCCAACCTCCAAACCTCGGCCTCAACAAAGGCCTCGTGCAGAATCCGCCACTCCCTAAAGATAGAGAGTGGTTCTTGGTTTCTCTGCGCCATATTTTGGTGCATCAACACACATCGTATAAGAGAAGGGCTTAAGGAGGGTGGATGGATTGCATTTGGTTGAAATGCATAGATGAAGCACACAGAGACGTTATTTTCTCCATCATCATGTGTGGTCATCGTCATCATCAACGTTTGCTTCAATCCATCCTCTCCATTTTGATCCTTAGCATCTTCGTCGATTGGTCATGCATATCCGACCATCGAGATAGACGGAATGGGTGGTTATGCAAGACCTACAAAAGCATATCCAGCATCTAGTGTGAAAGATGTGAGCGATCATGCATATCCAACATTCACTTAGATGTTGGAATAGATGATATGTACTAGATTAGGATTAGCGTAAGTGTATAGCTCGTATCTTGAAGATGCATTTGTAGTAGGTTGACTTTTGTAAGTTGTAAGTCAGAACTGCTTCTTGAATGAATGAAAGAACAATTTGACTTCAATTTCTTTTCTTCAAGATTATAACTTCATGGAATCAAATTGTTTGCTTCAAGACTTTTAATTTCGTAAGAAACAAGCAACAAGCTTTTAGATAACTTGACCATATACCAATGAACCACACTTGATGAATTTGATCTTGATCATGGAATAGACAAACCGCAATCCGCATAAGGAATAGCAAAATGCAATCCGATAACAAAAACACACAAGAACAACACAAAGACAAACAAACTAAAGAATTATTAGAAAGTTAGTGTTAGTAAACAAAATAGCACACAAAATATGCGAGTTTGCACAAATCCTCCCACGAGGCATATGCCTCCCCGAGGCCTATGCCTCCCTTAAACTTTGCAAATCAAGGGTTTAGCATTCCAATATTGACCACAAGGTGTTGAAACCTTGGTCCATCAAAAGCTTTGTTAACAAGTCCGCCACATTATCATCGATGAATTTTAGCCACTTTTATCAAATGTTTTCATATGCATCTCTTATAAAGTGGTGCACGATTTCAATGTGTTTTGTTCATTGTGAAAACCGGATTTTGACTATGCGGATGGTACTTTGATTATCAATAAAATTGTTGTGTTCATGAAGTTGTACCCATAGTCCAAAGAATTGGTTTTGAATCCAAAGGACACGTCCACAACAATTTGCAGTGAAGAACATACTACGCTTGATGGTTGAGGTAGCCACAATGGTTTGTTTCTTGCATTGCCAAGAACTCAACCTTTTCCAAGAAATTAGCAACCTCTAGTTGTGGATCTTCTATCCGATTGCACCAAAGATAATCACCGCCACTATATGCTTCCAACTTGAAAGGAGACTCTTTTGGGTACCAAAGGCCTAAATGAGGTTGGCCTTTGAGATACTTAAAGATCTTCTTGACAACATTGAGATGGGAAGTAAGTGGAGTGACTTGATGTTTAGAACAAACACTCACACCAAAAAGTAATATCGGTCTTGAAGTCGTTAGATACATCAATGAACCAATCATGGACTGTCTGAGATGAACATTCACAGTAGATCTGGTTCATTTTTGTCTTTTGGGCTTCATAAGGTGTTGTGGCGATCCTAACACCTTCCATACCAAATTTCTTCAAAATGTCCTCACATATTTATCTTGACAGATAAAGATGCCATCTTGTTCTGTGAACTTGGAGACCCAAAAGAAAGTAAGCTCTCCCATAGCACTCATCCGAAATTCTCCTTCATTAGTTCCTCAAATTCCTGCACCAAGCTTCGTTTGTGGAGCCAAAAATAATGTCATCCACATAAACTTGCACAAGAATGATGTCCGAGTAATTCTTCTTTAGGAACAGAGTTTTATCAATAGCACCTCTCCTATAGCCATGCTTCACAGAGAAGGATGAAAGCCTAGCATACCAAGCTCTAGGTGCCCGATGTAAGCCATAGAGAGCTTTGACAACCTTGTAAACATGATTTGGGTGATCCGGGTCTTCAAATCCTTGGGTTGAGTGACATAAACCTCCTCTTCAATCTCACCATACGTAAAAGCACCTTTAACATCCATCGATACACCATGAAACTCATGTAAGAAGCATAAGCCAAGAAAATTCGAATGGCTTCAACTCTAGCAACAGTGCAAACACTTCATCATAATCAATCCCTCCTCTTGTCGGAAGCCTTGAGCCACTAATCTTGCTTTGTTTTTATCACAACACCCCGAGCATCTCTTATTCTTCAAAATCCACTTTGTCCCAATGGCATATTTGCCATCGTGAGTGGAACCAAGATCCAAACCTCTTGATTGTGAAATTGTTGCATCTCTTCTTGCATTACTTCTAGCCGCCTTGAATCGTCAAGAGCTTGAGAAACACTTGTTGGTTCCACTTGAGAAAGAAAACAAGCAAATGACAATGCTTGAAGTCGTGTGATTGTCTCTTTGCCGGTTGGAGACATAAGAGAAAAGCAATCATCCAAACCGAGGACTTGTTATAGCCCTTCGAGTTCTAACAGTGCCGAAGATCACCTATAATGTTGGATTGAGGATGAGCAATATTGATCCTCCGAGTAGCGATGGGGTTGACTTCAATGGATGAATCAAGATTAGTTATAGTTGGCTCAAACTCGGCATCATAAGAGGGTGAGGTGAAGATGCCGACTTTGGGTTGATGATTTCCAAGATCCGAGGGTCTTGGCAAGCGTGTATAAGGTGCTCCAAAGTCCAAGACACTTGAGAAGGAACATGAGAAGAAACAAGATAGCCTTCAAATGGTTTGTGGATGGTAGGTGTGACAGACTCAACTTCAGCAGAAACATGGTTTCTCGACTCCTTCATTAGCAACCTCTCCATTCGGTTTCTCGCTTCAAGCTTAGTCGCAAATTCTTGAGTTTGAAGCCTAGCAAGGTCCTCGAAGATAATGTGATTCATCTTCATCACTCTTATCGAGAATATCCTTAGAGGTGGTACCGCAATATTGTTAGGGAGAAAGAAGGCACAAGTATCGGTTGTTCATCATCTTCAAACTTATTTTCGAGTCATCATCCAAGGTACCGCATTGTTAGTGGAGACTCATGAGGACCTGCATTTTGGTTAGCCAAATGTCTAGTGTAACCCAAATAATCGCTTAAGTAGTCAAGGTCAAAAGACCACGTATGACCACGTCCTTGAACATTAGGCTTATCTTCCAAGTATCTCGGGTTCAAAGTCTCCTCTATCTTCTTGGCTTGCAAATTGTACACCATGTATGCCTTACTATGAGTGAATAACCCACAATATAACCATCATCGCCCTTCTCATCAAACTTTCCCAACGGATCACCGGTGTTTAGAATGGTTACTTGACAACCAAAAGGTTTTAGGTAGTGAATGATGGGAACCTTCCAAAGAGAAGTTCATATGGTGTTTTGAGTTGAGGTCTAGTAATGGAGACTCTGTTTAGCACATAGCACTTTGTGCCAATAGCTTCATCCGAACATAGTGGGCGGTTTAGAGTCTGCAAGCATTGATCTTGCAGCCTCTATTAAGGTCCTATTCTTTCTTTCACCCACCCCATTTTGTTGTGGGGTTCTTGGATTACTATAGTCCCTTTTTATACCTTTTGACCTCTGAGTTCTATAAGAATAGCATTCTTGAACTCGTCCCATTATCACATCGAATTCCCTTAACCTTTTGTTCAACCGATTTTCAACAAGGGTGATGAAGTCGATTAAGACTGGAGATGTTTCATCTTTGGTTCTTAGAAAGAAAACCCAACAAAATCGCTATAGCCATCGGTGATAACCAAATGTAAGTACTTATGATCAATGCTTCGACTTGAGTTGGACCAAACAGATCCATGTGGAGCAATCAAGAGGTTCGTAAATGATGCTCATAGCATTGATAGCTTTGTAGGAGGCTCGTGTTGTTTTCCTTTGTTGCATGCAACACAATTATGATCATTGGTGAAAACTTTGGAGGAAGACCTTCAACAAGACCCATTTTAGAGAGTTTGTTTATGGTCTTGAAATTCACATGAGCCATCCTCCTATGCCATTTAGTAGACTCATCAAGGATGCTTTAGCCACCAAACAAGTGAGGTCACCAAGGGTTGATCTTCATTAAGGTTGAATGTGTACAAATTGTGAGTTCGAGGAACTTTCAAGATATTGAAGTTTCTTACGGGAGTTTGAAGTCTTTAGACAAGACAAGACATTCATTCTCGAGAAGAGTACTTTGTTCTTGGTGTCACAGATTTGTGAAACAGAGAACAAGTTGAAATGTCAAGTTCCTTAACATAGTACACATTTTCAAAATCCGGATGAGGTGTCTTTATGGTGCCTTTCCTGTGATACTCCCATCACTTCCTCCAAAAGTCACATTGCCTCCTCCTTCTATAGGAACAAAATTGTGCATCATATCTACGTTCCCGGACATGCTTCGGAACGACCACTATCAACAATACCAATATCTTTATGCTTAAGGGATGATCCTACAAACAACAACAAAATATATACATATAGTTAGCATTCAAAGAAGGTTCAAGTCATTACTCGACTTGAACACGCTTTGGATCACATGTGTAAGCCATGAAGATCTAGAGGATCCACCATTGTTCTTGGTCCTCCATTGATGATTGGGTCCTTGATAGTCCAAGAACAACTTTCTTGAGGGCTTCACAAAGAAGATTCCCATATCCCATCCCAAAGATACATAGAGTCAACATATGTAGGCCAATAACCATGATTAAAGTATGGGCTAGTTGGTTGCACATAAGGTCTCGGCAACCGAACCTCTCAATGAGAGTCAATATTAGTTGCTTGTGGAACATAAGGTGGAATATTATTAACATTGGTCCACTTTGATTTATGTTTCACGGTGAGTAGCACATGCACCCAATCTTTGCTCATAAAAATCACAATCCTTAATTAAATGAAATTTACTTCCACACACAAAACATGTCTTCTTCTTGGAAGATTTATTCAAATAGGAGATGTTTGATTACATGCATAAGTACTTAAATCGAAACATTCAAGGAATTGTTTTAACAGATGATTATGCAAAGATTTAAAAGATAAATCTTGTAAGAAACTGCCTTGGAAGTTGATTCCTCGTGACTTCCCTAGAAGGCTTGTAAGTAGGCGGGGTGCGAGCTTGGGTGTAGCTCTCGGTGAGGGCTTGGGAAGGTCGACTTCTCATTTGAATCACACTTTCATAGGAAGTAGACCCTTGATCCGATGAATTTTCACCGTCGAGCAAGAGACAAAGTCATTAGATGAGGTATCGAGTCCGCAAGTCTTTTAACTTTTGCCATATAGATGATGTGATCCATCAAAGTCAACATGATGGATAGGTCAATGGGCATAAATTCACCTCTAATAGGTCCAGGACGCATGCATTTCACCTTCTTTACAAAGTTAGCTAACTTTGCTAGTGTTGATTTATGACTATCATTCCTAGCTTCCAATCCTACATACTTTTGAAAGCCTAATCCTAAGCCGAGAGGTTCTTGATTGATCGTTATAGATTTCTCTAGCATTATCACCGAAATTAACCATTGCTTATGCCTAGCTATTTCCTCGCCTAGTTTTCTTTGAGCTCTAGGTTCTCGAACCTGACTTCATCCTTTGCTTTCTCGATGCTTTTAAGTAATTATTTGCAACTTCTAGATCAAACTGTAACACCTTTATCTTTTCTTCATAAGCTATTTGATTCTTTTGAAACCATACCTTTTGTCTTTCTCTTGCTTTTAATGCTAGTTTATGAGCTTCATTTTCAACATAGCATTCATCAATTTAGGTTTCATAGCATCATACTCTTCTTTAAGTTCGTTGTATCTTAGACTACAACCAAATATCTGATTGTGTACACGAGATAGTCCCATCAAGGCAAACTGATCATGCCTTTCATCCAAGTACACCTTGCCAAAGAATCCAAGCTTATCAAGATCGGGAGCTTCCTCATTCACGTGTTCATGTGCGATCCGGTTGACTGTTCATCCATGGTGAGAAGACCTGCTTTGAAGCTCCAGCTTCCTTCATTTCACGATAGGAAATGTAGTTAGCTCCATCTCCACTCTTCTGTCTTTGCATTCCTCGAAATGCCCCATCGATGGCAAGTGAAACACTTAACTTTTCTCTGTCAAAGCGAGTGGTTCCTTTCCTTGAAAGCAAACTTCCTTCCGGACTTCTCTTCAAACCTTTTGATATCCACCGACAAAGAATGCCACCGCATTTTCGGTTTCATCTCCTCCATTTCAAGTGGGTCCAACTGATCAAAGTCTTCATATGCAAGATCTTCTTGAGTATCATAATCGACAACAAATGAATGAAGAACATCCTTCATCACACTACTAGTCTTAGTTTGAGAACATGGTGGAGTAGGACGAGTGTTATGTGGTGGAGCGGGAGTGCAAGATGATGATGGAAAGTAGTTTGAACTAGGAGCATGTACCATCATCTTGGAGTGAGATGTCCCAACAAAAGTCTGCATGGCGAGTAAGAAGATGTACGGTAGGGAGTTCGACATCGGGTTCAAGAGATCTGAGTCATTGTACTGACTCATCAAGGTGAGCATGTCCAACCCACCTTTAGCCTCGAGGGCTATACTTACATGTAACCATGATGGAGGCAAGGATCGTAGGAACTTTGAATTGCAATCATCATTGTCGGGTTTTGCATTCATTGGTTTAGTTGACTCAAAATCCTATGGAACTGTCGTATCCCTTGTGGATACCTTCTTCTTCTGAGATATTAAAGTCTTGAAATTGTTGTCTCAAGATGGACTTCCTCATTCTCTTGATTCTTCATTGCCACCGAACCTTGCTTTGAGAGCCATCCATATGTCCTTTGCATCATCCATGTGGTGAAAATCACACAGTGATCTTCGAGAATGGCTTGAAGAAGGATAGTTTTACTTTGTGCTCTCTCTGCATAGCCAAGACCTCTTGAATAGCTTTGGGAGGAGCCATAATAAACTTCCCATCCACGTGCGAATCATTTTCTTTAGATCGCTTCCTTTCATCACTACCTCCCACGATTCCAATCAATATTGAAATCCAGTTTTCCATCTTCATAGTCCAAAGATCATACTCTTCCCTTTTTAAATAAGGAAATTTGCCATTACTGTTTGAAAGACTAAGTTTTTGCATGGAAGTGGTGTTGGTGTTGTTTGTGTTGGTGACTTCAGTTTCATTATCAGATCCAGGCATGGTGAGTGTATGTTTGGTTGTATGGGGGTGAGAATGGTTCTTAGTATCGTAGAGACTTTCCCGAGGCTCTGATACCACTTGTTAAAAACACAAAGACCTTGATAGATCTTAAGCACTCGGAGATCGTTAGTTTTGCCTATGTAATCACAAGCAAACTAATAGAAGATCTCTACTACTCGTATTCTTTAGCGGAATGAAAATACAAGTTATAACAACTAAGAACTCTTAGATCCTCTATGGATCTTTTGTTTATTGATACTCTATGTTTCGGATTGTTTACAAGACTTGAAAGACTTCTTAAAAACTTATCTAATACAAACTATTATGGTTTCTTTTATAGACAAGAAACCCTAATGACTCACGAGCATTTACAACGTATGCTCCTAATACAAACATAGACAACTCATGCACCTAGACAAGCATGCAACTAATCATATTGTTTTACTAATCATAATGTTTTGTTCCAAACACATTCTGAGTAAACACTACATAATACGGCGCCAACCTATCTTTCATACTGGCACGACTTTTCCGACTTTTCCTACATACGGCGCTTATCTTTCCTATGTGGATTCGCACTTTCAAAGATAATCACGATTTACGCTTTAACACTTCAAATGAAGTATAACTTCACATAATCCATTCTTCTTCAAAAAACTCTTGGCGAGATACTTTAGCAGATCCAGTAGTTTACCGTAATTCCCAACAATTACCCACATCACTTACATTGTGAACATTGCCAATCCACTAGGGAAATTGCAATAGAAATTAGGGAAGAAATGTGATTCATACTCAACCTCATCCTTGATCACATCAATATCATTACTCATCCAAACCTCCATCCATAACCTTATGCAAGCATGGAAGGAATCATTACTACTATTTTTAGTACTTTTTCTTTTGGAGTCATTTTCAAGAACAAGTCTTGTTCTTATTTTTACATGCTTGTAGGTGGCATAAATACCACTACACTTTGTTGTTTTATTACAAGGCCTTGTTTACATACCTTGGCTCCCAATCTTGATTCTCGTCAATCACAAGATTATTTAAGCATGTTACTGACCTTTCTCTTTGTAGGATTTATTTTATTTTATTTTTCTTCACTTGACGCCCCAAACTAGGGGGAGCTACCGTCAAGGGAAGTAGCGATATGTGGACTAATTTTCCACACTTTTATTTCTTCGAAGGGTTAACTTTTGTTTCGACAAAAGGGGAGAAGAAGTAAAACTTAGGGCTTTCAAACATACATCTATTCTTAAGTTTTACTCATCACAATATTATGTTTTGTCATCAACAAAAGGGGAGATTGTTAATACAAATAAACCGTAAAAACGTTTATTGATATTTTGTGATCTCTTTGTATTTTGTTGATAACAAATATAATGTTATCTTAAGTAAAATTATAAGGATACATGTTATTTTTGTAAAGCATTTACATATAGCCATTTAAATACAAAAATGTTGTAAGTAATCATTTGTTGTAATAGTTTATTCCATATATATCAAGCTAACTCGACACACCTCGTTTAGATTCTCGAAATGATGCAAAGGCCAAGTTCTAATATTTACAAGCTACCAGCACACTCATAATTTGGTGGATTTGGGTAAATAAGTGGAAACGGATAAGGCTAAATCTCACCATGGAATGTCAAAGGTTATAGTTTGCTCGGCTAAGGTCTAATCTAGTTAGGTTAAGAAAAACATGTCAAAATTTTAAATATGGCATAATTTTTCAAAATAAACAAGAAAAACGAGGGCAATTAAGTTCAAGTAATAGTTTTACTCCCGTCCCCCCACTTGAGATGTACAAATTCCGTTTTGTACTAAACATTAAATAAAGGTGAAGAGAAAGTAGAATTGGAGCGAGAACTTTCCTGAAATTTTCTCCTAAAAAGGGAAGGCCTACGAAGAAAAGCGTACCTTCGTTAAGTATCCATGAGCAAACTTCGATCCCTGAAATCACAACTAACCAACAAGCATAATTCTAAAAATAAAAAAGAAAAACAAAAACAAACCTAACTCACTTTCGTAGGAATCACGGTTGTATTTAGCATATGCAACAAGCCATTTAAACCACTTGGTGTCCCAAGTGGACAAGTGTAGTCTCGTGAGGGCTTACAGCGAATATACCACAAAGTTCATTTAGAACTAATACAAGGTTATTGTGCTAATATTTGAAAATTAAAATTGAACTACAGAATGAATTACGGCATAACCACAAGAAGGAGTTACGTCGTAATTGGTTTGAAGCTGGGAATCGTCTACAGAAGACAGTTACGGTGTAATGATGGATGGAAGTTACGCCGTAACTGGTTGAAACCTGGAGTGTACTACTACAGTATAATGGTTATGGCGTAACCATTGATAAAGTTATGACATAACTTGCTAATTGGGATAGAATCCAACTTCCTGTTAAGGCCGATCATTTAACTCCAATTCCTGCAAAAATGTTAAAAGCACAAAACCCAACAATAAAAATGAAAATAAATTAGAAAAAAGGAAAATGGATAATTTGGGTTGTCTCCTGAAAGAACACTTTTCTTTATTAACGAGTCTTTAAGTTATACTCAAAGCCATGGGGCTTTATGGGGGCCTTCGGACTTGGCCGACCTTAATCATTTTCTTATTGGAGGAAGACTGGTCCAAGTTGGAGGTATGAACGGAGTCATGTAATATTGAGTTTCTAGCAGATAGTTAGACTTGGCCATTCATAATGAAATTTAGCTTCGGTTTCCCATTTTAATTTAACCTTTCCAAATTTTACTTTGATCCAATTCTCAAACGAAATCCCTTGTTAGCTGACTTCTTCTTTCTTTTAATCATTAAAGCAAGTTTAGCTCAAGAAATTCTCAATTCTCAAACGAAATCCCATTCATTACGTTTGAGCAAGTTTAGCTCAAACGAAATCCCATTCATTACGTTTGAGTAAGTTTAGCTCAAGAAATTCTCCTCCGTTACACACCTTGAGATGGGGATCACACGTAGGCCAAGCTTAAGTAGTTCCTCCAAACATCATAATTGCTGGTTCACAAAAGTGAATAGTCCATTCTATATTTTGAAACCAATCGGCCATAATATGTTGTTCCCGGAACCAATTTTACTTAATTATTTTCTCCTCTTCAAAACACCACCAAACGGTTGCCTCCTTTTTCATCCGTTTCACAAACAATTGGCCCCCTCCATTGCAAAGTTTGATAAATGGAGAACATGTTGGCAAAATTAATTTCAAGCCCTCTATCATAGTAGTCATAAGAGTACAACAATGCAGCTTTCCTGTTACGACAATTACTCCACTTTTATCCTCAGGTGACATCCGATCTTCTTCATTATCCTGCCAAGAAGATTCATCACTATTGTAGCTATCATTAGACTCTGTTTTCAGTGTATGACAAATATATGAGGGAGTAAAAACATCATTAGAACTGTCGAGTAAAATAGTTGGCTCCTCCTCAGTAACTAAGTCTGCCATGCACGAACTTACTAATTCTTCTGGTTCTTGACAAATAACATTGTCCATCTTAAACACCACCGTATCATGACTGTATCCCAGTGAAAGTTCTTTTTCAAAGACCTTGATTCGGGCGCGTGAGGTATCAAGGAAAGGTCTCCTAAGAATTAAATGCTCTCTAGGGGTGTTTACCATATCAATAACCACAAAGTCTGAAGGAAAGAGAAACTTATGGACCTTAACCAATACATTACCCGTAATTTCAAATGGAGTCGCCTTAGTCATATCTGTCATTTCAATCACCATGCTTGTTTTCCAAAGATTAGTTAATCTAAGTTTTAGAAATATTGAAAGTGGCATAACGTTCACATTGGACCGAAGATCGGCTAATTCTGATAGATCATGATTACCAATGGAGCATGGAAGAACGAAGCTATCCGTGTTAATCTCCTTCTTCGGTAATTGGCTAGGAATTTCATTCGCATTAGTGCTCTACAACTTCGGCTTGATATCTGTTCCCAGGTTACGCCGTAATTCGTCGCTAGAGTTACGGCGTAATTGGTTGTTGTCGTCCGATCGAGCTTCAAACTCTTGTTTAGTAATAGAAGTATGGAATTTATTGGTTGATTCATTAACCTCGTCGTCCGTAAAGATGCCCTTGCAAGCCACCATAAGTCTACTTCCTTCAGGTTTAGTATTACTTCTTTTCAACTCTTCACTAACTTTTCAACCATTGCCTCTAAGTTTTTTTAAAGATTGGTCATAGCTAGAGAGGCTTTTGTTCGTACTTTCTTGGAAGCTTTTCAACCATTCGTCCTGCTCTTTTTTCCTCTTGTTATAGTCTTCAAGGTGTTTGTTGATAGAATCCTCGAGACTAGGCCTTCTTTCCCCATAAGGTCCACGATTGTAATAACCCAGAGGTCCTCCACGATATCCGTTCCCATTTCCATTTGATCCATGGAAAGGTCTATTAGCTTCACCATACTTGACCTCTTCATTTTTTCTATCTTTATCATCATGTGGGCAATTTTTAGCAAGATGAGCTCCACCACATGTCTCGCACCCAACTTGAATGGCGTGCACACTTTCTTTTAGTTTCAACATATCCCGGCCAAGAGTTTCTAGTTTGTTGGTGATGGCGGAAATACCATCCAAACTTCCGCCCAAACTTCAATGACTTCCTCCTTCATGCCACTTTTGAGAGTGGGTGGCCATATTTTGTATCGCTTCTAATGCAAGTGTAGGTATCATACTAGGGATCGACCCCTGAGAATCGAGCATTTGCCTAGTAGCAATTCCAATACCTATGTAGAAGATGTTGACCTTTTGTTGATTTTTGAGGTCATGAGTAGGGCATTTGTATAAGAGGTCATTATACCTATCCCGAGCTTGGTATAATTTTTTGCCATCTTCTTGTTTGAAATTGTGGATTTCTTTCAACTGTTTTGCCGTTCTCTAAGGAAGGCAAAATCTTTGAATGAAAGCTCTTTTGAGAAGATTCCATGTGTCAATGGTCCAACCAGAAAGTCTATCAACCCATCATTTAGCCAATCCCGTGAGTGTCATAGGGAATACCCGAAGCATGACCGCATCTTGAGAAACACCCGGGATGTTGAAGAGGCTTGCGATGTATAAAACATTTTCAATATGCTCGTAAGCATCTTCGTTCTTACTTCCGAAAAAAGGGTTAGCACGCTGCTCCCTCATAAACTGGTCCTTGATCTCGAAGCGGACCTCCGCCCCAATAGCCGGCCTAACGAGCCCCGACCCTTGCTCATCCCAAGTCATAGCAAGGTACTCCTCGAGAGTGAGGTTATCGATGTCCACAACTGCCATGGTACCTGAAACTTAAAGAAGATCGTGAGAAAACAAAAATTAAATAAACAAAACAAAAAATAAAAGACTTAACAAAAATTCTAATATAGCTCCCCGGTAGCGGCGCCAAAATTCTGATGCAAGTTTTTCGACCAGGATTTAATATTTGTAAGCCTCGTCTACCTAAGGTCTACCTATTGCACTAACGAGTAGTGAACCCGATCATGCATAGTAAAGAAGGTGGTAAAGACGAGGTCGTTCCTAAGAGCTATGTAGATGAGGATCCTATTAAGTCTAAATGTCACGAATTTAAATGGTTTTAAGTTTGAAATGATTAATTAAGCTAAAGGCATGAAATGAGATGCGTAAAGTAAATTAAGGTTGTGAACAATGGTGAGAAAGTGTGCTAACCTAATTATTCATCCTATCATGTAATGTTTATGTTTTCTAATTACTTTCTATTGATTCAAGTAGGGTTTCGAGTCGCTATGACAATATTTGGTCAATTCGTCATAACCTATCAACAAAGGTTCCTACCCGATGTAAAAGGCATACCCTTTGGAGAGTCGGGGGTCTTAAGCAACCTAAGCCAAGTCATTGAGTACCCTACATGCAAGATTCGAAACAATGTGTGCCCGGACACTAGCATCTTAGACACACATCCCTAACTTCTTAAGTTCATCCATCCGAACGGTGATCCTTTGGTTAATTCACACAAGAGGGATTTGATAGTCTTTTGGTCAATTCTTACCAAGCCTCTCTACCTACTTACTTAAGGTCAGTTGGTCAATTCTCCTAAGCAATTAGATACGACCGCACTTCAAAACCACCAAAGCTAGGGTAACTACCATTGAACTATGCATGCATACACTAGAAACAATTATAGAAGCATGAAAACACAAACAATTCAATCAAGGAATCATAACTAGGCTAGCACCAAGGGTGCTTAGCCGATCATATTAAAAGACATGATAGATTCAATGTTTAACATGATTAAAGACATGAATTAAAGTGAAAAGTAGTAGTAATTGCTAAAGCTTATCGATATGGTGTGATTCCTCCCTTGGAGATGGCTCTGTATGCTTGGTATGATCTGCCCTTGGAACCCTCTTCATGTTCCCTGCCTTTGAGTTGTGAGTGAATGATTGTAAAATGCAGATTTTAGGGTTTGTATTTATAGGCCCGGTCATAGTTACGACATAACCTAATTTGGGAATTATATTGTAACTTAAGTATCTTCTAAACAGAAAGCTCGTAGTAGTGATTACGGCGTAACATAAGGAATAGTTACGCCGTAATTGTAGCTCTGCCATAATTTTGTAGATAGTTACGCCGTATCCTGAATACCTTATAAACAGAAGGTGGCTACGTCGTAATGCATGTGAGGAGGTTACGGCGTAGTTGACGGAGGCGCGAAATACTTCATGATCTAGATGGTTACGACGTAACTTAAGTTGAGAGTTATGCCGTAACTGCAATTGAGTTGGTCTCTATAACAAAATCCCATCTACGGCGTAATTGAGAATATGAGTTACGCCGTAGCTTCTTCAATGATAGCATACTAAGATAAAATCGTTAGGAAAATCTCCAAATCCGCGTCTCTAAGCTCCAATGTTCATATTTTACCTGTAAAATGAAATATAAAGGAATATAAGAGTATATATCCATATAAATGACATAAAATATGAGCATAAACAGGGGAAATTGACACTTAAAAGTCAAGATTATTTGATGTTATCATTTATATAAAACTAAAACCATTTTTATAAAACACTTAAGTAATCTTGGTTACTTACATTTTATAAAATACATAAACAAAAGTAAATGTGTTGGGTAAATACTATGATCCATAAACCATGACCCATTGCATGATATCATGTTGGGTAAAACTCATGACCAATGACCGAAAGTCCATGACCCATGACCCAAAGTTTATAACCCATTGTCTAGATACATTATATCTTGTTGGGTACCCATGACCCATGGTTCATACCCATAACCCAAGACCCAGATTCCATAACTCAAATATATTTCACCCAGATGGCCGGATCCCTGCGGATCCCTTGGGTTACAAGGGCCGGATCCCTTTCAGAAGGGATCCTTGGGACAGAAACATTTTTTGTCTATAAATAGAAAACCATTCTTATTTGTTTCTTGCACCTTTTCACACACTTTCTCTCTACCATTTCTAACATATTTATATCATTAGAAAACATTTAAAACACCCTCATCTCATATGATCATAATGCTTCTAACTTTCATTTTGTTGTAAGCATACTCCCGATGTGATCCTCCAAAGCAAGCCTAGAGATCTTGCATCCTTACCTACTGAAGTGATCCTTCATCACAAGCATACGAGCACATGAAGATCTTCTACAATAAGCTTGGGAAACTTGTCATCTTCATTAATGGAAGACTAACCACATCATTCTTTGTGTTCTTGATGTTCGGTTTAGGATTTCATATCCATTAGACACATTGTCTTGGATCTTTTCTTGTATCTCTAACTAGATTAGATGGTTTATGTGTTTGTGCCATAAAACACAAGGTTTGTTATGTTGGTGCACAAAACATAACGGGTGTCATAAATGTGTTGTGTAGAATGGTATAGTAGGTAGTTGCTCCCTCATGATGTGTCGTGTCGGTCGGGTAGTGGTTCCTCCTTTGTAATGGAGCCCGGTATCTAGCCTAGTCTAGATAAAGTGTAAGAGACGTTGTGATAGGTTTGGTTCTACCTCGTGGAAGAACTCAGTGTCTAGCCTTGTACCAGATAAAGTGTAGGCGACGTAGTGATAAGGTTTGGTTCCACCTTGTGTGAAGGACTCGGTATTTAGCTTTGTATCGGATAAAGTGTAAGCAACGTTGTGTAAGGTTTTTTCTCTGCTGAGAATGAAGTTTGTTGATCTAGTGAAGTAACTATCGAATCAGGTACTCGGGGAGTGGAGTAGGGCGAATAGGAGCTTCGTGACCGAACCACTATAAATCGTCTTGTTGGTTTGTGTATCCTTGTACTTATCGCTATACTTTTATTCTTGCTTTATATTGTTGATTGTCTATGTGGTCGATGTTTATGATTATGATGTATACTTGGTCTTTCAAGTATTAATATAGTTATAAACTAAATTTAACACTTTACATATTATGACATGCTTGATCAAGAAAAACAAACCAGACTAATAATGGTGAAACTTGATTTATAATAAACCATTGATCTTGCGGAATCTTATGTAATATTAAGGGGTTGGCCTTACATGTCGTAATGCGTTAAATGCATCCTCTCGTCGAGTTTAGTAAATGCAATGGTTTATTATATATTTGATACAAAAGTTTTAAGTTTGAAACGGAAACGTATTCACCCCCTACCGTTTCCACAATTGGTATAAGAGCCAGGTTGGCTCTAGTTTTTAAAACAAATGGTTTTCAAAACGAGTAAGGTCCTTGTATCAAATTGTTTGTGAAGTCAAGCATAATATGAAAAGTGTTTTAGTATTTTTTTTCTTTGAAGTTTTGTGTTCGATATATTGTCATTCAAGCTTGAATAAAGATTGGAATGGGTAATATAAGTCCACCAAAAAGTCTATAAAGGTTAAACCTTTTCGTCGGGTCAAAAATATGTATTTTTGTAAATCTCTATTAGATCCAAGGATCCCTTTGTTATCAAAGGCCGTATCCCTTTTGGAAGGAATCCAGCGGATCCGTTTGTGCAGAGGACAACTTTGGTTAAATTTCAAAAATTCATAACTAATTAACCGTAAGTCCGTAGAAGTCGTGCCACCTATCGTTTCAAAGGTATTTGAGTCTACTTTCATATAAAAATGATTTCATAAACTGATTCAAAATGAAAATTTACAGAATCTTTGATTTATGATGGAACGTCATTTTTGGGTCATAACATTTGCACAAAACTTTTGGTCTAATTAGAGACGGATGTTTTCGTCTTTTGTTGGGTTTTTGGTTCTGATGATAGGAATTACACTAAGTATAGAACCACTGTCAGCATTGATGAAACCACAGCTAGAATACTGGAACCACTGCTCAAGGTAGACCACTGCTAGTAGAAGATTAGAACCATTGCTATTACATTATAGCACTGCTAGTATTATTTAGGTCGGTTTGATTTGTAATATTCTAGAATATCTTGAGTAGGTCGTATTGTATGGAAAGTGTACTTATCTTGTAGAATACGTAATGTAGATTGTATAGGACTCCTTAGCCTATAAAAAGAGGTCCTAGGTTAGAGTTAGATATACGTGTTAGTTATATCTAAGAGTCGATACACTTCAAGGTTGTAAAACCCTAATACTATTCAGAGTATTCGTATAATAATATATTGAGGTGTTTAGTGATAATTACTGTTATTCTTCTTAATGTTAAACATTATATTCCGTGTAGTGTTTAACAGGTTATATTGTTTAAGTCAGCTTCTATAAAGGATTGTTTGCTCAACTGGGATCAACAAGTGGTATCAGAGCTTGTGATCAAGAAGAAGTCGTGTTAACTCAGATTTGTTCAAATTCAAGAAGTTCAAGATGGTTACTGCCTCCAAGGTACCCATGATGAAGCAGGGAGAGTATCAGGTTTGGAAGATGCGAATGAGGCAATACATTCGCATGATTGACTACAACATCTGGGATGTTATTGATAAGGGTGATACTTTACCCACTAAGGGTCCTGATGGAAAACCTGTTGGGATTGTTAGTGAAACTGACAAGGCTCAAAGGAAGCTGGAGATTAAGGCTCATAGTATTCTCAGTATGGGAATAGCTAATGAGTATGCATTAGATTTCCAAGAGTATGAGAATGCTAAGGAGCTGATGGATGCCATTGAAACAAGATTTGCTGGTAATGATGCTACCAGAAAATCTAGGAAGAACATGCTCAAGCATCAACTTGAAAACTTCACTGCTCTCAGTGGAGAGAATCTTGATGGAACCTATAACAGACTGCAGAAGCTCATAAGTCAATTGAAATTGGTGGACTATAAATTTGCTCAAGAAGATATCAATCTTAAGTTCATCAGAAGTTTGTCACCAGAATGGGCTATGCATACAGTTGTGTGGAGAAATAAAGATGATTTTGAAAAGATGACTTTGGACAATCTCTACAACAACTTGAAGGTTTATGAGTCTGAAAAGAACATTGATGGCTCCTCCTCAACTACACAGAACATTGCTTTTGTGTCTACAAGCCATAGGAGTTCTCAGGAAGCCTCCACTGCTGCTTATGGAGTTTCCACTGCTATCGCTAATGATACCACTGTTAGTGATAACATTAGTGATGGTGCCATATGTGCTTTTCTAGCTGACCTCACAACCAGTGTTACAGTGCTAAATCGGGATTTGGATTAAATTGATCCTGATGTTCTTAAAGAAATCAATCTTCAATGGCAAATGGCAATGCTAACATTGCAAGCTAGGAGATTTCTAAGGAGGACTGGCAGACAGGTCAAGTATGATGGACAAAGAAAGGTTGGGTTTGACAAAAGCAAGATGGAGTGCTTCAACTGCAAAAAGAAGGGGCACTTTGCAAGGGAGTGTAGGGCTCCTAAGAGGATGAGTGAGAACTTCAAGAAGGCACCTGAAGAACCAAAGCCTTCTTCAGCTTTGGTGGCTCAAGATGGATTGGGAGACTGTGACTGGAGTGATCAGATTGAGGAAGGACCCAATGCTGCTTTCCTTACCAGTGAAGCTTCCAAAGTGCATAACTTTGCACTCATGGCCTATGCTTCATCATCTTACGGTTCGATTAAAGGTATCTCTTGGGTCAAAAGTTCTACTTGTTCTTTTAAATCTTGTCAAGATAACTTAGAATCTCTTAAAGCAATCAATGAGAGTCTTAGGAAAGAAGTAGATAGACTTGCATTAGATAACTTAGGTTATAAAGTTGGTCTTCAGAATGTAGAAGAGAAACTTAAGTTTTATATCAAGTGTGAGTTTGAATATGTGGATAAGATAAACATACTAGGTGGTGAGATTGACATTAAAGAAAGAGAAATAAAGGTGCTTAAACAGAAACTAGAAGAAGCTGAAATTGTAAAACAGGAAGCCCTAGATGAAAAGGATAAACACATAATTAGGGTCGAAAAACAACAATTTGCTTCTGATCTAGTAAATAAGTCAATAGGGTGTCAACTAATGAGAAAGGGTTCTGGCATAGGATACACTGATGTAGCACCTCCAATGAAAAGTGCTTTTGCACCACCTGGTACTGTGTTGTCATTCATTGATGAGTTTAGCTTTAACAAACATGTGGGTGAGAATAGCATGTATGAGTCACCTAAGGTAGAGTCTGATAGGTTATCTGATGGTCCAATCATTGAAGATTGGGTGTCAGATTCTGAGGAAGATAGGTCTGAGTCAACACAGTCTGATAAGTTAGAAGATATTAAAATTGTTGATTCAAAACAAGCTAACTTTGGTATGCCTAGATTTGGAGCACAGATCTCTAAGAAAGTTGTTGAGTACAAAGAAATTCCTAGAGAACAAATGAGAAATTACAAACCTAGGGGTAATCAAAGAAACTTTAATGGCTTAATCTCAAACAGATTAGGAGATGAGTTTAAGTGTGTTAAAAAGTCTTGTTTTAAGTGTGGTAGTTTTGAGCATCTACAGAGAAACTGTTATAAAAACCAACTACCAGTTTGGAATCAATGAAGGAGGGTAAATCATAAATATTTTTCAAAACAAACAGTCCCTCATCCAAAAAAAAACATGGTTCCTAAAGCAGTGCTAATGAGGAATGGTAAAACAAAATCAATAATCACTGCTGCACCTAAATGGGTTCCAACCATCGCTAAGCAAAATGTTTCCACCGCTAAGCGTAATATCACCTTCTTTGAGACAAAGAAGTTTTAACTGTACCAAAGGTGATAACAGACACCGTGGTTGGAAGCCATTTCTATGCTGTAAAGGCCTCAGCTTGTTGGCAATGGAAACAAAAGACACAAGTCTTAGAACATGTCAACAGTGCATCAATGAACTTAAAGAAATTTGACTATATTGATGCACAAGGCAAACCCAAGTCAGTATTGAATTGGGTCCCCAAAAGGAACTAACTTGTTTAATCTCATGTGCAGGGCAATCTACAGGATGAGCTAAAGGACAAAGGAATTTTTGACAATGGTTGCTCTGGGCACATGACATAGGATGGGAGCAACCTTGAGGATTTTGAAGCCTTTGATGGAGGAGATGTGGCATTTGGTAATGATCCAAAGGGAAGAAAGATTCTTGGCAGAGGAACAATCAGAACAGGGAAGTTGGACTTTGAAAAGGTTTATCTGGTACAGGGACTGAAGTACAATTTATTCAGTGTTTCCCAGATGTGTGATAAAAAGAATTGGGTACTTTTTGGGGAAACTGAATGTGTGGTGTTATCTCCTGATTTTAAAATGCCTGATAATAAGTATGTACAACTTAGGGTTCCTAGGAAAGATAACATATATTGTTTTGATTTGAAAGATGTCATTCCTACTAGATCCCTAACCTGTTTGTTTGTTAAGGCATCAGTTGATGAGTTAAAATTATGGCATAGAGGGCTAGGTCACCTAAATTTCAAAACAATCAATAAATTGGTGATGGAGAACTTAGTTAGAGGTCTACCTTCTAAGGTTTTTGAATGTAAAGATCTTTGTGTGGCTTGTCAAAAAGGTAAACAACATAGAGCATCTTGTAAGACCAAGACTGTGAACACCATTAATTAACCACTCGTTTATGTTACACATGGACTTATTTGGTCCCACATTTGTTAAGAGTTTGAATCATAAGCGATGTGCCTAGTTATCAACGATGATTATAGCGATTTTCTTGGGTTTACTTTTGGCATCTAAGAGTGAAACTAGTGAGATCCTTAAGAGTTTCATAACTAAGATAGAAAATAGAGTGAACCATAAAGTCAAAGTAATCAGATGTGATAATGGAACTGAGTTTAAAAATGATGTCATGAGTCAGTTTTGTGTGGATAAGGGTATAGAAAGACAGTTTAGTGTTGCTAGGACACCTCAACAAAATGGTGTAGCTGAGAGGAAAAATAGAACACTAATTGAGGCTGCAAGAATAATGTTATCTAAATCTAAGTTACCTACCACTTTATGGGCTGAAGCAGTTGGCACAACATGTTATGTGCAGAATAGAAGTAAGGTAGTGAAGCCTCATAACAAGACCCTATATGAGCTGTTACATGGTAGGAAGCCTATGATAGATTTCCTAAAACCTTTTGGGTGTCCTGTTACTATCTTGAATACCATAGACCACCTAGGCAAGTTTGAGGAAAAGGCAGATGAGGGATACTTTCTTGGCTATTCTTTCAGTAGTAAAGCCTTTAGGGTATATAATAGGAGGACTAGAAAAGTAGAAGAAAACTTACATGTTAAGTTTAGTGAAGAGACTCCTAGTGTTGAGACCAAAGGACCAGATTGGCTGTTTAATATTGATATGTTAACCAAATCTATGAATTATGAGCCAATCATTGCAGATACATCCACTAATGTTGATGCAGGTACACAAAAGAATTCTGATGCAAGAACAAATTCTAAGGAAGCTGATTCTCCAAAGGAATTCTATTTGATTGAGAAGTGGAAAGCTGGTCCTGTCTCACCCATCATTGAAAAGAAGGATCCCTCAGATGATGATGCTTTGGATTCAGGAAGCAAGGGAGATCATCATCAAGATAAGGAAGAGTTGTCTCAAGATAACTCAGTGTCGGTAGAAGAAATAGAGAAGCAGAAGAAAGTTGCTGAAAGCACTGCTAGGCCAAATTCTACCACTGCTAGTTCAAGTGAAACCCTTGCTGAAATTTTAGATAGCAGTACTTACTTTGGAATCCCTGCTAAGCCACTATTTGGTACTGAAGAGTATCCACCTGATCCTAACATGCCAGACTTGGAAGAAATGGATACTCCAACAGATGATGAGAACATGGATGACTATTTCAAAGATGCTGATATTACTAATTTGGAGCCACTCATCATAGAAAGTCTAGTTCCTACCACCAGGATACACAAAAATCATCTCAAAGAACAGATACTTGGAGATTTGAATACCCCAGTGCAAACAAGAAGCAGAACTCAAAACCTTAAAACCTTTCCTGAACAAGGTTTCTTTGCAAGGTCTCTTCACAAAAGGAACAGTCATCAAGACCTGCAAAATTGTTTGTTTGCTTGCTTTTTGTCACATTAGGAGCCCAAAAGAGTTGAAGAAGCATTAAGAGAAGAAGGTTGGATTGAATCAATGCAAGAGGAACTGTTACAACTCAAACTTCAAGAGGTGTGGACATTGGTTGATCTACCTAATAGAAAGAGGGCTATTGGAACTAAATGGGTATTCAGAAACAAAAGGGATGAAAGGGGAATTGTGGTCAGAAATAAATCAAGGTTGGTTGCTCAAGGATACACACAAACTGAAGGTCTGGATTATGATGAAGTGTTTGCCCCTGTTGCCAGAATTGAAGCTATAAGATTGTTTTTGGCATATGCTTCATTCAAAAACTTTGTGGTGTATCAAATGGATGTAAAGAGTGCCCTTTTTTATGGTACTATTGATGAGGAGGTTTATGTGTGTCAACCTCCTGGTTTTGAAGATCCTGATCATCCTGATAAGGTCTACAGAGTGAAGAAGGCTATGTATGGGTTGCATCAAGCTCCAATGGCATGGTATGAGTGCCTATCTACCTATTTGATGGACAATGGATTCAAGAGAGGACTAATTGACAAGATATTGTTCATAAGGAAGCACAAGGATGATATTTTGCTGGTTTAGGTTTATGTAGATGACATCATCTTTGGCTCAACAAATAAGGAGCTGTGCACATATTTTGAGAAACTTATGCATGATAAGTTTCATATGAGTTCTATGGGTGAACTCACTTTCTTTTTGGGGCTACAGGTTCAACAGAGGACTGATGGTATCTTCATCAGTCAAGACAAGTATGTAGCAGATATTTTGAAGAAGTTTGGATTTCAGGATGTCAAGAGTGCCATTACACCCATGGAAACACAAAAACCACTGTTACATGATGATGGAAGTCCCAGAGTGGATGTGAAGCTGTATATATCCATGATTGGATCTTTGATGTATCTCACTGCTTCTAGACCAGACATAATGTTCTCAGTATGTGTGTGTGCAAGATTTTAAGTTACACCTAACATATCACACATGAATGCTGTGAAGAGGATCTTTAGATATCTTAAGGGTCATCCTAAATTGGGCCTTTGGTACTCTAAGGATTCAACTTTTGATTTGGTGGCATATCTGAGGCAGTGATTATCTTTGGGGCTAGTTTGGATAGAAATTGTACTCTTGGAGGGTGTCTCATTCTTGGGAGCGAGCTTATCTCATGGCGGTGTAAAAGCGGACTATTGTGGCAATTCCACCACCGAAGGTGAGTATGTGGCTTCGCTAGTTGTTGTGGTCAAGTGCTTTGGATTCAGAATCAATTGTTGGACTTTGGGTACAATTTTATGCATACTAAGATTTACATTGACAATAACAGTACAATTTGCATCATTAAAAATCCAGTTTTGCATTCTAGAACTTAACATATTGAGATAAGGCATCACTTTATTAGAGATTGTAATGAGAAAAGGTTAATTCAAATGGTCAAAATTCATACTGACTTCAATGTTGCTGATCTTCTCACTAAAGCTTTTGATGAGGGGAGGTTTCAGTATCTTGCAGTTAGTATATGTATGATTAATCTCTAAAGTCTCAAAATTGTTTTGTAAAAGTTTGTAAAAGGAATGTACTGCTATTGGTAGATCTTAGTACTGCTAGTTTACTTATATCCTCTGCTTTTTATTTTTGTTCCCACTAACCATTTTGCAGATCAAAGAATACTCACACACAGTTTATAGAAATTTAAAGGAAAGATGGAAAGTTTATTCATATTATAAACTACATCTATAGATGCAGTGGTACAACCATCACTTTCCAATACATCATCATAGCAGAAGAAAAGATACAACCATCACAAGACAACAACAAAAGACCATTAAAAGACTACTACTACCAACACCTAGTTCCTTGGTCCCTTTCCCCACGCTGGCATCCTCTGCTTTCCTCTTCCTCCAACCACAGCCCAAACCCTTGAGTTGGGAAGAGCAAGCACTTGTATCCTTCTCTGAGGTGCTGATGAGGAAGGACCAGATGGCTGTGCTGGAGCTGCAGGTAGTGCTTGAATAGGTGGAGCTGAGAGTGGTTCTGGAGGTGGAATCTCTGCAAGTTGAGCAACAATCAACACTCTAAAGGAAGCTTCATCATTTGTGTCCTCATAGGGTGACACATAACTGGGCATTGAGCTCAGTTAAGAACTTGAACCCTTAATGAGAGCTTCTAGGGATACTGGTTGTAAAGCAGAAGGTCCAATAGGAGCAGTGTTTGTACTCATGTATGTGATTGATGTGTTCTTTGGGGGAAAATAGTTTTCCCATGCATTGTTGGAGGATGAACTCTTTGAAGAATCAGAAGAGATCTCCATGGGATGGTTTGGAGAGTTACTCATTTTGGTAATGTTTTGGGAATGGTTTCTGAGATAGTGGTTTCTAGAGAGAATATTTTTGGGAAAAGTAAGTGATATGTGTGGTATGTGGGAGATTTGTTCTTAAATATACTTAAAGAGAAGATCAGTGAGTTAAATGTTTGGAAGGTGTGAGTTGTTGAGGAGTTAATGAAGTCTTTGAATTAAGGTAGACGAGTAAATGACTTGAAGTTGACTATTTGACTAGGTGCTTAGTAGATTGGATAAGCACTGCTAGTTCATATTTTGAAACCACTTCTAGTTATTTTTGAAGTACTGCTAACCTTAACAAGTTTGAAGTGTTTGGTTTGTGTTTGTGACATGCAGGTTTGAAGAAGCTTTTGTATATTGTGGAGCTTTTGGAGCTTTAGAAGTAGCTGATTAAAAAAAATTAAAAATTAGTGTGACTTTGTAATTCTTCAAATCAATGCATGATCATTCTATATTTGGCAAAGATTTTGCAGCGGAAGTCTTAGTCAATGGATTGGAGTGTCAGTGAAGTTTACACTGCTAACATAAACTAACTACTGCTAGTTGTGGACAATCCACTGCTAAAGCAGTTTTGATGATTGTGGAAACTACAGGGGCTGTTCTGAAACTTTTTGATGATAACGTATTTAATCCCCAAATCACTGCCGATCATTTAATTGATCTTTTAAACACTCACAATTGGCGCTCTACACAAACCGTAACCACTCCCAACTATTATTTTCACAAATCCCACATCTTATTCACCTACAACACACAATGGCGACTGAATATTCCACAACCCACAACCTTGTAGCATACTTAGTCAAGAACAATCATTCTGAAGGTTTCCATGAAATGATTTATTTCATCAGACATAGTCCCATTCACTTTGCATTAACTGTTGAACCTATCATCCTTAAAACCTACATTCATCAACTTTGGTGGTCTGCTGAGATAAAAGAAAAGAATGGAAAAGAAGTCATTAGGGCTATTGTTGATGAAAAGGAGATTCTGGTCACAGAAGGGGTGATTAGAAGTGTTTTGAAGCTTCGGGATGCTGAAAGAGTTGTTAATCTGTCTAATGATGAAATATTTGAAGGTTTAGAGAGAATGGGGTATGAGAGAAGAGGGGATCGTATTAAGTTTCACGAAGGTATGTTCTCTACCCAATGGAAGTTCTTAGTTCATACCTTGCTCATGTGTGTAAGCAATAAGACAACTCGATTTGATGAGTTCCCATCTAATATTGCAACTACTATCATCTGTCTATATCAAGAAAGGGTATTCAATTGGTCTAGGATGATTTTTGAGGGTTTTTTGAAGAATATTAAGGAGAAGGAAAAATACTACCTATATCCTAGGTTTGTTCAGTTAATAGTAGACAGTCAGATACAAGATCCCATATCTCATAAGAGAAAGTATGAAGTACTACATATGACTTCAAAGGTGTTTGCTCATATGAAGAAGAATGGTCCAAATTTTTCAGGGACCTTTACACCTTTGTTTCCTCACATGCTTAACCTACCTGAACTTATAGAAGATGAGCATCCACAACCTACCCAAACCCCTACTGAACCCACTGATGAGAATCCCACTACTACCACATCCCTAACCACTGCTACCACATCCCTGCCCACTGCTAACACATCTGAACCCAATGCTGAACCCTTACCTTCAACATCTGAACCTCAAAGTATATTAGTTACCAGAAGGAGGAAGAAGGGTACTAAGCTACCTCAGACTGGTGTTAGTGGTGTATATAATGAGGCTGTCACAGGAGGTGAAGGTGACATGAGTGGAAGGGCTTTCACTACCGCTTCAGGCTTAGATGCTGAGCAGGTCAGTGAAAATATAAGTAAGACCCAACCACTGGCAACTCTTAATGTGGAGAGTTCTATTGAGCTCAATACAGGTGGAGGAATCCCCAGCCAACCGGATAACTTGGGGTGCATGGATGACCAGGCTAGGTCTGATGCTATGTTAACTTCACCTCATGATTCACCTCTCGGAGCAGGTTACACAGCTCGAAGTGATGAGGGTAGTTTGGGACCACATATTGAATTGACAGATAATGAGTTTGTACATGGTGACACTTCCAACGATCCACCTCTCGGACCAGGTTACACAGGTCGAAGTGGTGAGGATATTCTTGAACGTTACAGGAATTGACGGCTAAATGTACCAAAATGGAGTCTCAAATCACTGGTCTTCAGGTATTGACAACCTCACAGGCTGGAATTATTAGGAGGTTGAAGCACAGGGTATCTGTTTTGGACAGACAAAGGAGACCAGGAATTCATTCTTTCAGGAGAGTCAAGAAGGTGGGCATGAAGGCAAGCTCCTCAGGAGTTCATAGTTTGGAGGATGCATCCAAACAGGGGAGGAGTAAAGGCACAGATTCAGGGGAGGATTCAAATTTGGATGTTGATTTGGATTTGGATAGTTCTGATCATGCTAATGATTATTTGGTGATCAACAAGGAGGGAAAAGAAGCAGCGATTGAAGAAAATTTGAAAGTCGTTGTTGAAGAGGAAGAAGTGGTGCAGACAACCACTGCCAATGTGGCTGCATCCACTACTAGTACAGAAGAAACCACTGCTGTATCCACTGCTGCAACAACTTCTGAGGTAATTCTAACCACTGTTACTTCAGAAATTCCCATTGCTATCACAACCACTTCCACCTTAATCACAACCACTGTCACATCACCACCAAAGTCAAAGGAAGCTAAGAAGGAGGTTGCTAGTACATTGCTGAACCTAAAACAATCTCTACCAATCCCTGAACCCATCATTGCACGTGTCCCTATTATACTTAAACCAACTGGACCGAAACCTTTGGGAAGTTTGAATATTGGAGAGCCTGTGCAGAGAGTTGTGGCTCCTCAGCCTGATATTGGAAAAGGTAAAGGAATAGCATAACCAGAAGAAGAAGAAGAAGAAGAAGAAGAAGAAATTGAGTTTGAAAGTAGGGAGGAGCGGATTGCACATGATCATGAAATTTCTAAGAGGCTACAAGATGTGCATTGATACGCGTACAACGCGCGTTCGGGGTCAAAGGAAAAATCCGTTTCTTCGAGCAAGTTTTTCAACCACCTAGGTAGTGAACCTAATCGTTGTAGTGTAGTATTAGGGTAAGCCTCAGGATTGATATCGTTCTCTAGGGGAATAGGAATGCTAGTGAGAAATTACTACGCTAAGGTTGGGGTTAAGGAAGATTATTTTTTTATCTTTTTTATATTTTTTTGGAAATTGAAAGGTACGAATCTCGGGGTATTGGATTTGGGGGGTTGCTATTTCTACCGATTATTATACTATTATCTATTCTAATTAACTAAGCTAAGGGGTAGTCTATGTCTAATTGATGTGTGCTCATATGATGATTAAAGATGTGTTTACCTAGATGCTATTACTCCCTAGTTATCTCCTATTGATGGTTGAATTGTCACGTCCTTATTCTTAACGCGTTGTGTCTTCTAAGGTCTTAGGGTATGCTTTCTTCCCTAACTCTTTGAGACTACCTTAAGGTTATTGCCTACAAAATCTCTAGGATTCATAAACTAACTCTAAGGTTATCTTTGGATTTTTAGCCTACAACAACTCTAGGCGATTATAAACTAATGTTCACAAAGACTACTCAAGCATTAAAAACACAACGATGACCTATCACAATCCTAGGCCAATTACAATTAAGATAAGAGATAACCAATCAATATTTAATACCTAGGTTTCATAGATCTAAGCAAACACACAAGTAAATTAGCCGGACATGGTAAACATGCAAGCATACACACATACAATTGAAGACATAATTGAATAAATGAAGTAAATTACTTATCTTGTTGTAAAATAGGGTATGAGAACCCTAAGATACTACCCAAGACAGCCAAAAATCGTTATTAGGTTTTACTCCACAAAACTACCTCTCTAAAGGTCTGAAAATACGAATTCTATATATAGAGTTACAACTTGCAACGGCGTCACTCTTTAATTGTGACGCCGTCGGATCACCACGATTAGGGTTTCGTCTTGACCACGTCAACCTTGTGATGGCATCACCTTATGCTTGTGACGCCATAGGCTTCATCTTCGGCGTCGTCGGGATATGAATCTAGGCCGTCGAGTTGTGACGCCTACTTTTAAAACTGGCCGTCGGTACAAAATAACAAATTAAGCTATTGAGTCGTCACAATTTTGAGCACGTTGCGGCGTCGCCCTCATTGTGTGACGTCACATTCAATTCAGCAGACTTGAGTGTCTCGATCTTGACTTGGCCATTTTCTTCATATATTCGCCATTTCGTCCGAATAAGTGTCATTCCGACAATTTGCCTTCAAGAGACCTAAAAAGTGAAAAGGAACAAAATTAGCGATGCGGATATAAAAGTGGTCAATTAAGGGCTTAAATGACCCTAAAAAGTGTACCTTTTAAATCCTTATCAAATATCCCTACACTTTGTATTTGTTTGTCCTCAAGCAAATGTGCTTTTAATGATTAATTTATAAGTTAGGGTCATGAAGCATTAGTTTAGAACAATTCACAACAAGTATAAGCCCGCAAAAGTCATAACAAGCACGGAAATTACATACTATCAACTCATAAGTGGTGTTTGGATACTCTCATCTCTCGGTGTATATGAAATATATCAAATTGGAAATGGAAGATAAACACTCATTAACCGGTCCTCGTACATAGATTATCATAGGCTTGAGACTAGATCAAACCTCCATCACTTTGGCGTAAGCACCTAGGAAAAACTATCCAAGAGGTCTTTTAAAGGGTTGTAATGTTAAGATTACGGTAGGGAAACAAAGGGTTTGGTGGGATAGGCGATTTAGTGGTGGCAAGTCAAAAATCTTTATGTTACAATCATGAGAAGAATGACGTTGCTAAGCCAAGACTCGACACTCTAAACTCTAGATAACTTGAAACAAACAAACATAAATTTAAAGATAGATGTAGGATGGTAGCCAGTATGTTTTTTTTGGGAAAATTTGGCAAATAGACCGCGCGCCCTGACGCTTATCAGTTTATGGACCACGCCCTTTTGAAATTCGAAAATAGACAGGTTGCCCACCGCTTTTCTTGGACCCAACCAGGGGCTGCCATGTGTCCAAAAACTTATGACACAAGTACATATTTTGAAGGTATATGTCATGTATTGTAACGTATTATTTTTTGGGCAACTTGTATTGGTTTTTGGGCATCTTTATGTTTTTTTGGGCAACTTGTATTTATACACGAGGATAGTTTTGTCATTTCACATTTAAAAAAAACAAACGCCCACACAAAACACAGATTCACACAGTCACACACCTCTTGTCCTCCATATAAACCATCACAACTAACACCAGTACCACCACCCAACAACCCGACGCCACCACCATCCGGGCGCACCTCCACACACACCACCACCATCCGGCGGCACCACCACACATCTGAACCTTCTTCTACAGTGGCCTGTCCATGTTACAGGTTATTCAAATCACCTGAATAAATCTTTTGTTATTATCTAATTAATGTATTTTATCTTCGATTTAATCTGTAATTTTTGTTAAATTTGCATTTGTGGTTGTTCCCTTGATGAAAGTCAAAATTAGGGTTATCACCCCTAAACCGAAAATCAGGTTTTGTAAATTTGTTAATTTGATGCAATTATGTTCTGCTAAAAAACATGTGGATCAGGCTCGGTATTCATTACTGTATCTAAATTATTATATCTTCTTTTATACTCTAGATTCAGGCTTGGTATTGATTATTGTATATTATATCTTCTTTTATACTCTAGATATATTTAGGAGGAATGGTGTTCTGAATGTGTGACATTGATTTATATCTTATCTTAAGCTTTTCAAGTAGCTGTTGAAGTTTATATCTACTATTTTCAGTCTAAAAGGGCCGTTTGGACGTACTTTTCATATGTCCGCAGCACTTGGATGTATGGGTTTATTTGATGTGGCTGTTTAGACCAACGGATGCTTGAATACTTCTGGAACCACAAGGTTGAATACACAAATTGACAGCCGTCTTTCAAGGTACGATCTTTAATGTCCGTTTGACCCATAATTATTGTCAAATGTTCACTTGTGAAGTCTTTTTCTTTCAACTTTAACTATATGTATTTTTACTTGTGTTATATATTAGTCGATTATTATATTTTTTTTTAAATCAACGGCATTTCTTTTGTAAATACCCGTGCACATATACAAAAACGGATATGGTTTGCAAACCACTTCTATATTGGTTATGTATACTTTTTTAATATTTGCTAAATAGCAGAATATAATATTTGGTTGCCCAAAAGTACATCACGGTACATGTCCTTTAATGTCTTCATTCCCAATCACTTTCTTCTTTCTTCAATACAATTTGTTTAACAAAATCTTTCTTACTTCTTTTGGTGCGTTGACTTCATATCTTTATCCCAATCTTTACTTTTGTTTAGAAAATATGTCGACAATATCCCACCTTGCATGTTCAACTAGATATCATCCGTAGGCTACCTCCTAAGTCTATACTCCAAGAACGTAGTGTTTGCAAGTTATGGAAGGCTAGTATAGATTGTGGAAGCTTCATCTTTAATTACGGTGTTCGTCGTAATGATGAGTGTTTATTTACGCTAACATTTGATATGGGTGACCAAGGTTTTGTGTTAGCTTTAGATGAACGACTAATCGCTCGCCACTTAATCTGATTTAATGCTTTCATCTATGATTCTGATTGGCAATTCTAATGGTCTTTGGTGTTTTGTCTATGGTTCTAATCTAATGATTTATTTGGAACCCGCAATCAAAAATCACTTGCGATGTTGTCCCGGTTTACGCATCAAATCGAGCGTCAAAAGATTTGTTTTGGTTTTGCGTCCGTCCGGACACTCTTGACCCAATGATCGTGAAGGTCTCCTATCCTGTTTTCGAAAGTGGTTTCTGGTATGTCTCTGTCTTTTCTTTGAACTCGTTAAGGTGGACAATCCTTGAAAATTTCCACCCCCTCGTGAAACTATCAAATTGAAACGTAAAAGTCATGCAGTTGTAGGTCGTTTTCTCTATTGGACTAGGAGTGAAATGTTAACTAATGAGGAAGGTGTTATTTATAAGATTTATATGTTGATTTCTTTTGATTTGGTAACCAACCAATTTAAAGTTATAGACCTACCGCAGATTTTAAAAAACGAACTCCCAGTACCATTCAATGTTTTCGATCTTGGAACCTCTCTAGTGATTTCTGGGACGATCATTGGTAAAGATATTCCATTGTTTTGCGGATGGTTGTTGGACGTCAATGGTTCTTCCATAACATCATTTAGAAGCTTATTCTCCATCCCTACCCAATATTGGTTCATTTGCTTGGGTTTACAAAGGATCAAGCTCCAATAGTGGAAGCGTCTGGTGGCAATCATTTGGGTCGATCGGTATTTGTGTACAACAAAGAACTTGAATTATTTGTCTCGCATGGGAATGTTAGGAGATGCGGGATCTCTACATCGCCCATACAAAGAATCTCTTCTTTTGTTAAATCATCCGCACCACTTGTTTATAGTATGTTTTATTTTTAACTTACCATTCTATTAATGTTTTATTTTTAACACACCATTATATTCATGTTCAACGGGTTTGTTCGGAAGAAGTTAGGGATCATGCTTAATGGGAATGAAGCTTTGTGGTTTTAGTACGATGTCGTATGTGAAGGAAGCATGGGTGGTCGACTTTTCTGCGTACTTCTTGAATTTTATAAATCAAGTGGTTATATATTATGTAACGATTAAACTCATAATTATGTAGTAATCGTAATATGTAGTAGGTTATCAGTATGAAGCGTTGTATGTCAACGTATTTACTATTTCCTATGTGCTTTAATCCCATTACACATCTTTGTTTAATCTTGGGAACTAGCGATTGTTTCAATAAACAATGTGGCAACTAAGCATTACGTGGGGCAACTTTTCCTTGTTGACTACTTTTATAAACCAAGGAGTCCTTCTAGTTGTTACAATTCGTATTCTACAATCAACTAATAACTACCAACTAGTGACTATGCACACTTGAAATTAACAAATTTACCATTCAACACTAGTACAATTTAACTACAGTTGTAAGTTTAATACTAGCGACACTAAACTAATATGTGTCTATTCGGGCCCGAATAGTAAGACCAACACCTACACAAGGGCACCGAGATGGTATCAAAGACACCTACACACAGGCGGCACAAACACGGCCATACACAGCAATGATTAACGACGTGGCATCATTTCGTTGATGTCTTCTATCCTGCGATGGTTAAAATAGCTAGCTTGATAGTAACACAGTATCTTGGCGGTTGTAAGTATACAACCGATTCGATTTACTAGCGGTAGTAAAATAACTATAGCGGTAGTAAAAATGACTAGCGGTTGTAAGTCTACAACCACTTCAGTTTTACTAGCGGTAGTAAAAATAACTATAGCGGTAGTAAAAATAACTAGCAGTTATAAGTATATAACCAATTCATTTTATAATTTGAGGTATTTAATTTAAGTAATCGTGCATAAAAGCAGTGTAGCATTTTTTTTACGCTTAGAAATGTCGCATATACCTCAGCATAGTCAACTCAAATGAATGTTACGCTACACATCTGATAACATGATGTCGTTATGTGCTTACGTCTAGCGAAGGCGTCGTCGTTTTTAGAATAAGTGATGCTCATGACCCATTGATTGTGTGTCGTTCGCCATATTACCATGGCTTACTAAAATATACCATTTCATAATATTTCTGAACCAAATTTGAAAAGCTTGTATCTTGGTAGCGAATCAATGAACCAACCCAACAACCACATATAATGATCATAACACACCCTCGTTCTGACCATCAATTGCTAATCAACAACCCTCATCCAAAGCCTCCTGTCGAGAATAAAAAAAAACCAACAAAATTTCCTTGAAAACTATGTTGTTTCGAGCTAATGTTATCACCAGTATGAGAGATTATATTAGAAATATGCCAGATACAGTGATTGGTAACATTTTGAATTGGTTGCCAATAACAGAAGCGGTGAGCACCTCTATTTTATCTACAAATTGGAGGTTTAAGTGGACCTTGCTCACCGAAGTCATAATTGATGAGGATTTCTTTTATTATTTAACATATAAGTTTGATGGGAGGCGAGCCTAGGCTCCTGGACATCTATTTTTCCTGCTGGATTTGTCATAAAATTTCTAGGGAAGGAACGTCAATATTTACTTGCAGATTTTCTCTCCTTTTTTGGTATTTCGATAAGCCTTATCCGTAATTACAAACCGTTTGAATTTATCGGTTTATTATCCTTTTTGGTAAAATGTAGCTTCCACATCATTTGTTGGTTTTGGAAAAGGTGCTTATGCACGTTTGACTAATGAAGTAAATTATTCATATCGGCGTATTTTGTGTGTCGGTATAAACTATGTTTTAGCGTATCGGTTGTAACTCTTTATTTTTTATCCCCAATTGAAGCAAAATTAATTTCTACTTGCAAAACAACTGTTTTAACTCTTGTAGCAGTTCTTAGTATTTTTGGCGTGTTATCCCCAATTGTGCTATTCTAATGAGCAAAGCATAGCCGTTATCGTCATCTACTATCTAGACACGAAAATTCGACAATCAAGTTTATGTTATTTGGCAATTTCGTTTGAACCTCAGGACACCGTCCAATTTGCAATCTCGGCAACTAAATGCCATAATTGGCCAATACTTGTTGTACGATCGGGCAACCATAATTCTTAAATATATGATTATAAAGGATAGACTTAACGACATAAACCTACTGACACTAAGTTTGGCATAGAAGCACTATCGCATGGTTGGCGACATAAACTCATAATTATCTTGGTGGAACCATTCCTTGTGCACTTGCACTAGCCCTTTTGTTTCTATGATCTCGAACCCTCTTTCGGTTTCATGATAGAAACACGCTTTGTTAGCTTCCTTCTTTTGAAAGGTGTTGCACTACCGCACCGCATGCCGGCGATCCTCTTCCCGCCATACCATGTTTTTGAAATAAAATTGTGACAAAGCACGTAGCTTGTGCACAATGTAGGCGATCCATGGATCCATTCTCATCCGCAATGTCATACATTCGTCCGAACGTCATTATGCGTGTGCAACAATGTTAAACCATCTTCTAGTGCCTTATTTGGTGCGACATAAAATAAAGACCATTTTCCCTCAATATCGTTCAAAACATGATCAAGCACCACGGTAAATGCAACCCGGTGGAGCTAAAACACGGACATCGACAAGGCGACGCCTACATAGCGGAGTGGTGAAATTCAAATTTCCTATGTGGTGAACTTTAAATATGACTTCTTTGGTTTCCCATGTCCTATAAAACATAAACCACGATAACAATTAGAATCAACACTAGACTTTAAGGGTATAGTGACCCTACCTATAAAACATAAAACTAATAACAATTTCAATAACTTTTAATTAAATAAATATTTAATAATAGAATATAAAATATAAAATTTGACGGTAATTTATATTAATGTACTCTAAAACTATATGAGCGAATAAGGTAAAAAAGTACATACGGAGTACAACAAACTGGATTTGTTTATAAAAAGAAGAAAAGGACAATGATTTTTTATTTGGATTCTTAGATGAAACTCGACCACGCTAAGCATCCGCATGATGGCAACTTGATGAAAGACTTTTACTATTCTAATAAGATATTCAAATGACTTTTTCCATTGTGGCAATAACTTTGAAGAAGACTTTTACAAAACACTTGTAAAACTTCAAGCGTTTGAAGCTATTGTCAAAAAGCTTTTGTATTTATTAAACTTTCATTTACACCCAACATTAAATATGCAAAACTTATTGCAAAAGCTTTTTGCAGTGGAGTAGTTGGTTTTGCAAAAGCTTTTTACCTCAACCATTTAATTGTATTCAATGCATCAAGTCTTTTATGACTTGATGTGTTGGTCATCCTCGAGGAATATGTGGATGTTGATTGTTGAAGATCATTAAATTGATTTAAAAATACACAAACCATTTCTCAAAAAGCGGCTGACATCCTTACATTTAAACAGGTGAAAACAAAATAGACAAATGCTATAGTTCACAAAAAAAGTCAAAAAAAGTAAAATGCAGAGGCCACTGATACTCTAACTCTTAGTGACCACAAAAAACCCATTTGCAAACACCAATTCTTACAGTTACTTTGCTTTTTTAACAGTATACACCAATTCAAATTGTCAATAAATAATACAACTGCCTACAAAAAAACAAAAAACACCTTTTCATTTGTGAAATTTACCTCACTTCTACTGTGATATTTTAGTCAATTATCATTTAGAGCAATTCGATTATGAATCATCACAATCATTTACGAAATGTCGTGTTCTTTGTGTCAAAATGGTACATGCACTCCGAATTGTACTAATTTGCACGATTCTTTATTTAAAGACATGATAGACCGTTTCAACAGAATGGTAATTGCTTGTGAGCCGGGAAAGACTTTTCCAATACAAGGAAATTTTAGAGAGAAACAAGAGCTGATTGATAAGAGGAAGAGAATGATTGAACAACTTCCAGAGTATGAATGTGAGTATGAAGCTATGAAAGCACGTTTCAAGAGGATCGAAGATGATAACGCGATTTGGAAGCAACGTGTGAAGGCGATAGGCGATTTTAAGATTTACAAAGATTATAATCGATCTTTGAGCGAAGTATGAAGAGATGAAAACCGGTTTAAGAATTTGAAAGATCATAATCTTTGTTGTCAAAGCTAAGTATCAAGATATGGTTGAATGTGCCAAAAGCTTATCAACGTCTTGAAAGAAGTTGCGGTGATCTTGATGATTTTAGTATTATGAATGTGTTTTTTATATGTTTAAGATTGTGCTATTTTGGACTTATTTCGTTTGTAAGGTAATAAGTATTTATCTAATTAGCAAGGTACTAGATTACTGCATCAAATTTTATGTTATGATTTTATGATATAATTTGTGAAAACATAAATAATCAAAATAATAAGTAATCTACATATTCATCGCATGCGAATATACTCTAATAGTTCAATTAACATCTTCACATGTGAAAAAAATAAATATGAAATTCAAGTAACATATTATTATGAGCTAGTCAACGCCGGAGTCAACCCCGGATAAAACTTGTTAAAAGCGAATCGATTCAATCAAAAAAGCGAAATTACGGACTCAATCGAGAGTCAGAGGAGATAAACAACGCGGATTCAATTTCAAAATAGATGATGGTCGATTACTATTCAAAGCGGTTTCTATTAGAGTTTGTGTTTGTTTTTAAGTGACCCTCACATGGAAGGGTGCGGTGCATTGAAGAAAATGAGAATGAAGGTGCAGGCACCACTGCCATGATTCTTGCATCCGCTGCTACTATTGGAGTAACCACTGCTGGTATTATTATACCCACCGCCGATTCAGACGTTTCCACTGCGAGGCAACCAACGCTACAATTATAACCACAAAAGAACACCAACACCAAAAAGAAAAGAGGGTGACAATGAGATTGCCATACAATTGGTCAACCAAAGCAATCTCACTATCCACTGCACCTAGACCTATTGCTATGGTCTAAACATTGGTGAACACATGCGAGAAAGATGTAGTTCTTGGCCCGATATTAGAAAGGGTAAACATCCAACTTTGGTGTTTGAAAGTCTGAGGAGCGAGATAGCTTTTGATGACAAAATTGCTAAAAGATTACATATGAAAGTAAATGCTAAAGAAAAGGAAAGGGAAAAGCAGAAGAAGCCTCTAAACAAGCTGTAGAAGAGCGGTAAACGTAACAAATGTATTTTACCCTGCATAATTACAAAAAGTAGTTCAGTTTACTCGTAATGATTAACTTAGATTCATAGTACTAAAAAGGGTCAACAAAAACCATAAATAATTCAGGCCATAGAAGGAATCTATACCAACGTTGTAAACAATTGCATAGATGATGCATATAAACCACTCCATATTAGTCTACAAACTGCCACTAATTTTTTTAACGAATCAAGTAATGTTACATACTTAACTAACGACATGTAAGGTATCATACCCTACATAATTACGAATCAGATACACATAAATAGAGCAACGGATTATAAAATGGAATTAACACGTATCTAACATAGTTATTAATCGAATAACAATAACGATTTATTATAACATAGAACCAATTGGAAATAATCATATGTAATAAACAACGAGAAGAATATTTACGTACCATATTTGGGAACATTTTTTAAAACTTGATCAATCGAAAGTGGTTTGCAATCAACACGTAGCTTTAAAGATGTTGACATAGCGGCGTTACAAGGAAGGCGGTGACAAAAAGGCGGTTTGATTTACGAAAATAGTCTGCGAGAGGCAAAAGCAGAAAAACGATAACTATGGATGATTTTTGTGTCAGTGACTTTTGGATTTGGAATATAAATCCACTGTACTTTTACTATTCAAATGTGTACTTTTTTGTCTAACGTAAAATGACGATATAACCCTTTTTAAAATTATACGGTTGCCCAGCGCTTTTTCGTTGCCCAAAAAACAATACCTTACACATACGGGACACTTGTCGCAATGTCGATGAGTTGCCCAACGACAGCGGTTGCCCTCGGTCTATTTTCAAATTAAAAATAAAAGTGGTCCATAACTGATTAGCGTCATGGCGCGCGATCTATTTGACTAATTTTCCCTTTTTTTCATTTTTTTCATTTTTTTTTAAAATTTTTTTCATACACTTTTACTCTATCATCCTCTACGATAACATCAAAATAATATGGATTTATAGGCACATCCCTACACTTGAGTTTTTTTACTCTAATACTAATTTGACCCGAATTGAAAAGATCAAAACACTTGGAATACATTATTACGTAAATAAAGGGAATTTTAATTTAACGTTCCTTCCCGTCACTTCATAAAATTTAACTTTTCCCATGAGTCCCAATCGTCCCAAAACTGTGTACAAAGGATATGACTCGACTTAGCAACTTATGCAAGCAACTAGATTATTGAACTAAGGGTTTAGTATGATAACAATAATGCACTAAAAGTGAGTGCATACAAGGTAGGCTAAGGTGATTTGGGTGTACATTTGGGGTGGATTGTAAACAATGCTCTTCATTGATATTCCGGAAAACGAAACATCACGAAAGCGCGAAAAGAATAGGCTACGAGGGGTTAACTAGGGTATCGTGTACTAAAGATGAGTACAACACAAGGGTGTGGGGAATTACTCAACCGATGTGGAAGAAGTAATTATAATACTGGTGTCGAACAAGGGTTATCCTAATGCCTCTTATCATTTAGTTATTCCTAACTACACAAGTGTAGTGTCACTAGCGATCTCGGAATGCATAACAAAACAAGTTCTAGAGTCTATTATACTACGGTACACTCTCGAAGCATTAAAGATGAATGCTTTAATTCCTACAAATCTAAGGCGATCCTCGCATTTTGGGGTGGAATTTGAGTAGTAAAGGGTTTGTGCTAGTCATATAACTTCCTATCCATGAGGCGCTTTATTAAGACTAATGGCCCACTCCTACATGTCATGAAAATTTTTAAATTTGGTTCCAAAATTACCCTAACCAATATTTCTCATTGTTTATTACACAAATGAAATTGGACAAGGCAAATAGTCAAGGATAAGCATAGTTTCAAAGTTCCGTTTTATTTTCCTCCCTACACTTAAAGCGAACATTGTCCCCAATGTTCCCGAAATATCAAAGTTACGATAATGGAAGGTAATTAAAAGCGAAGACACTAATACTCCCCGATTAGCTCGGTAGGATCCGTGTGAAGTAGTGGTTAAATTCTTCTCCAAGAAGAATGTATCGAGAAAAGCTCCATCCGGTCTTATGTATCTTCTTGATAAATAAAACACGCACACTTTAAGAAAACAAACGAAACCTTCGCGTAAAATCGGCGGTAACACTATATATGATCTACTAATACTAGGATATAATGCTTGTGGAATGGATGTTTCTGAGTTTTACGGAAAATTAAGACACAGAAATTCCAAAATTTATAAGTAGTACGAAAAACGAGAAAAAGTTATAATTTGTTCTGCTCCTCCACGACGTCCAGTCAAGTTATCCTGACGAAGCTGGTGCGATTTTACGGAAAATTCGAAATTTTTATCTTTAGAATCTGGAAAAATTTCTACAAAACATCCATTATGACTCGATACAAGCATTTGACTCTAACAAACACACATGTATATCTTTTTAATAATCGTGATTCTCATGTTCACTGATATGTCCAAACCGTCAAGTTTACTCACACAAGCTAGCCACTTGTGAATGACTAACCGTAAGAAACTTAAAACAGTTCAGACAAACCAATAATAGATGAGAAGTGTGTAGTATGATGGGTAACTCAAACGTGTTAGGTTTGAGCACCGAGATCGTTCCGAACGAGGGTTGAATGGAATTTCCAACTCACGTCACGATTACCGGGATTTGAATAATAGAAGGGGATAACATGATGATATCTAAACTACGGGATAAGGAAAGTAAATGGAACATCTAATCTACGGGAAATCCTAAGAATTATGGCAAACTACGCAATTCTACACTAAAACGCAAATACGGGATAAAAACAAAACGCGAATAAAATGCAAGTACGTCTAATCTAACTCCTAAAAATAACCTAAAATTACTTTTACTCTAAAAATGATATTTTAAAACTAATTATGAATTAAAACTAATTTTTAGGGATTTTCTAGAATTTATTAGAATTTAAAAACTAATTTTTAACTTTAAAAATAAGACTAAATAACTAAAAATTATAAGAACAAAGGGGAAAATTATGAAACTAATTTTATAAAATCTAAAATACCATAAGAGAATTTTCAAAACTATTTTTATATTTTTCTGATTAATTTTCTATTTTTTATGAATTTTAAACTATTTAAATCTAATTTAAATTGTGAAAAATACCAAATAAAAGGGGAAAAATAAGGAAAAATATTTTTTATGCTTTTTATATTTATCTTAAACTGGGAAATTGAAAAATTATTTTTTGGAACTTTTTCTTAATTAATTGCAATTAAAGCTATTTAAAAAGGCTTAAAAACTATTTTTAATTAAGAAAAATAGTAAACAGTAACTAAAAATTATGAAAAATTCAGGAAAATTCTAAAATATTAATCTAAAGCTATGAAAAATATAAAACATGATGCTTGTGTGGAGAATATAAGGGTTGTAGTGTAAACTGATACAAAATAAGCACTTAAAAATAGGGTGAAGGTGAGAATCGTATGAATTTTCTCCGAATATCTGGATGTCACGTAACATACTTATTTTATTACTTTTATCGTAATATACTTACAAATTTGGCTCATTATACGTGTCGACCGGTAACTAACAAGTTACCGGTCAAAAGTTTGAAAAATGACATAAATGGTCCCTCCGGCTTGCGTTGACTTTCACGGGTCATCCATTGACTTTATTTTCGTCCGTTTTTCTTACGTTTTGTCCGTTTTTGTCCGTTTTTCTTACGTTTTGTCCGTTTTATCGGTTTTCATCCGTTTTCTTATATTTTCTTAATTTTTGTCCGTTTTTCTTCGTTTTATCTGTTTTCTTTCGTTTTGCCGAGTTTCATCCGTTTTTGTCCGTTGTTCTTCGTTTTGTCCATTTTCCTTATGTTTTATCGTTTTTGTCCGTTGTTCCTCGTTTTGTCCGTTTTGTCCGTTTTCTTACGTTTTGTCCGTTTTATCGGTTTCATCCGTTTTCTTACGTTTTATCATTTTCTTTCGTTTTGCGGTTTTCATCCGTTTTGTCACGTTGTTCTTACGTTTGTCCGTTTTCCTTATGTTTTAATCGGTTTTGTCCGTTGTTCTTACGTTTTGTACTATTTAAACATATTGAAAAAATTTCCAAAAAGAAAAAAAATTAGAATTTTTTCGCATATTTGAAAAAAAAAATTTCCAAAAAAATTTTGAAAAAAAAAATAGGAAAAAAATATTTCCAAAAAAAAATAAAAAAAATTCAAATTTCAAAAAAAAATTGAATAAAAAATTTCAAAAATATTGAATAAAAAAATTTATTTTTCAATGATATTTTTTAAAAAATTTGAAAATTTCCAATTTTTTTAAGATTTAAAAAAAAAATATGTTTTTAAAAAAAATATTTTTTGAAGATTTATTATAAAAATTTGAAAAATATTTTTCAAGATTTTTTAAAAAATTTAAAAATTTCCAAATTTTTAAAAAAAATTTTGGAATTTTTTTTTTCAAAATTGGGAAAAAATTCCAATTTGTTTTTTTGGAATTTTTTTTTCCAAATTTTTTTTTTTGGAAAAAATTTTCGATATGTTTAAAGAGTACAAAAGCGTGGGAAAAGCAGACAAAACGTAAGAAAAGCGGACAAAAGCGGTTAAAACATAAGGAAAACGGACAAAGCGTAAGAACAACGGACAAAAGCGGATGGCGGCAAAACGAAAGAAAAGCAGACAAAAGGTAAGAAAAACGGACAAAAATTAAGAAAAACGGATGAAAACCGATAAAAACGGACAAAACGTAAGAAAAACGGACAAAACGTAAGAACAACGGACAAAAAATGATAAAAACATAAGGAAAACGGACAAAACGTAAGAACAACGGAAAAAAACGGATGAAAACTAGACAAAACGTAAGAAAACGGACAAAAAATTAAGAAAAATGTAAGAAAAACGGATGAAAACCGATAAAAACGGACAAAACGTAAGAAAAACGGACGAAAATAAAGTCAATGGATGACCTGTGAAAGTCAACGCAAGCCAGAGGGACCATTTATGTCATTTTTCAAACTTTTGACCTGGTAACTTGTTAGTTACCGGTCACATTACGTACAATGTTCCAAATTTGTAAGTATATTACGTACAAAAGTAATAAAATAAGTATGTTACGTACATCGGTATATTTGAGAAAGTTTGTTACGTATTCTCAGCCTTCACCCTTAAAAATAAGCAAAACAATACATTAAGCTACCAAACAGTAAATGAAGCTAATGTATGCTAAAATAAGCTAAAACCAACGGTTCTTCCTAATCCTAACAAGCTACAAGCCTGTCTAATGAATTAAGCTAGCGCCTACTTAAGCAAATAAGCTAAGCGACCCTACTTTGAAATGAATTATAAGCTTATCGGAGAAGCAAATGTGAAAACCGGATATGTGGTCTTCAAGACCACCCATAAGCAAATGGACCAAATTGGAGACCACAACTACTTGAAACGACCAACTTGTGCAAGTCTTTGCAAGATCTGAGGAAAAGCTGCATTGCACATCATTTGACTTTTGAAAGCAGTTGAGCAATTTGACTAAAGCGAGATATGATTAATTTCTCGCTTCTAAATGATGAATTAAGCTAAGATTAGATTAAATTTAGCTAACCTAAATACTTTTATACCTATATGCTAAGCGATGCAAGACTAGTCCTAATCGACAAAGCGCTATAATGGATTAGGTGCTAATTTGACTATAACTAATGTAGAGTCTGGACTTATGGTCTAAATAACCTATATACAACCGAGAGTGACAAAATATGCTAAAACCAAATACTAAACTATCTCTGGTGCAAACTCACAACTTATCCAAACACCTTCAATAAGCGTAAGGAAACTTAACAAGCGAAAACACTGATTCTAAGCCATTTTCAACCTTCATTCGACTTTAACTTTCAAATGAACACCCAAACAAATAATGCAGATATGGAGAGGTGCAATAAACAGCAGCAAAACAGATTCATAATAGCATAATAAGGACTTAAGAGATGAGACATAAGCAATCTACAACCACTTAGAGGACAAGCAAGTAAACCTTACAACTAAATCTACTTCTAGACATAAGAAACAAGCTAAAGTAATAAAGGGAAAAGCAAATTCTACACTGAAATCATGCTAACTGGACAGGTTTGAAATGGACAGAAATATGAGCTTAGACAGAATTGATACTAACCTTGAAAACACAATTTAGCACTGAACAACTTGAAACCTTGACTGAAATAGATTCAAAACAGGATCCTAAACTTGCTATATCAAATTCAACTTGAAAATTCGACTTTAACACCAAAAATAATCAACATCCAAACACCCCATTATCAAATCCAAAATGCAATTTTACTATGATGACTAAATGGATTTTGACTAAACTGACTCCAAAACAACAAATAACTTCAAAACTCTTCTCATTAACAGATTTAAAGCAGAAATTAACCTTGAACACGTTTGACTTCCTAGTTTGACTTATTTTGACTTTTTGAAGAAAATGAGATTAAGAAGGTTTTTAGACTGAAACAAACTCAAATCAGGTGCAAAAGCTTATATGAGCTTATAAAACAGATGGAAATGAGCTTATAACTGGTAAACTCAGAAATTAAGGACAAAATGAAAAGACAAATCAAACTAAAATTCTCATTAATAACTTTTGAACATATAAAACCTTAAATTGAAATAACAATGAAAATGAGCTTGTTACACTACTAAAACAATTAAATGACAAGAAAATAAAAGGTCAAAAATTCCTCTAAGACTTGAGGAATTGGACAAATTGCTCTTGTGACTGAAAGGGCTATATATAGCAGAAGAGGGAGCCTTCAGAAGCATCTAGGTCTTCTAATCATGTCCATTGATCATCCTTGTGACTCATCTAATTCATTCTCGACCTTTGGATTGGATTAGTGATGTGGCTGCTCCAATGAGAGAGCTCCATTTGTCCACTGTGGCACTCCCATGTGCTGACAACCTTTGACATGTGTAAGATCCTTCTAGAAGAGGTTGAGAAGATTCTAGTACTATGTAAGGTGTTTGGGATTGGATAAATGGTGGTTTTTGGGATGGGAAAGACAGGGGATGTGAAAAGGGCGCGTTTGGATTGTTTATTATTTATCAAATGGTTTGACCGGGTTATAGTAAAAGGTAAAGGTTTGGACCGGGTGGGGAAATGGTTTGATATGGTTGGGCTTTTTGTTTATTTGGGCCGTGAGTTTGGATATGGGTTTAGGACTCATATTCGATCTATTTGACATATTAGGGACCAAAGATGTGTATGCTGAAAATTCAAGGACCAATCTTGTAATTCTGAAAGTATCTTCCAAGGATCATCTTTGCCAATCTTCAAATAAACCAAGGGCCAATTTGCAATTTCTGAATCTTCAAGGCAACTTTTGCCAAATCTTTGAAACTTGAGGGCGGTTTGACATTTCTTCAAACTTGGTTATTTCTTCCAAAATCATCCTCGAAGAATAAAATCTTCATAAATGCTCAATGTTGATCTTAGGCTCGGCTTAAGCTCTCTTAATCTCTCGTGCTCGGTTCACGTCGATTTGGTTCCTTTTGCGTGTTTTACATATCCGTACTGCACAAGCACAAACTCAAGAAAACCACAAATATTAGCAATAAGCGGCTCTTTCTTGGTTATTTTGGGTGGGTTCGATATAGAAAAAGTATGTGTTTAGCACATACCAAAATACCAGACGAAACCATTGTCGTGTCTCACGCTGATCTGATCAACTCACGCTTCTAAAACCAAGGATTTCAACCTCTTTCTACTAAACCTATGAAGAAGTAGCAAAGATTCTTCAAAGAGATTAAGAAAGCCTTAATTCTAAAACGCCCGTTTACCTTTTTAATTCACATATAGATATTATGATTAAGCACATTCGGTTATGAATGACGGTTTGTTGAACTTTCATGTCGATCAATAACTCCAACATTTTTCAAACGACATTTTAGGATCACGGAGTAGAAAACACAACACAGTGAAGTGACCATCTGGATAGAATACATCGTCCCGATTTTTCACAAGTCCCAAACTAAGCGTAAAACCGAAATCATTGTTAAATATGATTTTAGATGCTAACACTACCCATAGAAGTTACTTGTGTAAATACATTTTGTTCCCATTTTCCTATTTTCCTCTATATTTTTTTTATTTTTGTGAGAAATGAATTTCTTCAAGTTTCTCGTTTCGATAACTTTTATTCCGATAAAGATATGAAGCTAAGTCGATAATTAGTTATCCGCCTTCCCTCAAGAACCATTGTCCCAAAAATGAGGTCCACATCAAGGAATTTGTATTCACTTATACTTTTGACTTTTTTTCTTTTTTTCTCATTTTATTCAATTTCCAACATCATTTTTTTTTTTTTTTTTTTTTTTTTTTTTGCACTTATACTTTTATATATATGAGCTATGAACTACAGACTTCACGGGGTAATTCCAAGACTATAGGCTTCATGAAATGAGGATCCCTTGGCTAGGCTAAGACCTCACTCAATCCGGCTAAAGATCCAAGGGTCCGATCTCGAACCATGACTCATAACTTTACTTTTTACTTTTCACTTATCATGATTGCTTATTTATTACGGATCCTTGATGTGTACCCAATTTTTAAAACAAAGATTCTTTTAAGAAGATAAAGAACTAACTATCGCCAAAACTTGACATCTCTAATTATTATTTAATGATATGGGGTGAAACAATTTTGTGGGAACAAAAAGCCATAAGTACCTTGATGGGCTCTAAAGAGAACCAACTTCTCCACGCTTAGCATCTAAACTCATAAGTAACTCTATCATTTCTCGATCTCCATAAATTTAAAATCCCAAATAATGAGATCCGCGGATGTTAGCGATAATTTTAGATTATCTATGGTTAAGGAACAAGCTAGGGCTCAACACGCCCGGTCAAGTCGAATTCTATACCTACTCTCACCGGTGAGAAAGTCAACAAGGTGTCAAAACATATATTAACTTAGCAAATGTTTAGTCTAATGAAATAAAGTTATGCATATTTAAAAGTCACTCGGAAACTTGCAAAATCTTGGCCTTGTGAGCTAGAATTAGCATTTATAGCTTCTTGTCTTAGAGACTAGCAAAACTTTTCAATCAAAAGACTTATCAAAAGCTTACAAAAATTTTAAAATTTTCACATTTTGCACAATTTTTCATTTTTAAGGAAAAGCGGGGTTGCGAGTACACGACGAAATAAGCAAGTGCGGTCAAATCAAATCGAAGATTACCCTACCCCAGGACTAGAGCGAAACATTGTCCTCAATGTTTAAAGCAAGGTATCACGAAAATCTAAAAGCCGTTTATTAAGTATGCTAGAAGATAAGCGTTCGTCGATAAGATTAGGATATCGGTTTCCATCGAAGAACGATCATGAAACTCGGTGGAGAAATGACAAACTTGAGCACGAGAGTCTTCATATCGGGAACATCTAAACACAACATCACAAACAACCAAACACGAAATCGAAGAGGCGGACCCTTGGCGTCACTTATTAGAAAATAGAAAGAAGATAGAGATAAGCATGGGGTGCCTCCCACGAAGCGCTTCTGTTTTTCTTCAACGAGTCGCTAGCTTTGACTCGTCCCAAATTCATTTGTCCTTGGGAAGAAAGTGGTAGAGATACCGGGGTCAAAAGCGGTGTCCTCACTCCCGAAGGAATGACCTTTGGGGGATGGGTGGAGAAGAAAATGGGTGGATAAGGTATATCATGAAAGAATGATCCATCATCCGGTGGTTTTTGGGTGGACGAAGAGATGACGGATCAAAGTGAGAAAACTCCAAGAAAGACGGGAGCTCATAGTAAGGAGGTGAAAGCTTAACAATGAAGGCATCCAAGAGAGGATCCTTTTCTCTAACAACGGTTTTAGCACAAAGCTCATCTATGTCTAATATCCCGGGTTTAAAAATCTTGTCTTCACATGTGGGCTCAACGGGATAAGTGAGGGTCGACTCAACAGAGGAAGGAGAATCATCATTAAGCAAGCTTTCAAGAAAAAGGACATCTTGATTAGAGTCGCATCCGTCACTCTCAATACCCGGCGGTATTGGATCATCAAGAAATAAGTCGATTTCTTCCATATCAGAATCATAAAGCAGATTATCAAGAATATCGTCTTCAACCACTTTAATCAATTCATCAATCTCCATAATATCTTGATTATCATTCATCACTTTCTTCATCTTGCATAACATCACATGACGGAGAGAAAGGTCGGAACACGAGAGATGGGGCAAGTGGTGTGCTCGAGAGCTAGCAATATCCACCACTTCGTTGTGGTCTCCGAATCGGACTCAAAATCTTTTCAAAAGAGGATTAACCCAAAAGGTGTAGTCGTCCTTGAATTCGAAAAGAGGTATTGAGAAAATCCGGAAGTAACCTCGGAGATGTCAAGAGAATCACATAAGCGAATCACAATCAACATCGATATATCCTCGGACTCACTTGGGATTGGGTCAAGGCTCTCGACACTAGGCGATTCCGTTTCCGAATAGTGCTAAGAGCTTGTCCCCATTATGAAGAGTCAACGGGATCAACAACTATCGAAGACATAGAATCATCGACCTCTTCCAAAAGACGTTACTTCTCTCAACCGGTGTGAGAGAAGGGAAAGAGTCGAAATGAAAGGCTCGAAAGCGGGGTGGTTTCAATGACAAACTCTCATAATATTCTTTCATTTGAATGGAATCCTCATCATCGCCAACGAAAGTCTTGCGATATTGGGCATTGTAGCATTGTAGACGTCGTCATTGGTGGCTTGACAATCGTAAAAAGATGGGGACCACCACAATAATCACATCTTTTGGAAGCGGTATCAGCGGACTCGGTTTTCCTTCATGCATCGAATATCATTGGTAAGCTCGACCATCTTAACCGGTTTATTTCTTGATGTCGAACTTTCGATTTGTTCTCGATGATCGTCAATATATCCCTTGAGTGCGATACAAGATATTGCCACCGGCGTATTAAGTGAATCTTGATCGGTTTGCGTTAAAGCATTGTAGAATATATCGATCGGAGTAATTCGAAAAACCATGATGTGGGCATTTTCGTAGGAGATCTTTGAATCTTTCCATGCCTCACCAAAACTTTCATCAAAGCGTTCTTTGGAAGTTTGTAATTTGTTCTTAAGGTTTATCGTTTTAGAATAAGGAAAAGCGATTTACAAATTTTGAAACGAGATCTTCCCAAGCGTTGATCGATCGAGGGGTTCTTTATCGAGCCAATTCCGGCTACTCCTCGAGAAAATGAGAATAACATCAACTTAATTGTGTCATGAGGACATCCTTATATTTTATAGTCGAAATTAGATTATCAAACCATCGGATGTGAGCATAGGGATCGTCCCTCTCAAAACCATAGAATGGATTCGACATAACTGGTTAAATTAACCCGGTTTGTATCTCGAAATTTTCGGAAAGAATCTCCGGTACAACGATAGCATCTTCGTAACCCTCGGTGGGTACTTGGAGCAATTCCGACATCGTACGCGTGTCCGCCATTAGAATTAAACATATAGAGGGATAATAGGAAAGAATTATCGGTTTAGAGGATAAAGAAGACTATTTTTGGGTTTTTAAAACAAATTTTGAAAAGGAAAATCTTTTGGGTTTTATATTTAAGAAAACACTATATTTTGTAACCTTCACGTCAACGGTGCTCGGTGGCTCTCAAAATCTGCCTGCAGCGGCGAAACGAAGAGTGGATCGTTCTTGATCGCAATTTAATGTCAAGACTTTCCTTATACCCGTGTATAGGTTGTACCTTCAAGGTGAGCCGGCGTAACAATTGACGTTTCATTTTCTTTTGTTGGTTTTTAATTTTTATGGTTTTGTAAACACTCTAGGAAGAATGTTTTGGTATTTTAGATGTTTTGGGTTTTCAAAATATATATTTACAAAAGCGACGGTAACTTCACTCGGGAAGGATCTTCAAATGCACACGATTCGAGGCGGAATCGAAAACTCGCTACAAGCCCTCCCGGCGTGGCGCTAAAATTGATATGTCCAAACCGTCAAGTTTACTCACACAAGCTAGCCACTTGTGAATGACTAACCGTAAGAAACTTAAAGCAGTTCGGACAAACCAATAATAGATGAGAAGTGTGTAGTATGATGGGTAACTCAAGCGTGTTAGGTTTGAGCACCGAGATCGTTCGAGCGAGGTTGAATGGAATTTCAACTCACGTCCACGATTACGGGTTTGAATAATGAAGGGATAACATGATGATATCTAAACTACGGGATAAGGAAAGTAAATGGAACATCTAATCTACGGAAATCCTAAGAATTATGGCAAACTACATGATTCTACACTAAAAGCATAAATACGGGATAAAAACGAAAGCATGAAATAAAATGCAAGTCGTCTAATCTAACTGCTAAAAATAACCTAAAATTACTTTTACTCTAAAATGATATTTTAAAACTAATTATGAATTAAAACTAATTTTAGGGATTTTCTAGAATTTATTAGAATTTAAAACTAATTTTAACTTTAAAAATAAGACTAAATAACTAAAAATTATAAGAACAAAGGGGAAAATTATGAAACTAATTTTATAAAATCTAAAATACCATAAGAGAATTTTCAAAACTATTTTTATATTTTTCTGATTAATTTTCTATTTTTTATGAATTTTAAACTATTTAAATCTAATTTAAATTGTGAAAAATACCAAATAAAAGGGGAAAAATAAGGAAAAATATTTTTATGCTTTTTATATTTATCTTAAACTGGGAAAATTGAAAAATTATTTTTTGGAACTTTTTCTTAATTAATTGCAATTAAAGCTATTTAAAAAGGCTTAAAAACTATTTTTAATTAAGAAAAATAGTAAACAGTAACTAAAAATTATGAAAAATTCAGAAAAAGTCTAAAATATTAATCTAAAGCTATGAAAAATATAAAACATGATGCTTGTGTGGAGAATATAAGGGCTGTAGTGTAAACTGATACAAAATAAGCACTTAAAAATAAGCAAAACAATACATTAAGCTACCAAACAGTAAATGAAGCTAATGTATGCTAAAATAAGCTAAAACCAACAGGTTCTTCCTAATCCTAACAAGCTACAAGCCCTGTCTAATGAATTAAGCTAACTGCCTACTTAAGCCCCCTACTTTGAGCTGAATTATAAGCTTATCAGAGAAGCAAATGTGAAAACCAAATATGTGGTCTTCAAGACCACCCAGCAAACTGCAAATGGACCAAATTGGAGACCCTAACTACTTGAAATGACCACTGTGCAAGTGCTGCAAGATCTGAGGAAAACTGCTGTTGCACATCATTTTGACTTTTGAAAACAGTTGAGCAATTTGACTAAACTGAGATATGATTAATTTCTACTGCTTCTAAATGATGAATTAAGCTAAGATTAGATTAAATTTAGCTAACCTAAATACTTTTATACCTATATGCTAACTGATGCAAGACTAGTCCTAACTGACAAAACTGCTATAATGGATTAGGTGCTAATTTGACTATAACTAATGTAGAGTGCAGACTTATGGTCTAAATAACCTATATACAACTGAGAGTGCCAAAATATGCTAAAACCAAATACTAAACTATCTCCTGGTGCAAACTCACAACTTATCCAAACACCCTTCAATAAACTGTTAAGGAAACTTAACAAACTGAAAACACAATTCTAAGCCATTTTCAACCTTCATTCAGCTTTAACTTTCAAATGAACACCCAAACAAATAATGCAGATATGGAGAGGTGCAATAAACAGCAGCAAAACAGATTCATAATAGCATAATAAGGACTTAAGAGATGAGACATAAGCAATCTACAACCACTTAGAGGACAAGCAAGTAAACCTTACAACTAAATCTACTTAGACATAAGAAACAAGCTAAAGTAATAAAGGAAAAGCAAATTCTACATGAAATCATGCTAATCGGACGGGTTTGAAATGGGCGAAATATGAGCTTAGGCAATTGATACTAACCTTGAAAACACAATTTAGCATCGAACAACTTGAAACCTTGATGAAATAGATTCAAAGCAGGATCCTAAACTTGCTATATCAAATTCAACTTGAAAATTCGACTTTAACACCAAAATAATCAACATCCAAACACCCTTTATCAAATCCAAAATGCAATTTTACTATGATGACTAAATGGATTTTGACTAAACCGACTCAAAACAACAAATAACTTCAAAACTCTTCTCATTAACATTTAAAGCGTAAATTAACCTTGAACACGTTTGACTTCCTAGTTTGACTTATTTTGACTTTTTGAAGAAAATGAGATTAATAAGGTTTTTAGACTGAAACAAACTCAAATCAGGTGCAAAAGCTTATATGAGCTTATAAAACAGATGGAAATGAGCTTATAACTGGTAAACTCAGAAATTAAGGACAAAATGAAAAGACAAATCAAACTAAAATTCTCATTAATAACTTTTGAACATACAAAACCTTAAATTGAAATAACAATGAAAATGAGCTTGTTACACTACTAAAACAATTAAATGACAAGAAAATAAAAGGTCAAAAATTCCTCTAAGACTTGAGGAATTGGAAAAATTGCTCTTGTGACTGAAAGGGCTATATATAGCAGAAGAGGGAGCCTTCAGAAGCATCTAGGTCTTCTAATCATGTCCATTGATCATCCTTGTGACTCATCTAATTCATTCTCGACCTTTGGATTGGATTAGTGATGTGGTTTGCTCAATGAGAGCTCCATTTGTCCACTGTGGCACTCCCATGTGCTGACAACCTCTGACATGTGTAAGATCCTTCTAGAAGAGGTTGAGAAGATGCTAGTACTATGTAAGGTGTTTGGGATTGGATAAATGGTGGTTTTTGGGATGGGAAAGACAGGGGATGTGAAAAGGGCGCGTTTGGATTGTTTATTATTTATCAAATTGTTTGACCGGGTTATAGTAAAAGGTAAAGGTTTGGACCGGGTGGGGAAATGGTTTGATATGGTTGGGCTTTTTGTTTATTTGGGCCGTGAGTTTGGGTATGGGTTTATGACTCATATTGGATCTATTTGACATATTAGGGACCAAAGATGTGTATGCTGAAAATTCAAGGACCAATCTTGTAATTCTGAAAGTATCTTCCAAGGATCATCTTTGCCAATCTTCAAATAAACCAAGGGCCAATTTGCAATTTACGAATCTTCAAGGGCCACTTTTGCCAAATCTTTGAAACTTGAGGGGCGGTTTGACATTTCTTCAAACTTGGTTATTTCTTCCAAAATCATCCTCGAAGAATAAAATCTTCATAAATGCTCAATGTTGATCTTAGGCTCGACTTAAGCTCTCTTAATCTCTCGTGCTCGGTTTACGTCGATTTGGTTCCTTTTGCGTGTTTTACATATCCGCACTGCTGAAGCACAAACTCAAGAAAACCACAAATATTAGCAATAAACGGCTCTTTCTTGGTTATTTTGGGTCAGTTTCGATATAGAAAAAGTATGTGTTTTAGCACATACCATTCTCGTTCTTTTTGAAAACATGTGTAATCTTCCCTACACTTATCCCTATTGTAAAATACCTTTATATGTAATTAAGACGAGGCTGAAGACAAAATAAAGCATTTTTACGAATTCAAACATGAGAATAAACGATCAATAAAAAGATATACGACACACAAACAAGCAAACAATTAGGCATGGGTTGCCTCCACGAGCGCTTTTCTTTATTTATGAGTCTTGTAGCTAGACTCGAAGTCGTGCCCCTACGTACCTATATAAGTAAGTTTATCCTCAAGAATGTCATAAGGATCAAACTTTTCATTTAAGTTCCTATTGGTACGCTTAGTTCGGTATGCCTTCTCGAACTTTTCTCCATCGGGGTCATAGATCGTCATCCTAATGTGACACTCTCCATTACCATCACTAGGCGGTCTATCCCAATTCCACTTATGCTTAGGCTTATCGCTCTCAACTTTCCACTTATTCATGACAAGGTTGACGGGCAAGCTTCCTAGGAACTTGGTCATCTTCCTAAACACTAAGGCGTCCTTGAACGGGTTCACTTCCATGTCCCTAGCCAATTCTTTTTCATATAAAGTTTCTTTACTAGCAAAGGCCTCATCTAGATAGAAAGGTCGTTGGGGACCTATGAAGTCTTTATTAATCCAAGGTCCATATCTAGATGACATTCTATCTAACCTGATCTCATGGGGGATTTCCTCCTCCTTGTAGTAAATACGCCTTTTGACATCGTAAATTGACCTAGCACTCCCTTCTCCTACCACTATTTTAGACATCTTACAATCAATGATGGCACTAGTGGTAGCTAAGAATCCCCTTCCTACTAACAACGGGCATGTCGAGTCCTTATTCATGTCTAGCACATGGAAATCCGCCAAAAGAGTCAATTCACCAACGTGTACTACCATGTCTTTTATTATCCCTACCGGATATGCAATACTACCGTCCGCTAGACCTAAGATGGTTTTCGTTGGTTCTATCTTACCTAGGTTAAGGCTTCTATGGAGGGACAACGGAACAAGATTGATGCATGATCCTAAGTCGGCTAAAGCATCGAGAGGTTTGGAGGTTCCAAGCCTACATGGAAGAGTGAATAGCCCGGGATCATCTAACTTCTTAGGTAAATTATTTTGCACAAACGCGGACCTATGTTTTCCTAGTTTTAGTTCTCGCTCATATTTTTCTTTTAAGGCATTGTAATAAGGTGCATGAGCTAAGACTTCAAGAACCGGCTTTTCTTGGTGGAGTTCCTTGTACTCCTCCTCTAGATTAGGTTTGGGTTCTTGGTTGACGGGCTTTTCAAGAGTGGATTGTACCAATGGTGCGGGTCCTTGGTACCTCATTTGGGATCGCTTGGAACCCGTGTTGAAAGCATTTACCGAGTGGACCTTTCGGTGTGAGGGGCATGGATGTGCACTCTCCCATTGTGAACAAGAACATGAAGTCGATGAAATCGAATTCACTTTTGGGTTCTTTATAGTATCATTTAGGAGTGCTCCAATTTCCCGGTCATTGAAGGCTTTTAAGTGGGCGTCAAGCTTGTTTGTCATCTCGCCTTGTCTTTGCTTGAAATCGGCTTCAAGCTTAGTCAATCGAGTTTCTTGAGATGACATGAATCTAGACGCAATTGCCTCAAGACTAGTGGGGTTCCCGGTGTTTGGAGGGTTGAACCAATTAGGTGGACTAGATGAGCTTTGGGGTTGAATTTTGGCTCCACTTAAGGTTAGGGTGATTCCTCCATGAGGGGTTATAGGAGTTTCCTAAGTTTTTTTGTTCTGGCTTAAAAGTGTACCATTTCTCTCCCGCTCCGTCGGTACACGTGGAAGCTTAGTCTACAAAAGCTTGTTCGGGGAGTCTTGTGCAATCACGAGTGTCGTGGAGACCACTACACAATTCACAAGGTAGAGTGATTTTGTTCACTTGATGTGAAGAGTTAGGATTTTTGTAGGAGCTCATTAGGAATTTAACTTGATCTTCAAGCTCGAGCATCCTACGGTCGGAAGGTTGTGAGTCAATGGGAGGCAAAGAGATTGCCTTTACGGTTTTGGGAAACTCACGGGGGTCATTCCAACTTTTGTTGTCATAGAGAGCAAGGTCCTCTATTATACCCCACGATTCTTCCGCGGTGAGATCACTAAGTTTACCACCGGCCGCTTGGTCGATGGATCGCTTAGTTGGGAAGTTGACATGATCATAAAAGAGTTGGGCTGGAAGCCAAAGATAAATGTCGTGATGAGGGACTCTATGGAGTAAGTCCTTGAATCGATTCCATGCTTGTAGAGATTCACCTTGACGTTGTTGGAACATCAAGATTTCATTCCTAAGCATAGTAGTTCTCCCCGGTGGGAAAAATTGGGCAAGGAAACGAGAAGTGAGATCATCCCAACTTGAGATGGAGCCAGCGGGAAGTCGCTCAAGCCAATTACTAGCTTGGTCCCGTAGAGAGATTTGGAAGAGACGCAAGCGCGTGGTCTCCCAAGTAGTAGCATCGAGGTTGATGGAAATGACGATTTTAAGGAAATCCTTAAGATGCTGATTAGGATCTTTGGAACGAAGTCCATGGAATGCACATCCGTTTTGCACCAACCGGATGGTGTCGGATCGAAGGGCCGTAGTTTGGGCTTGGTCGAGAAGCTCAATGATGTTCCTATAGCCTAGGTGGCTTGGTCTTGAGTATTCACCAAGAGTACGGCCTCTTGGTGGGTCATTTGGTGGTGGGTTGATGAGTGGGGGTTGATTATCACCTTCCATGATGAAAAGTGATAAGATTACTAACAAAGGTCACAAAGAAGGGGGATAGACTACGAGGAAGCTAAAAATGAGAAAAAAGCTTACTTGATAGGAATCAAGCAAGGGAACCTAAACGAGGTGGAAATCTAACTAACTATTCTATTCTCCGGCAGCGGCGCCAAAAACTTGATACGCGTACAATGCGCGTTCGGGGTCAAAGGAAACTTCCTTTTCTTCGAGCAAGTTTTTCAACCACCTAGGCAGTGAGCCTAATCGTTGTAGTGTAGTATTAGGGTAAGCCTCGGGATTGATATCGTTCTCTAGGGGAATAAGAATGCTAGTGAGAAATTACTAGGCTAAGGTTGGGGTTGAGGAAGATTATTTTTTTATCTTTTTTATATTTTTTTGGAAATTGAAAGGTACGAATCTCAGGGTATTGGATTTGGGGGGTTGATATTTCTATCGATTATTCTACTATTATCTATTCTAATTAACTAAGCTAAGGGGTAGTCTATGTCTAATTGATGTGTGCTCGTATGAGGATTGAAGATGTGTTTACCTGGATGCTATTACTCCCTAGTTATCTCCTATTGATGGTTGAATTGGCACGTCCTTATTCTTAACACGTTGTGTCTTCTAAGGTCGTAGGGTATGCTTTCTTCCCTAACTCTTTGAGACTACCTTAAGGTTATTGCCTACAAAATCTCTAGGATTCATAAACTAACTCTAAGGTTATCTTTGGATTTTTAGCCTACAACTCTAGGCGATTATAAATTTAATGTTCACAAAGACTACTCTGTTGGATCGATGTACTCTAACCAAACTAACTTATGTAGCTTGTAAGGCTTAGCAACCTCGGATAAATCCTAAGTCACTAACAATGAAACAGCGAATAAACTCTATTAAGTATGCGAATTTACTTGAATAAAGCTAAGAAGATTTAACTTTTACTTTAACAATTATATTAAAACTACGAACACCTTGATACAGATTCACTAACAATCCCTAACACTCTAATATCGAACTTGATAAACTCTAATACTCTCTAATAATGCACGTCGTATAATGCCAATCTAGGGGTCCTTTTATAGGCATAAGGATAACCCTAGTCGGTTTACAATTCTATTCCTTGTCGTCAAGTAATACTAAACTAAACTTAGAACATTCTAGAATTACATTATAATCCTTAACGATTTTGCATAGCGATCCTTTAACCATGCGATACTTTGATGAGCAAGCGATGCTTTGACTTTCTTCTTTAGCGATGCTTTGACTCTTGATGCTTTGACTCTTGACACTTTGACTTTCTATATCCCAACAATCCTCCCTAACTTGAATTCTACTTGCTTGATTTCAAGTTCCTTTATATATTCATCTTTAATGTCTTTGTCTTCAAGGAAAGATTGTGTCTTTATCTTCAAAGTTTTGTCTTTGTATCCCCATGTGCTTGTATTATCATCATCAAAGTAGTCTTTATCGGTAATCCTTTACAACAATCAATCAAGCTCCATCTTTTCAAAGAACATATGACAATTTGTACATCGGTTCATAAAGTTTCATCTATTCTCATCACTTCGGTGTGTAAACTCCTGTGAGAGGTGAATCATTGAAATTTTAATGGTTTTGATGTCTCTTTACCAAAGCCATTAACTCGGAGTAGCCAAATGTTTAGGTGTGTAAGACCATGGTACATTGATAACCATATGATTTTTAGCAAATCATCGACTATCAACGGTTTGTTTTGTCTTTACCAAAAGCCGTACCCTTTTGGACTAGTTAGTTCTTGCAACCATGGTGAACTAATTACCATATAAATGGTTTTCCACGCCTTTACCACAAACCATTTTTCTTGTGGGCTAGCCAACTCTTTACATTTGGCCGATATGGTGAGTTGATTACCATACAACTTATTAGCAAGTTGTCAACTATATAACGGATTTGAGATATCTTTACGAGCCGTTTGCTCATGGATTAGCCAGATCCTTTTGTTAAACATGGTGAATGATAACCTATTGTTGTAACCATCTCAAAAACCATTTATTGTTGTTAACTTTTGTTTCAAAATATTTTCACTTAACAAAAGTTTTCTTTTAAAACATTCTTGGTTTTGTCTTTATAAGCGATACTTTGATTAAAATCTTGTTTGTCCAATGATACTTTGAATAAAGTACTTATTTTACAAAAATTTATACCATTAAACATCATACCAAGACTTATGCTTCATCATCGACCATAGTTGTCCATCGATATATAACTCAATAACCATTAGGGTTGTTTCATTCTCTTCTTCAACTTCCATTCCATGATCCAACATCCTTCTCATAAGATCACTAGTCAAAGGATATCTTCTTTCATTAACATATGGATCATAGTTCCATCTTCCAATTCCAAAGCATGCACTCTGATTCTTCAAAAATCTCCGACTTGTAATCTCCCAATTTTCTTGATTTAGCAGATTTCTTGATTGCTTGTTTCCTCGGTTTCCCGGATAGTTGTCGGATCTCCTAGCAATACTAAGCCAACTCCGGTTGATGGAATATGTTCAAAGTATTCTAGCACTAATTGATATAATTGAAACAGATCGCTCTATCTATTATGTGCGATATATCCCATAGCAAATTGAATACTCTAAAGCTTTCATCCTCCCTATGGAACATCGGATAATTTCCATCCTTAGATTCTACTACTTCAAATGTAGTTATCTTGGACTTCTTTCTTGCAACATCTTTGGATTTAGGATTCTCAAAGTCGACAACTCTTATGTAATTTCTCGACTCATCAATCATATCGATCTTAACTCAATCTTCTTTGATGACTGTTCGACTTGATTGTTCTTTTTCTTTTAAGCTTCTTTTAGTATCATCCTCCTTTGCTTATCATCATCCTTAAAAGAAATAATACTCTCAACTTGCTTCGATAAGCTTCTGTGACATTATATAAATCTTTCATCTCTAAATAGTTCAGCTTCTGTAATCCAGTATATCCTTGACTCTTTAGATAAGCCATCATAGCATTTCTTTCTTTAGCCTTACTCATTGGTCTTCTAGGTATAACAATTGACTTTTCTGGTATAGCAGCTTCAGGTTCCTTCACTGGTTGAGCAATCTCAGCATCAAATTTAGCTTGTAGCTCCCTAGCAGCTGCTTCATTCTTAGCCACTTCAATAGCTCTTAACTCTGCTAAAGTCAGCTTTTTCTTCTTTGTTTCCACCAGTTTGCCTTTGCCTTTGTCCTTAGGATCTAACACTGGTTGAGAAGCTTGTGGTTGTTCTTCAGCAACCCCTGGAATAGTAACACCTCTTGGTCTTGTCATACTCTGTAATATCTCAGCAATTGTCTCATCATCACTTGCAGTATGAACTACTTTGGGTGTATCAGCTTCTTCTTCTTGTAGAATTGTTGAAGGACCAGCTTCTTCATCAAAATTAAGTGTCCTCGGTGTAATCGGCTCTTGTCTATGTGTTCCTTGAAGAGCGGTACCTTGATCAAGACACCTTGATCATCGATACTTTGTACACCAATGCTTTGAACTCCAGTTCCTTCGAGCTCAATACTTTCAATGTTTACTTGTGCTTGATGACCTTGAGGTTCATCTTCTTTTCTTCATAAAACTCGGCATCTTCTTTCAAATTATCTTGCTCCATTCCTCCCCAATTGGATAGAAGATTCTTTGTTGAACCTTTTGCTGTAGAAGACTGTTTAAACTTCCTTCCTTTCTTCTTTTGAGACTTTACCCACAACTGTGATGTTGAACCGAGGCCGGACAAATTTCTTCAATCTTTTAAATTTTGTGTTCAACTTCATAAGTTGTGCGACTTGAGCTTGATAGTTTTCTTGGTCTCACTAACTCCTTGTCAAAACATAATTATCCGAATCAATCCCTCGGGAGGTATGACACTGCATCTCCTCCGGATGATGGTGGATTGATTTCGGTTACGAGTCGACATGTTCGTTATGTTGTGGAGATGGTGTAGGTGAAGCTGCAGTACCTTCTTGTGCAGCGATACCTTGTGAAGAAGCGGTATGTTGAGAAGCGGTACCTTGAGTTGATCACGTACCTTCTCGTTCTTCACTTGTAGCAGCTTCATCTCTAACTGCCTGAGCAATCTCCATCATTGAAGTAGTTAAAGGAGTGTTCCTTCCCGAAACCTTATCACTCTTCCTAGCCATGAAGGTGAATATCTTTGTAGGTTGTACCACAATAGGTAATAAGCTTGAAGGCTTTGGTACATCATGAAGTTGTTTATTCAAGAAAACTTGAATAAATCTTGGATACATTAGCCAGGGTGATCCATGAGAAATGTGAGATAGCATACCATCTAGAATGAGTCTTGAAAAGTTGAAGATACGATTTGTAGCCAAACCCACCAGAGCAGATGCTATATTAGAACCAAATTGCTCCCATGAAGTACTCTTAGAACTAATACAATGAAGCAAGACATGTACCAAGTACTTCCAATGTGGACTAAACAAGGGTTTCTTGAATGTTGTTTCAGTTAAAGACCCTTCATACCCAATATCTCTTAAAGTATCCCAAAGAAGTTGTTTATCAAAACGAATAGCTCCTTCTTCATCATCAAACAATAGATCTTCTCGAATTGAGGCTTCACTAACTTTCACAATCCTTCCAAAGAACTTTAGCTTTGTATATATGACTCATCATTCTCCATGTGAGTTCTAGCGATGCCAAAGCTGTTGAATCCATGGCTCAATAACATCTGGTTCCACCAAAAGTGCATAGCGATTGGAGATCCGGTGAGAAAATCAATAATGTCATGGAACGCGACATTAGCTTCAGTTTTATCCAAATTAGCCACCATGTTGTGTTTAGAAACTGTATTGCGATTCGCCATTGGTTGGTATTGACAAAAGTCAGTGATTCGATGAATAGTTAATGTGAAAGAGAGAGAAATATGGAAAAGATTGATAAGTATAAAGATGAGAGGGAAAATCGGAGGGTAGTTATTTATAGGTAGGATTTGAAAAATCACAGCCCATAATAACAAAGTTACCGTTATTTGAATTTTAACCCATCTTTTGACCGTTGGAATATGCGTTGATAAGACAAGCGATGCTTTCCACGTGCACAATGCTTTCCAAAGCGATACTTTCGAGCGGTACTTTCATATAACCAAAAGCGAGTGCTTTTCCATTCTCTTTTTTACAATGGCAAAAACTCCAAATAGGCATTAGGTTGCCTCCCCTCAAACAATGCATAGGACTGTCTATCTTACTACCAGTCATCCCCTTAAATATAGCTTAGTAATTAATCATACCAATACTCACCACTAAGTGATTAAATCTTGAAACATCAAATCCTTTTGTGAGTAGATCAGCTACATTGTCATCTGTGTGAACCTTGACAACATTAATGAGCCTATGCTCATAACAATCTCTGATAAAGTGATGCCTAATCTTAATGTGCTTGGTCTTAGAGTGATAAAATGGATTCTTCACAATGCAAATGGTACTCTCATTATCAATGTTGATAGGAGTATTCTTGAAGTTGAACCCATAATCCAAAAGTTGATTACGCATCCACAAGACTTGTCCACAACAACTTGCGGACAACAACATATTACGCTTCATTGGATGATGTTCTTGCAATAGTTTGCTTCTTACATTGCCATGAGACTAATCTTCTTCCAAGATCTTGGCATCCTCCGGTGGTTGATCTTCTATCATAGTTATCACCGGCATAATCACTATCTAAAAAGCTTCCAAGTGAAAAGGTGAATCCTTTGGATACCACAACCCCAACTTAGGTTGTTGTTTCAAATAACTAAAATTCTCTTCACTGCATTCATATGGGAGACCTTAGGTGAGACTTGATATCTTGCACATAAGCATACAACAAACATGATATCGGGCCTAGATGCGATTAAGTACATAAGACGACCAATCATAGATCTGTACAACTTGACTTCAACAGGTTGACCATCTTCATCCTTGCCCAATGAGTTGATAGACTTGATAGGTGTAGTGGTGGCTTCATAGCATCAAAATTGAACTTCTTAAGAATGTCGAGACATACTTATCTTGACTTATGAAAATTCCCTCCTTTGTTGTTTAACTTGAAGCCCCAAAAGAAAGTTAATTCACCCATTGAACTCATTTGAAATTCATGTTGCATCAGCTGCTCAAACTCCTTCACCATGGACTGTTTTGTAGCTCCAAAGATGATATCATCTACATAAACTTGAACCAGCATGATATCCTTCTTATCTCATTTGATAAACAAAGTCTTGTCAATAGCTCCCCTCCTATAACCATGTTGCAATAAGAAAGTAGAGAGCCTTTCATACCAAGCTCTAGGTGCTTGATGTAGGCCATAAAGAGCCTTAACAACTTTGTAGACTTTGTTTGGATGAGTAGGATCTTCAAAACCAGGAGGTTGTTTGACATAGATATCCTTTGTAATCGTGCCATATAGAAAGGCACTCTTGACATCCATTTGATAAACCTGAAATCCCATATATGATGCAAAAGCAAGGAATATTCGAATGGATTAAATCCTTGCTACAGGAGTAAACACTTCATCATAATCTACTCCTTCTTCTTGTCTATATCCTTGTGCAACTAACCTTGCCTTGTTTTTGATGACATTCCCTCTTTCATCTCTCTTGACTCTGAAAACCCATCTTGTACCAATTACTTTCTTTCCATCAGGTAGATCACATAATACCCAAACTTCTTGAAGTTTGAATTGAAGTAGTTCTTCTTGCATGGCTTCAACCCAACTCTCTTTAGTTAATGCTTGAGCTATATTCTTGGGTTCTTATTGAGAGATAAAGCAAGTGAATAAGCATGTTTGGTGATCCTTGTGATTCACTGTTACATTTATAGACAAAGCTAAGTAGAGCATTATGTGGTTTAGAAAAACCTTTAGCTTTGGTCCTTGTAAGCACTCCAGAAGTAGAAGGTCCAATGATTTGACCAGTAGGATGATTCTTATGAACTCTTAAGATAGGAGTCTGTGGAACTTCAAGATTATCACCCAAATTTGTGAAATCAACATCTTCATTGGAATCTGAGAAAATACCTTCAACTTCAAACTCATCATCAGTATCTTCTAAGTCAGGCATGTTAGGATCATCCAAATCATCCAAAGTGATGTCATAGGTGCAAATACTTTGATCTAAAATCTTGTGATCAAAAATCTTGTGAGAGTGTTCTGTAGACTTACCCTTTTCTTTGCTTCTTCATAAGCTCTTCTTTGATCATCATCATAAGATTGTGCTACTACATCCTAAAAAGCATCTGTTAAGCTCATCTTGTATAGCTTGATCTTCAGCAGATAATGAAGATTTTGGTTCATCAGTACTTTTCTTTGTTTCAACAGGTATGGGTTCTTCATCAGGAACAACATCAGGTCTAATATGGACTCCATGAACAATGTACTGTAAATCATCTTCTTTGTGGACAACTTGATTTTCTTCTGTAACAGGTACATAATTCATAGAAGGAGTCAAAACCTCAAGATCAAACATCCAATCAGGACCTTTACCCTTCTGATTTTCTTGATCTTCTAAAATTCAACATGAAGACAATCTTGAACCTTCTTGGTGACTCTATTGTACACTCTAAATCCTTTCTTTGTTGGTACAATATCCCAATAGATATCCTTCTTCGACTTGCCATCAAATTTTCCCAAAGCATCAATAGTGTTAAGAATAGTCGAGGACATCCAAAAGGTTTCATAAAGCGTATGTTAGGTTTGTTTCCATAAGTAACTCATAAGGTGTCTTCATCGAGGTTTAGTGACGATACTCTATTCAACACATAACAAGCGACACTTACGACTTCAACCCAAAATTGAATAGGTAATAAAGAATCTGCAAGCATTGTTCTTGCTGCTTCAATCAAAGTTCTGTTCTTTCTCTCTGCAACACCATTCTGTTGTGGAGTTCTAGCAATGCTAAACTCCCTCTTGATCCTTTTCTTGGCACAAAATTCATCCATTAGCTTGTTCTTGAATTCAGTCCCATTGTCACATCTAATACCTCTTACTTTGAGTCTCAATTGATTTTCAAGGGCTATTATAAGATCATGAATAGCATCAAACATTTCATCTTTAAAACCCAAAAAAATACCCAACTAAATCTCGCAATCATCTGTCACAACAGACGGTACTTCTTCTTGTTTAGACTAGCAATAGAAACAGTCCAAACAAATCCATGTGCGGCGACTCTAAAGGTTCTCTAATGGTTCTTTCCTCAATCTTCTTGCATGAAGCTTTGTCTTGTTTACCTTTCTTGCCGCCAAACATGAGTGATCATTCTGTATGTTTTGGAAGGTAAACCTCTAACTAAATTTCCTTTGACCAACTTGTTGATATTCTTGAAATTTACATGGCCTAATCTTCTATGCCACATATGTGCTTCTTCAAGTGTTGCCTTTGCTACTAAACATGTTGCTCTTTCGGAAGAGAGAAAACTCTTCATATCCAGTTGTACACATCATTGGTTCTTGGTACTCTCGGTACTACCAAGTTATCATCAACAAGCTTGAATTCGGGGAAAGAATGAGACATTACGTGTCGATGAATAACACATGGTGCTTCTTGTCACGAGATCGAGAGGCGACAAAGGTTGAATTTGAGTTCCTTCACATAACGAACATTCTCAAAATCTATGCTTCTGCCTTGATAGTTCCTTTGCCGATTATTCTTCCTCCACTAGCATCATTCCCAAATGCAACTCTTCCTCCACAATAAGATCTAAAATCGGAGAATCTCTTTGTCTCTGTCATGCTTCGAGCAACCACTATCCACAATTAGATGATCTTTAAGCTCCTCTTACGGGTTGCCTGCACAAAGATAAAAGAGTTAGTTAATTTTAGGAACCCAAGCCATTCTTGACTTGTGTTCCCCTTGTGGAGTTACATACTTAAATTCTTTAAGTATGTAATTCCCACTATCTTTAAGCACATGATCAATTATCTTTGGTTGTTCAAAAACTTGTGTTGGTTTTCAATGAAAATCTCTTTTCATCCAAGTTCTCTTTATTATTTTCAACAAAATCTTTGTTTCACTCACACTTCTTTGAAAGTCTTGTTTGTTCTCCATCAGTACTTTCTTTCTTAACCCAACATGTTTTAACTTTTGGTGTAGAGTGCTTTGAACTAAATACTCTTTTTGAGGTGTAACGCCTTCTAGATTGATAGTAATTAGATCTCCTAGGGCTTCCATTCCAAAAAGTGCTATCAGTACCTTGATTGGGTGAAAATCTAGCGATACTTTGAGAAGGTCTTGGTGATTTTGAAAAGATCTTCTCGGTGAGGGTACCTATGGTCTTGTGAGAAATTGTTGTGGTTAACCCTATGTGAATGATTCCGGACTAGTTTATTCTCCCTTGGTTTTGGTTGGCGGATCGGTCTTTGGGAATTTGCTTAAGTAATCTGAGTGAAAGTCATAGTCCTTAATCGGATGATCGGGACTATAACAAACAAAACACAATTTTTGACCCATACTCCCAAAAATCTTCCTTTAGGTCTATGATTAAAAGTATCCTGTCTTTTGGTGAATGATGAAAATTATATTGACCAAAATTATCCCAAAAGGTTTAGCGATGGTTTGAAAAGATTTTCTTAAAGTCTTCTTGAAGGTGTAGCGATACTTTGAGTTGAAGGTCTTGCTTGACTCTTAACATTATCAACATTAGGTTTTCAATTGTTTCTTTTGGGGTTTCGAACTAGATTTACCATTAAGCTTCTTCCTAAACTCTAGGTTGTCTACTCCAAAACAAGAAACATCTATCCTAGTTGGTTGAAAACTACCGGTTGGTGGAGGGGCGCATGATAACCTTTGTCTTTCTTAAATTCGAGGTGTTTGACTAATTGATTCCTCATCACTAGATGTGTTATCTACATAATTAATGAGTTCATCATCACTAGTTGTTATATCCTCGAGAATCAAGTTGTTCCCGATCACTAGGTGGGTTCTCTTCTATGCTACTAAAGTCCATACCAAATCCTAGACCGGTTTTAATGTGTGCTCTTTTACGTTTTCAACAAAACTAACATGTGAAAGGCCAGATTTTCCCCAAGCAACAAACTTTTCTAGCAATTCATCCCTTTCCTTAGTCAGCTTTTCAATCTCAGAAATCTTACATCCTAACTTCCATTCACTTAATTTTAACTGATAATCCTATTGTTCATACTTTTCTGCCCAAGCCATTTCATTATTTTCATGTGTTATTATTTTGGCTTCCATAGACTCTAAAGTAATTTGATAACCAGCTACCTCAGACATAACCCTACTATAATTATCTATTTCAGTTACATAATCATTAAGCACTTTTTGATAAAAATTATAACACTTAGAGCATACCTGAGAGATAGGGGTAAACTTGGTGAAGTAGCTACCATAGCAAGCAGAACAGGTTCCTCTTCACGTTTCATGCTCCAATCAAAGCTTCCTAGACCATCTCTGGATTCCAAAGCAGCAAGTCCAGGTTCCTCATCAAAGGTTGTGCTCCAATCAAACTCTTCCATGGATTCTTCCACTGCTACCATACAATAGGTTACTGGTTCATCATCAAATTCAGCACTCTAGTCAACCTCTGATAGATTTTCTTGAGCAACCAAAGCTTTTGTTTCGATTATAGGGATTTCCTTTAGTTCAAGCTTAGGTTTCTCGGTCATCTGTTTGCACGATATTTAGAAAACTTGCATTCCCTTGCAAAGTGTCCGATCTTTTGACAGTTAAATCATTCAATCTTTGACTTGTCAAAGGTGATACCCTGTTTGGGTTTGAAGTCAATGCCTCTTCCTGTTTTATTCATGAACTTCTTGATCCTAGTAGTGATCATAGCAACTTTCCACCTTATATCAATTTCTTCAAGAGCATCCTCTTCAATTTGTGACAAATCCTCTTCATACGTAACAAGTATAGTGGCTTGCTGAGCAAAGAATAAGCATACAACTTCATCAGAATGGATGGTGTTTGTTAGTGCTGAGCTGGGGGTAGGATAGGTAACAGTACTTTGAGCAACATGCTTTGAGTAGGATGAGCGGTACTTTTAGTGGAAATCTTGCCTCTCTTTCGAGACGACACAAAAGCAATCTTGTGAGATTTTGAACTTGTTTGTCCATTCATCTCATGCTCATACACCTTCAAATGGTTGTAAAGATCATCAAAGTCCATAACATCCGATCCAGTTGTCCTCGATCATAGTAGCAATCACATGCCATGTAGATGGCAAACTCCTTAAGAACTTCATATTTGCATCTTCAGAGATACCTCGCTTTGTATAACTCCAACATCTTGAGAAGATTTTGGAATCATCATAGGCGACATCAAGACCTTCTCTTTCACCAACAATGAATGTTTCAAACTGTTGCTTCAACAGATTTTGTGCATCTTCTTGGAAGCATCATTACCTCCAAACCTTGTCTTGAGAGCACCCATAGTTGTTTAGCATCCTTAGCATCATGGAACTTGAGTAGGTTACCATCAAGAATAGCATACAATAGGATGTTGAGAGCCTTTTCTTGATTTCTTATTGTTCTTCTTGGTAAGACGCCTTAGGTGGTTTAGGTTGTCCGGAATCTCTGAGGTTCGCAACAACTTCATTACCATTGACAATTACATTCCATAGTGCATGGTGCAGTAATGGCAATGTCTTGCCTCATCTTCATGCTCCAAAGATCATACTCTCCTTCTTAATGATAGGAATTCGAGTGAGGTAATGGATGGGGTGGTGCAACTTCGATCGACATCTTTAGGGTTTGTTGTTAACTAGGTGTTAAGGGTTTCTTCTTAATCAGAGTTTCCACACAAGCTCTGATACCACTTGTTGGATCAATGTACTTTAACCAAACTAACTTATGTAGCTTTTAAGGGCTTAACAACCTCGAATAAATCCTAAGTCACTAACAATGAAACACTGAATAAACTCTATTCAGTATGCGGAATTTACTTGAATAAAGCTAAGAAGATTTAACTTTACTTTAACAATTATATTAAAACTACGAACACCTTGATACAGTTCACTAACAATCCCTAACAACTCTAATATCGAACTTGATAAACTCTAATACTCTCTAATAATGCACGTCGTATAATGCCAATCTAGAGGTCCTTTTATAGGCATAAGGATAACCCTAGTCGGTTTACAATTCTATTCCTTATGCGTCAAGTAATACTAAACTAAACTTAGAACATTCTAGAATTACAATGTAATCCTTAACTATTTTGCATAGCAGTCCTTTAACCATACATTACTTTGATGAGCAGCGATGCTTTTGACTTTCTTCTTTAGCAATGCTTTGACTCTTGATGCTTTGACTTTCTATATCCCAACAATTAGGGTTTCGTCTTGACCACGTCAACCTTGTGGCGGCATCACCTTATGGTTGTGGCCGTCGACTTCATCTTCGGCGCCGTCGATATACGAATCTAGGTAAATGCGAGTTGTGACGCCTACTCTTTAAATCCCGCGTTGTCGGTACAAAATAGAAAATTAAACTCGAGTCACAATTTTGGAGCATGTTGCGGCGGCGTCGCCTCGACGTGACACAGTCACCTTCAATTCCAGTAGTTTGAGTGTCTCGATCTTGACTTGGCCATTTTCTTCATATATTCATGCCTTTTCGTCCGAATAAGTGTCATTCCAGCAATTTTCCTTCAAGAGACCTAAAAAGTGAAAAGGAACAAAATTAAGCAGTAACGGATATAAAAGTGGTCGATTAAGGGCTTAAATGACCCCTAAAAAGTGTATCTTTTAAATCCTTATCATGTATAATGCTGAAGCTATTGCTGAAGAGAAGAAAAAGCAAGAAAATGAAGAAGCTTCTCTGAAACTGATAGAAGAATGGAATAGTGAATAGAGATTCTTTCAAGCTTCTGAGAGTATGAAGACAGGGTGGACAGATTTTGAATAGGGTCAATTAGACATTGACACAAGGTCTAAGGTTTTGGCTGAAAAGATGAGAAAAATGAAACAGGAAAGAGCATTCAAAGAGTATCAAGCAAAGAAGAATGAACCTCCTACCAAGCAACAGAGAAGGAATGAAATGATGAAGTTTCTCAAGCATATGGAAGTGAAAATTGCTGTAAATTTGAAGAACTTCTCATTTGAGGAGATTGAGGAACTTTACACTAATTACAAAAGAAGACTTGAGTTCATTCCTATGAATTCTGAAAGAGAAGATGAGTTGTGGAGGAACAGACAACAAAAGAGAAAAGGAGCTAATCAGGAGGAATCTAGTTCCAAGAAACAGAAGTTGGATGATGAGATGGATAAGGAAGAAAGAGTGAAACAGTATCTTATGGTGTGTGATCAACCAGAAGAACCTATTAATCCTACACCAGTAAGATCTATACATCCTATTGTAGATTGGCAGATTATAACAACAGCTGAAAGAGAAGTTATTGAGATTACTAGAAGAGATGGATGGAAAAGTACATACTTCAATTTTGGATGTTTGTTGTTCTCTATGTCTAAGGTTGATCTAGAACAGCTATGGAAGGTCATGGATTTCAGATATGGAAAGTTTGGACCAACAGGGACGTTAGCAAGGTCTGTGTCGATAGCTGTGAAGAATATGTTTCAATCCAATCCAGAAGACAAATTTTGGGAAGACTGTGAAGTGGTAGAATGGATGCTATATCAGCCTTGTAGATTGCATGCTATTCAGACTACACAGGAGAAGATATTCATGTTCATAGATAAAGATTATCCACTGTCTAAGAATGTAGCAAGGAAGATGTTGGAAACCAAACTTGCACCACAGGGGACTAAACCTAAAAATCCAATGATTGACCAGTTGTTTTTAAAGATTGAGAAGATTGCTGATCTGCAAGGTCCTCTAGCCATAAAAGGCAAGCCTCAAGGAAGATTGAAAAGGAAAGCAAACAGATCTAAGGCTGCTGATGAAGAATCAGGATCTGACAAAGAGAAAGAGGAGGTTGCTGGGTGTTTGGATAGATCCTCCAAATGAAGACATTATGGGCTTAAAAGAAACTTGATGATTTGATAGAAAATATCATGTTTAGGGGAGGATTGTTGGGTTTTTGGTTCTGATGATAGGAATTACACTAAGTATAGAATGACTGTCAGCATTGATGAAACCACGACTACAAGACTGGAACCACTGCTCAAGGTAGACCACTGCTAGTAGAAGACTGGAACCACTGCTATTACATTAAAGCACTACTAGTATTGTTTAGGTCAGTTTGATTTGTAATACTCTAGAATATCTTGAGTAGGTCGTATTGTATGGAAAGTGTACTTATCTTGTAGAATACGTAATGTAGATTGTATAGGACTCCTTAGCCTATAAAAGGAGGTCCTAGGTTAGATTTAGATATCTAAGAGTCGATACACTTCAAGGTTGTAAAACCCTAATACTATTCAGAGTATTCGTATAATAATATATTGAGGTGTTTAGTGATAATTACTGTTATTCATCTTAAGGTTAAACATTATATTCCGCGTAGTGTTTAACAGGTTATATTGTTTAAGTCAGCTTCTATAAAGGATCGTTTGCTCAACTGGGATCAACATCTTTTAATAATAGTGTGTCTTTTGTTGAAACTAAGGTTTTGGTCATATTCATAAATATAAAGGAAACTAATCAAGCTTGGTATACATATTTATATTTAACAAAGCGATGAAAAGAACGTTCATATGCTATGCTAAATGATTAATTTATTTACCTTATATTGCTTGATTATTTGCTTGTCTCAAATAGTCTTGTGCTTGTTTGTTTAAGTAACATATGTGGTTTTCTCACCTTGCTATTCATTCTCTTGTTTGTCGATTTAGTAAGACTTTACTAATTAATGTGCTATTTAAAGGAGTGTTTGGGATAACATCTTGTTCTGTCGAAAATGTTATTTTAAATGCTTAGATAAGTCATATAGGTTGAATAATGTTTAAAACATGTAATATACTAAATGACTTCTTGTTGAGTTTGGCATGTGTGCAACATAAGTGTATTATGTGCTTATATGATTTCTTGATTTCATCTTTTCTTGTGTTGTTTTCTGAAACAACAAGAATGTACATCAGATCATAACCTACACTTGTGTTGATGATGTACTTTCCCGTTTTATTTTCAATGATTGATTTCTAAGCTTCATAGTAGAATTGACAACTTGATTATTTCATCCGAGATACTCAAGTAAATTATTTTGCAACACAAATATAATTGGTTATATCCGAAAATACAAACTCGAGCTTTCCAACAACATATGTTGAACTCGCTCATCCAACCATTTTTTTCTCCATATGGACCTCGTTAAAATGTTAAATGTGACACCTTCGTCACCTTAGTTGTTATGCATTTGCATCAGAAATAATATTAATAAAACGAAGCAAAGTATCATCATTGTTACTCTTCGATAGGCCATAGTAGGAATATAAATTTTCCTAACCTGAGAATGAATATTAGAGAACTTATTTCACTAGAAACTCAATTTGACCTAACGGTTGAATTGCTTCCTTGAGAGAAGTTGGGTATGTGGAATCACCAGTAAAAATGGTCGGGTTTAGCCATAATTGAGCACCGCTAGTAATAGTCTCATATTCATTCTCTTACTTGAGAAATCTCTACTCCTATGTTTTCATAAAGTAAGTTTAAAATGGAAATACTTTTCGTTGTCCTAGGATTACTAATCAAACAAGTTGTAAACTTGATTTTTCTTTTGTTAGTCAATTACAACCACTTATGCCTCATCAAGCGATTATCTTGCTTTGATTGAGAAGAGCTACATGACTTCAAGGATGAAGTTCATTATATGCTAATCACCATCCGTAATGACTATACTTAGTTCATTACCTTCACTAGACCAAAACAACCTTCTAAACAACTCACTTTCTTAAGGACGCATATACATGTGTTTTTTATTCTTCAAATACCAACACATAGGTAAACCTCTCTTAGCTAAAACCAATTCACAAAATCGTACTTGCTTCAAGCCTTTCTATATCCAATGCTTACTCTTCTAAACACAACCCTTTCATCTCCACAAACAACAACTCCACCTTCTGGATCTAAATGAAGTCTAGGATTGTCCTAAACTAGCACCTTACAACTCTATTGTCTTGAACATCATCATGTACTATTTTCTTTCTTGACACATACCTTGCACGCCATTTTTAGTGCAAATGATTTACTAATCTAGATCGTAAATCTATTTTGAGCTTCTTGAATAGTGCTTGTTAAGTTTGATAAACCTCTATGTTATTTGTGAGCTCGATCTCATTTGATTGCTTATGTGATATTCTTACATGCTCTCATTGCTATGTTAGACTTGTATACATGTATGCTTGCTGTAGATAACAGAAGTTTTGAAATTTGGTATGTGAGTAAAACTTTACGAGCTTACTGTGATGTTTTTCTTTCTTAGAAGCTGGATCCCGAAGTTATAACTGGCCGGATCCCTCTTGGGAAGGATCCGGGTGGACATAATTATTTGTAGTTCCTTTAAGCATCTCCCTCACCTTTCAGAACTTATTGGATTAGTTGGTCATGCTATATTAGGATCACATAAGTTGTCCTTAGGCTCATTAGATCCCATATTCACTCATGGATGACTTAAGATCACGGTTAAGGTGTTTTTGATTTTTGCTTCAAAACTCACCATCTTTCCACTCCAATATTTACACATTGATTCTCTCATCTTAAACTAACTATTCTTATATTTCTCTTATTTTTAACAACTTGATTTTACTCATTTTGACCTTAAAATGCTCTAAATCTAGTTTTTCATTTCTTATAATTTTTAAGAAATTTTCTAAATTTTTCTTTGACCACTCTCTAGTTTATATACTCAATCACCCTCCTTCAAACCACTTAGTGTCATCCATGATCTCTTATTGGTCTTTCTAAACTCCATTTTCCCTATAAAAGTCATCATTGACAAACCTCTCTCACTAGTCTTGACCACTTAGGTCTTATGCCATGTAAGACACCTTAATGGACTGACTAACTTAGGAAATGTAGGTACTAGACATTTCTAGAACCCAATCATCTCCTTTTCACCTCATCTGTTATCCGGATCCCTAGCCTAAAGCTAGCCGGATCCCTCTAGTGAAGGAACCGATGGAACCGGGCAAACAGAAGTTGCATTATCACTTGAGATGATCATTTTTCCACTCAAACACTTGATCAACACATATGATTATCTGTTTCTTATGGAAGAAGAAACTTTTTTTGTTTTTAAATGAGTTCCATGTATGTGACTATTTACGTGTTCTCTTTTGTTTCCATGATATTATGTGAGTAATTTCTCCGTTTGTATAATTGTTTTCCTTTTGTACTACCTCATTTAGATTTGTGCAGGTTGACAATGGTCGATTTCATTATCAAGTAAAGTAGTGCTCATTCGCACATTTTTCAATTCCTCATCTTGCATCATCCTCACCATCTTCCTCCACTTCTGTCACTACTCACAAAGTCATCATGTCTACCACCTCAAGTACTTGATTAACCAACAAGGTCAATCTTAGTGAAAAATCCTTTATTGAGTCATCAACCGAGTCAACAAAAAGACTCACCTTGATACCTTTCATCACCATCCCTTGCTACTCTTAATTCAACTTCTTTCTTACCTAGTAAAACTTGACCTCTCATCATCTCTACCACTACCACCTCCAAGTCATGATGATTGCTATCATTATCAACATGTCAAAGGTCTACTTCATGAAATACGTGATGAAGTACGTTTCATGTTCTACCACATCCTACTTGTGTCAACCACAACCTCAAACCTTAACCCACTTGTGTCAACCACATCCTACATGTGTCTCACTACCACTACAATCCATGGTCGTTGAACCATCTTCCATAAACATTTATGTTGTCAAAAGCCAAGTGAATTTCTTAATGAAATGCATCACATTCCCAAACATATTTTTTTCTACCTTGAACAACCTTACAACCTCTAAACCAACCACAATGATGCAAGTAGAAGGATTATTCTCTTTTTGACACTAATCTTCTCTTTGTAGGTTCATATATACACACTTTGATGTGTATAAGACTCTCGTCTATGGACAGAATTTTGCACTAACTTTTTTTCTTTGTAGGTTCACTCATATACATGGTTTTGTATATGGCACACTTGTCTCCGAACGAGATTTACCAATTTTTTTTGTAGGTTTGTCTTGATGCCTCGAGCAAGGGTGAGCTTCCGTCGAGCATCTACAGATTGCATCATATGATCTACTCGTCCAAGGACGAATATATATTGCATTAATTTTTTGTTTTGTGGATTTTCAAAACACACTAGGAGCACTTGACGCCCTCATTAAAGGGGAGATTTCGTCAAAGCAAAAACATTGCAAACTTTTGCAATACTTTTTCCTTAGCCTTCCTAAAATAATTGATGCCCTTAACAAGGGGGAGCAACCGTCAAAGGGGAGCGTGCACACATTCATTCTTCAAAATTCCTTTGTGTTTCGACAAAAGGGAGATTTCTTTCTCATCATATATTTTTTTTCCTATTTATTTCATTCCACAACACTAACCTTGATGTAGGTTAAGCCTCAAAATTTGATCCATTGATCCGTTGGCAACAATGATTATAATCCAAAGGATCTTTCTATGTAGTTTTTCTCTTTGTGTGATTCTCAAGGTTCCTCTTAAAGGCGAGATCACAACCTCCTGAAGACGTGCAAGCTCAAGGTCATGAGTTGCTAAGCTTCGTCATTATCAATACCATTGAAGTGAATCTTGTTGATAATTCTTCTCTTCTTTCATTAGTGTTTCGTGTTGAAGGTATTGGCGTGGTGTGCCAATTGTGTACAACAATAGGAGCAATAAGGTGTTTTCAATTTAACTTCACTAGGGATGATGCAAGCTCGCCATTCTTGGGAGAAATGAAGTTTAAACTCCAAGGACACACCCTTTTTGTTTCGATAAAAGGTGTAACATATTGGAGTTCACAAACACACTAAACCATACACATAAGAGGCGTATACAAGAGGTTTTAGAGAGAGAAAGTTAGAGGTTGGGAACTTTAGTGAGAGAAAGAAAAATCTTATTATGAGCTCCAACTCTCTACCTTGGAAGGTAGAGAGTATTTATAGTTCTTACATAAGTCGCCACCTACGGGCTATGGATCATCCATACAGTGGGTAAAGACCCGTCCGTCCTCCACGGTGTTACTTAACTAAATACTACTAAACATTAACTAATCTACGACTACGAGCTTTCTAATGATTACATATACTTGAGGTGACCGATTCTTTAATAACCGGATTTACTAAATCCTAACAATCTCCCCAAGGAGGTCACCTCAAAATATATAGAATACAAACAGATATTACAATTAGATTGTTCTTGGTTTCTTGTTAATGTTCTTTGCTCAGTAGCTCGTAGTCATTGATTCTTCATTATTGCATGTTTGGATAATCAATGTGGAGGTTTTAAGCGATCCACGTGATAATGAGTTTTGAGTCGACTTTGAGATCATCGGCAAACATAAATCTCGACTCTTCCATTGTGGTGTTGGTATTATGTGATGTTGTGACATTTGGACCGAGATGCTCACATTACGGATCATGATATATTCTCATCGAGTAGCGGAAGCTTTGTTGATTCATGATATTGGCGGCAGTGGCGAAGCATGGAGTGAAAATATCGAGTCATTGATGCACTAATCATTATTTCTTTAGAAATGAATGTGTTGTGTGAGCATGCGGCTATGGATTGACCGCTTCATTACGATCACCGCAAACGTCGGCGTACACGCATACAACAGCTAGCAATAAAGCGCACGAAAGTGTCTTTGATCACTTTCATTGAATTGAGGTACACGCCCATGGTTCTCCGTTGATCGGTACAAGCATCTTGCGTGATCGTGTAACATTCTCAAGAATTTCCTTGATGTGGTTTCGCAATGCTCTAGTCGTTCTCAAACCGGAACATCTCAAAGAAGACAACACGGAGTGAGTGAACCAAATGAATAGAGATTCACTAATTGATGAAAAGAGATTTGAAAAACAATCGTATCGCTCAATAGAAATTGTTTTGCAATACAACAAAGGTTTTAATGAAAATCAATTATCAATCATAAACACCTTTTATTTTGAAGTATTTGTACACGTCGATGTGCTAAAGAAAAGAATTTTTAAGCACAACGACCGGTTTTCAAAGGTATCCATCAATCCATAACTTTGAACCAGATTGATTCAAAAGATTGAATCGCCCCATTGTTTCTCTCGGTTGTCACATGGTTGATCTATTGGATAGATCTCACATGCCACCCACCGGGAGCTTGTTTGATGTTGGCTCGAGGCTTTCCATCTTCATTTTGAATATGTTTGCATATCACTCGGATGTTACGGCAATACCACAAGGATAATGTGTAGGACTCATAAGATGTAATCTCTCTTCAACATTTTGTGAAACAGAGTCTTCATTGATAGTGTCCTAAAGAGATTAATTGATGATCTCGTGGCTCTAGACTCAATTGTGCATATTTGGATCCTATTTCGGAGACTAGGGAGAGGTCTCCTTTCAATATCAACAATCTCTAAGAGAAGTCGATAGATTATGTCGGTTCCCATGAGAATGAAACAAGTCCTTTTAAGAGGAACTTGAGTGGTTTGGGAAATTGAAGTGCGGTCGTCCTTTGGGTCCATGACGTCTTGTCTTCAATACCGATGTTACCTTGGTAACCACCAAGAGTATATGAATTGAACCCGGTATCGCCCTAAGGTTGAATAATTTGAGGCTATTTCTTTTCACCCTTTTCACATTCAATTCTTTTCATTCTTCAACCCTTGATTGCTTACCGAGACTTCATAACTAGAACTTTGTTGGGTTTATTCCGATTACTAGCTACATCTCAATCTGCACTCTTCCCATATCTCATTTTCTCCTTTTCAATATACCTAAGGACTTCTACACTATCTAGTGGATTGTCCTGGGTAGATCCCTCTCGGTTTTGGTGAATCATGGGAACAAATACCTAACCTTATCATCCTTATATCACCATACATAAAGTAAAGTTGGTCGGTCTATCTCGTGCATCGTTCATACGCCATTGGAACCAATTGAAAACCGGTTTGAAAATCAATCCAGATACTGGTGATATATTATCAAAGTATTTTGTATCTGAATTGTTTTTGATATTTTCAGAACAAGAGTTCCCCCTCAACATGTGCATCAAGCATCATTTTGTAAATAGAGATAATTTTCATCTTTGAGGGGTTGGCTTGCATCTAAGAGTAGTTATATAAAGAATGTGGTTTTCAAAATAGTTGCTCCCCCTCAATATGTGCATAGATATTTGAAGATGTTTTGCACATATTAGGAAAAGATTACAGATTGAAATAAATTGATCACGTTTCAAATCTTTGTGGTTTAAGATAGATGCTCCCCCTCAACATGTGCATGGAAAATTTGAAATCGTTTGGCACATGTGGGAAGGAGAGCTTGTACATCCTTATGAAACCATTTACCGAATTATCAGTTTAAATTCAATTTAAATCACAAATTCTTCCCGATCACAATTATCAAATCATTTGAGATTTGTGATCTCTCAGATAGTTAAATTGATTTTGAAAGCTTTTAAGGAGAATTGTGACTTGATTATGAAAACGTTTTAAGCCGACAAGGATCGGATTTTGAGACTTTAAACTCCATTGATTAAACATGCATGATTATCTTTTGAAAACAATTGTATGACAAATAACCTTTTGATTTAATTGAAATCATTCTCCCCAATCAATGACATAAGTTGTTGATTGAGAGATAGATATTTTTGACAAATGTTAAGTCCAGATGATTTTTAAAAATAGAGTCCGAGTTATTTTTCAAAGCAATTAGTTTTCATTAGATAGTAAGTAATTGTTTATAGAATCAGAGCATGAGATTTGAAAAACAAGATAAAGCATGGCTCTGTTCTTTCTTTGAAAAGTGGGTTATTGCCTGAAATGACAATAAACCATTGTTTCACTTTCTCCCAAAAATATTTTTTGATTTTTTAATTTTAATTTTTTTTTAATATTCGAACAACATCTAAAGTCCCGCGTCATTCTTTGAATGACAGCACAAAGATCGTAGATATTTATCGAATCGAGAAAATCATGACAAAACGACAATATTTTTAAAAAGATATTTACAAGAGATAGATGAAGAAAGTTTTATATTTTCTTTTTAAAAAGATATTTTTCAAGACTTTTCAAATTTTTATGGATTTTTTGAAAGTTTTATATTTTCTTTTTTTTTCTTTTTTTTTCAAAAAGATATTTACAAGAGATAGATGAAGAAAGACCTTTACTCCTCGTCTTCCTCTTGAAGACGTTTTAGTGTTCGGTTGTAGACTCTTTAGACCAAGTCGTGGAGGATAAACTCAAACGTTCTCTAGGAAGAGCTTTGGTGAAGATGTCTCGCTAACGATATTCATCCTCACAAAATGAGTTCCACCACACCGCTTTCTACTTGCTCCCGATGAAATGATGTCAAATGTCGATGTGCTTTGCTCTTGAGTGTTGTACGTTGTTGCATGAGAGCAATAGCACTTTTATTATCACAAGACAGGAGGATTTTGTTGAATTCAAAGCCATAGTCGGATAATTGAGATCTCATCCATAGGATTTGAGCACAACAAGATGACATGGCTATGTATTCACCTCTGAGAGAAATAGAAGTACTCATTTGCTTCTTTGAAGACCGACTCACAAGCTTATCACCCAAAATCGAGCACCTCAGGGCGTGCTTGACGTGTATCTTGACATCCCGCATGATCGGCATCTCGCATAGGTCGTTAGTGATATACCGTGTCCTTCTGTACCAAAGTCCCATATTGATGGTTCCTTGGAATACCGAAGACCCGTTTAATCGCTTCAAGGTGCTTTTTGGTAGGCTTAGCGATATCTAGCACACATGCAAGCAATGAATGAGATGTCGGTCTCTTGGTGTGAGGTACATCGAGGATCCAATCATACTATGATATTTCGTTTGGTCTACCATGATCCCCGAGTGGTCCTCATCCGCTTTAGTATGCTCTATCATGGGAGTGTCAACAGGTCACTAGAATCAAATTCAAATTTCTATAAAATCTCATTTGCATATTTAGATTGATTTATAAAATGCCTCCTGGACTTTGTAAAATTTGTAATCCCAAGAAAATGACATTTGTCCCATCATTGACATTTGAAATTTATAACCCATTTAACATGAAAACGGTCACATTCATTGGGGTCGGTCGAGGCAAAATGATATCATCAACATATATTTGAGCGTGAATTAAATGTTTGCACGACTTTCGGTGAACAATGTCGGATCAAGCTCTCCTTTCTTTGAATCCGGTGGATAGAAGAAACTTTGATAGCGTATCATACCAAGCCCTTGGAGCTTGCTTCAAGCCGTAAAGAGCCTTCTTCAGCGATAGACATGAGTAGGATGCTCGGATTCACAAAGCCTTTAGGTTGGTGGCGATATGACTTCTTTAAGATCTCCGTTAAGAAAAGTTGTTTTACATCCATCGATATACTACCATGTTCTTACTTGCAAGATTAGCCAAGAAGATTACGATTGCCTCGATACGAGCAAGCTGGAGCAAATGATTCTTCAAAGTCAATACCCTCCTCTTGACGGTATCCTTTTGCAACCAATCGAGCCTTGTTCTTTAAAAATCACCATGCTCATCAAGTTTCACTTTGAAGATCCACTTTAGAGCAATAATCATAGCACAACTGGAGCAAGTACTAATTCCATACATCTAGTCGATCAAACTCGTGAATTTCTTCTTGCATGGCATTGAACCACTGTCTTCATTCATGGCGGTTTTCACGTCTTTTGGTTCGATCTTAGAGAGTACGGAGTTGAACAAGCACCATAAGGCATCGGTTGCAAGTTGTTTCCGTGTGGATCTTTGGACGAGAAACGTTTCCAATGATGTTGTCCAATGGATGATCATGTGTCCATTTTCTAAGGTGTTCATGTGGTTCTTTGTTGAGGCTGAAGTAGCAGAGTCGATATCTCACGAAGAAGATGTTTCGATGATGACTCGAGAGCAAATATGTTTTCAAAGGGTTCATCATCCGGAGGAGCAAAAGGGTTTTCATCATCATGTGATAAGAGCAACATTTCCATTATGTACACTCGATGATTGATGATTTGTTGATGAGACAGTGATCGAAGCAGCGCTTCTTGACTTAATGACATTGAAACGAAGGTTAACTTCATTGGCGGGGATAGAGGCGACCTCTATTGATGGGCGACATATCATTAGCACTTGCTCATAGTGTTCATCAAACATTGGATCAAATAATTTCTTCAAATCATCTTTTGAAGGAGGTACATAAGGAGTTCTTGGTGAGGATTAGAAACAAGAGTAGAACTAATAGGACTACTTGATAAAGGTTGAAATCGGGTCGGTGGATTGTCCTAGAGCCATTTGACCGGTCACTCATCGAGCGTAACGTGAATTGTTTCCATGATATTTCGGGTTCTCTTGTTGTAGATTTGGTATCCTTTTCTGCTTGGTGCATAACCCACAAATACTCCAATGTCCGCTTTAGCTTTTAGTTTACCTAAATCTTGACCGTCATTAGTTGGGTAACATAAAGCACCAAACATACGGAAGGTAGGATAGATCATGTTTTCGTTTATGGACAAGTTCATATGGGTTTTCCATGAGAGGTGTGAATAAGGGAGCGATTTTGGGTGTAGCAGCGGTGGAAATGGCTTGACCCATAGAAACATTGGAACCTTTGAATAAATTAGCATTGTTCTTGCGGCTTCCACAAGAGTTCGATTTCGTCTTTCAACTACACCGTTCATTGAGGAGTTAGTGGAACACTTCTTTGATGACCGCTTCCAACACTTTCATAAAAGCGAATTAAGTCTTTGTTAACAAACTCGTGCCATTATGCATTCAAACAATTCTAACAAAGATTGTTGAGTCGAACTGAAATTTGTTTGATAAGTTTGATGATGACATCGGAGTTTCATCCTTTGTCCTCAAAAACTTTACCCAAGTAAATCGAGTAATCATCAACAACTACTAGAATGTATTTCTTCCCATTTATGGTTTGCACTCTCATTGGTCCGCACGGATCCATATGAAGTGTATGAAGAACTTCCATTCTTGACTTTGTGGGTTTTGGTTTGTGGGCATATTTTGTGCTTTTTCCCAATTGGCAAGTCGAACAAAGATGATCTTTTCATACTTTAATCTGGGTAATCCTCTTACTAAGTCCTTTCGGAAAGATTGTTTATGGTACCAAAGTTCAAGTGATTGAGGCAGCGGTGCCATAGCCATGACTTAGTTTTGGAAGCCTTTGATGACAGCGTATGGGTGAAGATTTCATCATATCTTCGATAGAGATGGTGTATAGTTTTGAACCACGAGTTCCTCCGAGAAGTTCCACACCATCAAGTTCTCTAACAAAGCAAGTATGTTTTACGAAGGCCACTTCAAATCGAGTCACAAAATTGTCGGACGAAAATAGATTATGTCCAAGACCTTCAACATAATATACCCGGAAATCACACTATCACCAACCACGTAATCTCCATAACCCATAATAGCACCAAATGATCGTTTCCAATCTCACAGTTCCGATGAATTTGCCCACGAAGTTCATGAGGCGTGACCGGTCTCCATCATATGCTTGGAACGACTGAGTCCGGTACCACGAGCGATTTGAATGATCCGCAGTTGAACACGACAAGAATGGATAAGCTGGATAATTGGGATCCCCATGCAAGAATGGGTTCCATTTGGTTAATAACAATGATTGGAACACCCACATCAGAGGTAGAAACAATGGACTCATTAGAAATAGATGCAGTACTAGTGTCCATATTTGACCTATTCAAAGTATGTTCACTTCTTAAGGGAATAGTTCTACCAGTAGGCATCTATTTTCTAGTGAGCATTGACTTAGCAAATTTAGGGCCAAACTCATTAACCTTACGCCTAGTAGGTATCCATTGATAACTTATATTACTAAATTTCCTTCCTGTGGGTTTCCACTGTTTTCTAACTTTCTTTCGCCTTTGCCTTTTTAGCTTGAATTTTAACATTAACAATTTTAGCAGGGCATTTAACAACATTAGACAAATCATTCACACCACATTCAAGATTAGTAATGAAATTCAAGTAGTCATCATTACATGGTTTGCGATAGTATCGAATTGAATTAATTACGATGCGCCTATGGCTAATACTAGAATCAACATGATTCGTTTTATTCAACTCAAACTTAAAGTTCCTAGGTTGGTCTTCTACTCTTCCAATGCACATTCTTAGCTTGCGAGGTCCTATCTTGCTTGGTATTGCCTGGAGGCTTTGACATGCTTGCTTTAATGTCACCGATTACTCTGTGGGGAATTATGGGAACATTAGTTGGTTGATCTACTTTTGCATTCTGAATTAGGCGTGCGGGGATCCGAACTACTGAAGGCACATTAGTGTTCACTTTCTTAAGCGGGCATAGAATGGTTTGTATGCTTGGCACTAGGCATAGAACAAGGCATCACGACTTTTCCTTTCGTACCCTAAGGTTTTAGGACATGTTGCTATTAAACATTCTAGCGACTCTTGAGATCGTTTGGCACGAATGCAAGCAAACCTAATTTCTCTATCAAGAGGCTTATTTAAGAAATCCTCTTCCACGATCTCACGGAGATATTCTAGACTATCCTTAAGGTGAGCATAATAGTTGTGAAACAGGTTCATTATTCCTAAGATAAGGAGGAATGTATTTAACATTCTGATATTTGCGATCCGAGGATGACTTTGATGCAACATTCTCATTAAAAACAAGTGGCGGTTTCCTTTTTCACGACTCCTCGATTCTCAATTTCTTTTTGTAAAGACGTTATTTTTCGTTGTTTTTGTCACGAGTGACTTTCATTGAATCATATAAATCTTTAAAGTGTCGTTTAACTTTTCATTTTCTTTTAGAAAACTTTCGTTTCTTTTGTAAAGCATTAACTAAGTTTTGAAGATGAAAAGTTTGAGAATCTTGAGAATCTAAAGGAGGAGGCATTTGGGAGCCATCACATTGTTCTTTTCACCCTTTAATTGAGAGATTTGGGCTTTCAACTTTACGATCGTGTTACAATGAGCTTGAATCATTCGTCACGTTTGTTTATCCGAAAACGCATCAAACTCGGAACATCCGAGGATGTCTTGATATTTGAGGTTTTGACATTTTCTTTAAGATGTTGATATTTTAGTTGTAAATTAAAATGTTCAACTTCTAGTTTAGAAAGATGTTTTACTAAATTATCGTGATCATCCCGATCAATTTTCACACTTAGTTACGAGTTTTGTTTTCAAGCTCAATGACACGATCATGGGAAACTTTCAATGCAATAGATAATTCATGAAATCGAGAAGCGATAATAGAGTGCTTAGTAACAAAGATAAAACACATCTTGAGCAACACAACTTGAAATCAAATTCTCCTTTAAGATGTGCAAGTTCTTTCTTTCAACTTCATTATATTTGAGTTCTGTTCATAATCATTGACTTCAACTATCATTGCATCAAATTCCTTTTCCATTTCTTTAATATCCGAATTTATCTAAAGACTCTCAAATTGACCTTTTAATTGTTTGAAGAAAGGCATGACCTCGGTTAAATAACATTCTTTAGTTTGCTCAAAACCCTTTCCCCCGCTTATCCCAAGAGGGTGTGATTCTCTTCTTACACGTTTTCTCAAAATCAACAAACGGTGATAAACAACATATAGGTGATTAAGGTCTTGCTATTAGTGGTAATAGATCTAGGAACTAGATGCATTGGTGTATTTGGAGGATACACGGTAGCTCTGAGCATTTTCCTAAGAGGAGAGTTTGTTTCAACAAGTACATTAACTTTTAGCTTATCCATGTCTTTCTTCCAAAAGATCCATTCGAGGGTTAATTGAGTTTGAGGCTTAAACATGTTCAAGGATATCCAATTTTCCTTAGTGTAATCATGGGGTTTGATCGTTATGTTTTTATCTTTACACGCAGGATCGTTAAGCTTCTTATTCATTTTCTCTCTAGATGCATCATCTAGTTTTCTATCTTCCTTAGTGCAATCAATGCAACTAGGTTTCTGTCTAGGTTTAAGAATCTAATTGCCATCATAGATTACATTTTGAGCAGCTTTTGCTATCTTACCATACTCAGGGTTGGATTCCTTTATAATGGGGATACTATGCTTATCGTGAGAACTCTATGCTTAGTGATCATGTGAGCGATCAATGGTATTCTCTTGTACGTACAACTTATTTTCAAGCTTGTTTTTCAAGGTTTTAGATTAGAAAAATCATTCAAAAGTTTTGATTCCTTAGCTTCGAATTCTTGCTTAAGCATTTTAACATTTTCTTAAAGTTCTTGTTTTTGCTTAGCAGCTTTAGAAAGCTTTTCTTGTAAGGAGTTTAACTCTTGTTTTAATACTTCTTCTAAACTTACTTTTTCTAATAGTTATGCGCATTTGGTCATCCATTTCACGCTCACGGTGGTTAACTCAAACTTAGCACGTTGTTCATAAATAGCTACTTGTTCTTTATAGGCATTCGATTCGGAGATAACAGAATCATCGAGGCACATGCGGTGTATTCATCAAAACATAGTCATCATTGACTGCAGAAGATGATCACTTGGTACAATCTCACTTTCACTTTGTTTCACATATTGATCATATGGAACAACATTGATATTACCCATATTTTCAATATCCGCTCAAAAGTTTCATTGATTGTACTTTGTCATGTATCTTTGCTCATCAACATCATCGTATAGTTTAATACCTGCGAGATGATTGATTCTTTGGATGGACTAGCTTGCGTGGTGAGGGACCTTTGGAAAGACCATTGGAGAAATTCTAGCCATGAAAATTGTCATGCGAGAGGTTCATCATCGACGTCGAGTCGTATGCATCAAAGTCGGCGACTTGAAAGGCATTCGATGATTATGACCTATTTCTGAATTGGTCGCTCATCCACATCTCGCATCATATGTCTTGGTATTGCCTCGAAGAAGAAACAACAGCCTCTTCATCTAACACAGCTCCATTATCCCGAGCTTGCACAAGTAACATCTTGTCTTTGAAGTACTCGCATTTTGAGGCGTTTTAGAGAAGTGCGCCTCCTTGCTATGTGTCCATCACCACCACAGTTGTAGCACTTAATTGGCTTTGCTTGACCCCGATTTGGATTCCTTCCATGATTACGATTTGCTATATATCCTCTACCAACTCCACCTCTTCCTATTCATAACGCCTTTCTTGAATCGGTTGCACCATAACCTTCCCATCTCGGCGGAGCTTGATTGTGTGGATTGGATGCGCTTATGAGGTTATTGTTGGTGTGTGGAGAGAGTTCATGTTTTGACTAACCATGAGAGACAGTTGAGTGATGAAGTTTTCCATGAATGTGTTTGGGTCGAGGCTTATATCTTGGATCGTGATGAGCTTGTAATTACCATTACCCATGGGTATGACTTGAGAAGCTTTGGTGGTAACTCCAATATTTGTGTAAAAGTTGTTGAATCATTTGATGAGCTTGTTTCTCCTTGGTTGGTTTTGAACTGATCAAGAATCCTTTTTCAAACATAGCATGTCTCTCATTACGAAGAAGGAATGCATAAAGTTTCTCATAGTTGGCATTCTTCAATCCTTTGGTTAGCTTCACGGATGTGACAAACTTATGCCATTCGGATTCATGTTGTTCACAAACTTTGAATTCAAATTTAATATTTGGCATGGTCATTTTGATATTCCTCATATCATTCACAAGCTTGTGGAATCTCACGTATTACTCATAGACACTTTCTTCCGCTTCATCATAAAGTGTTCAAATTCATCATACAAATTGTGATTCTCTGCCTTCCTTCGTCAATTCGGAACTGAGAGAAGCATCTTGACATTATCCCAAACAGCCTTGGCTTTAGTGTTGTGATTGATAAGCTTGTAGATATCTTTGGAAGACCACAGTATAATGTTAGAAGCCACGATGTCGACATCAAATCTCTTTTCTCCTTATCATTGAGCTCATCATACGCCTTTGGTCCATCAATTCCATAGATCATTGTTCCATCTGCAGATGTATCAATTAAGTCTCTTGTAGTCTCAATCGATAAGGTCCTTCATCAATAGACTTAAGAATGTTGACTCGTTTTCCTTTCCAAGATAGTACAATCGATTCGTTGTGCCCAAGAGTCATAGTCGGTTCTGTCAAGCATGGGTGGACGAGTATCTGAACCACCGCTTGAACATCCTCGACAATGATGGAGATGATTGTAGGTACGTTGGTAGACATGTTAACAGATTACACGGATTTTATAACTCTATGATTAAACCGGAAATAGATTCTTTCACGGGATTTTACTAAATCAAGAGAAACCGTATACAACCAAAAATCAACCAAGTCGCTACGAATTCTTGAACCAAGTCGCTAATCACCAAGTCGCTAAGTCACAAGTCGCTAGTGCACCAAGTCGCTACACAGTCAAGTCGCTAAAGAGCAACTCGCTAAGGTCCAAGTCGCTAACACCAAGTCGCTAAGCACCAAGTCGCTAAGCAGTCAAGTCGCTAAAGAGCAACTCGCTAAGGTTCAAGTCGCTAACACCAAGTCGCTAAGAATCTTAAGTACAAGTCGCTAACAAAATTGAAAGCAAGTCGCTACCTTAACCAAGTCGCTAGCCGTAGTGGAGATTCCACTAAGTTGTACTATTTGTCGGCTTGTCTCAATAGACAAGTCACTAGGACCAAGTCGCTACCAAAAAGCACTACAACTCGCTACCTTTTTCTGAAGCAAGTCGCTATGATGAAATTCACTACGAGAACCAAGCGCTACCAAGAAAAACTTCAAAAACACACTTTTCAAGCTTACCAAATCAAAACCCAAGCACATACAATGATTCTAAACACAAAAGTACACCCAAAATTTAAACTTTAACACTAAAAACGATCCAAATGATGCAAAAACCACAAAACTTTTTCAAACACAAAAACCATCTAAAACCACTAGAAATCCAAGTATATGTAAGAGAGATGATCAAACCATGGCTCTTGATACCATTTGTAACATATTGGTTTCACAAACACACTAAACCATACACATAAGAGTCAGTATACAAGAGGTTTTAGAGAGAAAGTTAGAGGTTGGGAACTTTAGTGAGAAAGAAAATCTTATTATGAGCTCCAACTCTCTACCTTGGAAGGTAGAGAGTATTTATAGTTCTTACATAAGTCGCCACCTACTGATTTGTGGATCGTGCATACAGGTGGGTAAAGACCCGTCCAGTCCTCCACGGTGTTACTTAACTAAATACTACTAAACATTAACTAATCTATGACTCGAGCTTTCTAATGATTACATATACTTGAAGTGACCGATTCTTTAATAACCGGATTTACTAAATCCTAACAAAAGGGGAGAAGAGTGTAAACGGAGAAGGTAATGTAAAGAAGCATCTTAGTCGTAACATTTTATTAGAAGTAATGGTCATTCACTTTAGGAACTGTAACGCGTGTTAGATATCGTGCTAGAATAGTCAACGGGCTCGTGGATTGGGCTAAGCTAAATGGCTAAATGTTATGTTAAGCTAGCCTTGTATAAGTTGTCATCCAATCCAAGTCCAATCCAAGCCCATCCCATAGCCCATTAGGGCATATGTACTTATAGTATAAATACACCTCAAATGAGTCATTTGAGGTGTGTGCTTGAGTGTGTGTGTGTGTGTTTTCTTTCAAGTATAACAACATCTTGTTTCATCTTTCTCTCTTGTTTCATACGCATAACATCTTAAGTCACCAAACTTCCTAATCTTTCTTCTATCTTTCTACGCATAACAGTTTGTGTTTCACGTGTTCTACGCATACGTGTGTTTGTGTTTGGTTCGTGTAACTTGTGTGATAAGTGGTAAACGTGATAAGGTTGAGATATTTAAGGTCCTACAATTGGTATCAATCGCCTAACAATGGTTTAGGAGTGTTTTGGTTGAAGTTTTTTGTGTTGTTACGCGTAGTTTCGTTCTCAATATTGTCACGCTTAAAACTTTAATTTTTGCACTAAAATCTTCAAGATTCTTATGGTTTGAGGTTCTTATAGTGTTAAGGATTCTAGTTTTGGAAAAAGTTCAAAGCTTTACGTGTTTTCTTCGCTTTAAACTCGTATGTATTGGGTTGTTCGTTTCTACGCATAAGCGAAAAAGCTCTTTGGGTGACAAAGGTCAAATCTTTCTTGGTATTTGAGTGTTTTGGAAACTGTTTGTGCATCCGAAATCGTCTCGAAAATGGGAATTTGTTACAAGAAGAATGAAAGTTAAAACCCTCTTTACGCATAAGAAAAGTCAAACCCTATTTTTACGCATAAGGTTTTACGATAAGCATTTGGTTAAGAATCTTCGTGCAACAACGGTGACTCAAGCTTCCTCACTTGGATAAGTTTGTGGAACACTTGACTTAGGAAATCTCACTAGCTTGGATAAGTTAGGGAGATACGATTCGTGTTTTATGCGTGGCGAGTTTTACGCCTAAGATTTAAATCTAATGCTTAAGACTGCTTTACGATAAGCATTAATACTTACGAGTAAGATATTGTTTACGCCTAAGAGTAACATCTTACGCGTAAGAATATTTCTACGCATAAGCATTAATTATTACGCGTAAGGTCATTATCTACGCCTAAGGTTCAACTCTTACGCCTAAGGAATAAAACTTACGCATAAGCTTAAGGATTACGAGTAAGATTTTGAGCAAAACTTCAAACGACCATAACTTTTGAACCGTAACTCTGTTTTCAGCATTCTACCCATCAAAACGACCGTGAGAACGAGGAGAATAGACCGCCGAATAAAGTAAGTCAACCTTCAAGTCCTAAAAACGCTCCGAACAGAAGTTATTGAGGTTTTTAAGTTTTTAGACCAAATTTTCACTACAACAACCGAGCTTAATCTTCATCAAACACAACTCCTTTATCGTTGAATCGATCCTACATCAACTTTATCATCAATAACCTTCATCTATGGCAACTCAACAAGACATTCATGCAATGGTGTCGAAAACCGTCCTCCTATGTTGGAAAAAGGTGGTTATCTTCAATGGACAAGTCGTATGCTCCACACATCAAGACCAAACCTAATGGAAAATCGATGATTCAATCCATTACGAATGGACCTTCAAGCCTTGACAAGTCCAAGACCACGAAATCCTAATGCAACTCCTCCGGTCCACCGTCTTTTCGTACTCAAGATGAATCGAATACATCAAGAGGATAAAGCAAGTCGAAGCGGATGACATGGCAATTCACATTGTCCAACCGGGTTTACCAAGAGATCTTTTCTCATCAGAGACAAGTTGAAACTGCTTTCGATATGTGGGAACGTGTTAGACGGCTATGTTTTGGAACCAAAATTGGTAAACAAGATATGGAGAACAAGTCGCTAACCGAATGGGAGAGGTTTACATCTACTCCGTGAGAATCCATTGAATCCTACTATGGAAGGTTTTGCACTTTGATGAATGAGCTAATCGAAACAAGTTGGCACCCGTAACTATCGTGACCAATATCAAATTTCTCAACAATCTTCCGTAAGAATGGGACGATATGTCACTATTGTCAACCAAACAAAGGACTTACATCGGGTGAACTTTGATCAACTCAACGATTTTCTAAAACAAAACCAAGTCAAGTCAATGAAGTTAGGAAAGAAAGATTGGCAACGAATCATGATCCATTGGCACTAATTGCAAAGACTCCAACTCCAAGTGAACTCACAACAACAAGCTTCATCATCTTCCACTAACAACAACTTGCGCAATACATTCCACAACCACAAGTTGTTATCCTCAACAACAATTCTACTCTCAAGAACAACAAGTCAATCAACAACAACAATATCCACAATACCGAGAACAAGGAATCACCGATCTCGAACCGAACAAGAACAAGCTTTGTCAATCGCATTTTCTTTTTGACTAAAGCATTCAGAGGTCGCTATTCCACACCAACTAACAACAACCAAAGGATTTCATCAAACACTCATAATAAGCAAATTGCACAAATGTGTGAATATGGGTCATCAAGGACAAATGGTTGGAGTTATTAGGAATCGGCAGGATATGCTACCGGATTTCGCATGGGTAATCAGTGATTCCGTATCGAGTAATCAGTTGGGTGAAATGTTGGAAATCGATGGGACATAATGTTGGGAATAGAGCGTTGGGAAATCGAATGGAATGTTGCAGCTCAGGTCATTGGGAATTATGGAAATGTGAATCGTGGTAATCGGAGTTAATCAGTTACGTGTTCCAACCACAAGGAATGGGTCACATGGCAAGGAATTGTCCTACTAAGCGAAAAAGAAGGATCTTGCGTGATCTTGAAAAGCTATCATGTTGGTACAAAAAGAAAAGCAGGACTTCAATTGAGTGTTGAGGAACATGACTTTATGGCTATTTAGGATGATCCGGAAGACCTAGAGGAAATCAATGCGAATCGCATCTTCATGGCAAACCTTCAGAGACTAAGTACGACACCGACTGACGCACCTCCCGCCTATGACGCCAATGCAGATTCGAGGTACCAATCATTGATCCATGCTATAACAATGTCATATTTGATGTGTTTACTCATGATGATCAAGATTCTCGCGACATCCGCACCTACTTATGATACATACCGACAATCCGAGTTGTAGCCATACTAACTCGAAACTCCATATGTGGATCCTAGTGGAGGTCAGTGGCACAAAATACCGAGACCGATGAGGAAATACGTGCTTATTTTGAAACATTAATCAATAATCGTCGATTGAAATTAAGAAAGTAAAACGGTCAATCGCGGGTTAAGGCGCGAATGCTAAATTGACCGCTAAGCTTGAGAGTTACAAGGAGAACGCAAAAGCTTTTGAATTTCACAAAACAAAGAGTCGAATTAGAAATTGGTTATCGAGATTCCGCTTTAAAGAGAAAACAATTGCAAATCAAGTATAACACACTTGATGTTAATTTGAACTTAAAATAAAATCTTTAAACGAGGAAATTTCGATCTTAAAACCAACTCTCTAAACAACAAGCAACTTATTCGATCTTGAAAAGAGAAGAAGCGATTGATTGTCGATTTTCAAAACGAGATGTTGATCCCAAATGAGCAAACGATCTAATATAGAAACCGACTTAAACAAAGACTTATTAAGTATCACGCGAATTTAATACTTAATCTTAAGAAGAAGAATAATGAACATTCAACACCTCAATATTATTATTAATACGAATACTCTAACCAAGATTAGGGTTTTACAACCTTGAAGTGTATCGACCATAGATATAAAACATACGATATCTAATCTAACCTAGGACCTCCTTTTATAGGCTAAGGAGTCCTTTACATAATACAATACGTAACCTACAAGATAAATATCTTTCCATGTTTATCAATACGTAATACTAAACCGACTATACAAGACTAACGAAAGGGTTATAATACAATATCCGTGGTTACACAATACTACTAGCCATGGTTTTGTCTTCATCGATGGTTCCATTCCTCCGTCCATGGTTTTATCAACTCTATCCGTAGTTCCCACACTTAGAATAATTCTTGATCCAAGGAACCAAAACCCAACAATAGAGTAGGTTCAAAGAGAATCTGCAAGTGATTATAAATCATTCTCTCATGATGATCATCTAGTTGCACATCACCAAACTTATTCCTATAAAGCTCCCAAAGATGCAAAGAAATCATCTCTATCAAAGTACTTGACCACAAAGAACTAGCGGCAGACCACATATTCAACTTTCGTTGTAGAATTAGCCACAATAGTTTGCTTTTTACATCGCCATGAAATTAGTCTCGCTTCCCAAAACCGACATCCTCTAGTAGTAGATTTCCTATCCAAACTAGCACCAAAGATAGTCACTATCTCGTAGGCCAATTAATCAAAAGGAGAATCCTTAGAATACCAAAGACCCAATTTAGGATGGCCTTTAAGGAATCTAAAATTCTCTTAACAACATTCATGTGAGATGTATTAGGTGTGACTTGAAATCTTGCACACACACATACTAAGAACATAATATCAGCCTAGATGCGATCGATACATCAAAGATCCAATCATGGAACCGCACAACTTTAAATCAACTTTGGGACTTCCATCATCCGTAGCAAAGGGTTTCGAGTCTCCATAGGTGTACTAGCACTCTTAACATCTTGAAACCCAAACTTCTTCAAACATCTGCTACATACTTGTCTTGACTAATGAAGATACCATCACCCTCTGTTGAACTCGTAGTCCCAAAAGAAAGTGAGTTCTCCATAGAACTCATTTGAAACTTATCATGCATAAGTTTCTCAAAATCCTTGCATAGCTCCTTGTTTGTTGAGCCAAAGATGATGTCATCTACATAGACCGAACCAATAAAATATCATCTTTGTGCTTCCTAATGAACAAAGTGTTATCAATCAATCCTCTTTAAACCCATTGTCCATCAAATAAGTAGACAGCACTCATACCATGCCCTAGGAGCTTGATGCACCCATACATAGCCTTCCTCACCTCAGTAAACCTTGTCGATGATCAGATCTTCAAAACTAGGAGGTTGACAAACATAAACCTCCTCATCAATTGTGCCATACAAAATGCGCTTTTAACATCCATCCGATACACCACAAAATTCTTGAATGAAGCATATGCTAAAAACAATCTAATAGATTCTATTCTTTCAACTGGAGCAAACACTTCATCATAATCCAAACCTTCAGTTTGTGTGTATCCTTGAGCAACCAACCTTGATTTGTTCCGTACCACTATACCTCTTTCATCCCTCTTGTTTCTGAACACCCATTTTGTCCCAATTGCCCTCTTACCATTAAGAAGATCAACCAATGTCCAAACCTCTTGAAGTTTGAACTGAAGAAGCTCCTCTTGCATAGATTCCACCCATCCTTCTTCTGATAAAGCTTCTTCCACTCTTTTGGGCTCCTTTTGAGATAGAAAACAAGCAAACAGGCAATTTTGCAGATCTTTATGACTATTTCTTTTATGAAGTGATCTTGCAAAGAAACCTTGCTCGTGAAAGGGTGCAAAGGTTCTTAACCTTGCTTCTTGTTTGAACCTGAGTATTCAAATTTCCAAGTATTTGATCCTTAGGATGAATCTTGTGAATCCTTGTGGTAGTGATTGGACTTTCATTAATGACAGCTTCCAAGTTAGTCAAATCAAGATTGAAGAAATCATCCATGTCTTCATCATCGTGGGAGTATCAATTTCTATCAAAGCGCATGGTAGATCATGTGGATACTCCTCTTCACCAAATAATGGCTTTGCATTTGGTCCAAAGAAAGTACTATCATCAGTACTTACAGCCGGGATTTCACTTGAACTATCAGTGGTAGAAGATGGCCTAGCAGTGCTTTCAGTTGGCTTAGTAGTGCTTTCTGAATGCCTTTTCTTCTTTTCAATTTCTTCTACCAACACTAAGTCATCTTCCAATAACTCATCCTTATCTTGATGATGATCAACTTTGCTTCCAAGATTCAATACATCATCACCGTGGGACCTTTCTTATCAATGATGGGTGAGACAGAACCGACTTTCCACTTTTCAACCAAATAGAACTCCTTTGGAGAATCGCCTTTAGAAGTTTTTCCTGATCAAGATTCTTTTGTGTACCGCATTATCATTAGTGGAATTTCCTGCAATGATAGGCTCATAATTCATAGATTTGGTTAGCATATCAATGTTAAACACCACCGTCCCTTGGTCTCAACACTAGAGTCTTTTCACTAAATTGAACATGAAGGTTCTCTTCAACTATTTTGGTCCTCCTATTGTACACTCTAAAGGCTTTACTATTGAAGAAAAGCCTAAAAGTATCCATCATCGCCTTTTTCTTGAAACTTGCCTAGGTAGTCTATGGTATTCAAGATAGTAACAGACACCCAAAAGGTTTTAGGAATGCAATCATTGGCTTCCTATCATGTAACAAATTATAGGGGTCTTGTTATGAGGCTTCACTACCTTACTCGATTATGCACATAACATGCAAAGGCCTACAACTTCAAATTTCAAAAGGTAGTAGGTAACTTAGATTCGACAACATTGTCGTAGTAGCCTCAATTAGTGTCCTATTTTTCCTTTCACCACACCATTCATTGTGGTGTTCTAGCAACACTAAACTGCCTTTCTATACCCTTAACTACACAAAACCGATTCATCACATCATTCTTAAACTCGGTTCCATTATCACATCTCGATTATCTTGACCTTATGATTTACTAGATTTTCTATCTTAGTAATGAAACCTCGAGGATCTCACTAGTCTCACTCTTAGCGTACCAAAAAGTATACCCAAGAAAATCTACTATAATCATCAGTGATAACTAGGAAATACTGCTTATAGTTCAAAATTTTAACAAATATAGGTCCAAATAAGTCCATATGAAGCATAAACAGGGGTTGTGTGATGGTGTTAACAGTTTTGGTCTTACAAGAAGCTCTATGTTGTTTTCCTTTTTGACAAGCCACACACAGTTCCTTACACTCAAAAACCTTAGAAGGTAACCCTCTCACTAAGTTGCCTTTTACCAGTTTATTGATTCTTTTTAAATTTAGGTGACCTAGCCTTCTATGCCATAACTTAGACTCATCAACTAAAGCCTTAGCAAACAAACAAGTTAAGGACCTATTGGGAAGTACATCTTGTTGGGTTTTGGTTCCTTGGATCAAGAATTTATCTAAGTAATCGAACTACTAGATGATTTGATATAACAACGACGTAAGAATGGAACCACGGATGAAGACAAATCATGCGGCTAGTAGTATTGTGTAACCACGGATATTGATATGTAACCACCGCTAGTCTTGTATAGTCGGTTTAGTATTTTGTATTAGATAAATATGGAAAGATATTTATCTTGTAGGTTACGATTGATAATGTAAAAGACTCCTTAGCCTATAAAAGGAGGTCCTAGGTTAGATTAGAATATGTATGTTTTATATATAAGGTCGATACACTTCAAAGTTAAAAAACCCTAATACTGGTTAGAGTATTCGTATTAATAATAATATTGAGGTGTTGAATGTATACTATTCTTCTTCTTAAGATTAAGTATTAAATTCGCGTGATACTTAATAAGCTTTTGTTTAAAGTCGGTTTATATTAGATCGCTTGCTCAACTGGGATCAACAAGTGGTATCGAGCTCGTGATCTAGAAACCGTAACCAAGAAGAAGTTCTGTAAGTTCTATTCAAGAAAGCTAAGATGTCCGACGAAACTCATATGGTGATCGCTTCAAAGGTACCCATGATCAAGCATGGTGAGTATCAAATATGGAGAATGCGAATGAGGCAATACATTCATATGATTGACTATGCCATCCGGGATGTCGTTGAAAAGGTGATACTCTTCCTAAGAAGGGTCTTGATGGCAAAGTGATAGAAATTGTTAGTGAAGTTGACAAGGCTAGAAGGAAATTGAGATTAAAGCTCATAGTATTCTTTCTATGGGAATACCTAATGAGTATGCTTTGGACTTTGAAAGATATGAGTCTGCTAAAGAGTTACCGGATGCTCTTGAGACAAGATTTGTTTGTAATGAAGCTACAAAGAAATCAAGGAAGAATATGCTCAAGCATCGCTTGAAAACTTCACCGCACTAAGTGGAGAAAACTTGATGGCACTTATAACAGCTTCAAAACTTATCACCAATTAAAATCAAGTGGACTATAATGTTATTCCGTAAGATATAAATTTGAAGTTCATTAGAAGTTTATCTCCGAATGGGCTCTTCATACGATTGTGTGGAGAAATAAGGAGGACTTTGATAAGATGACTCGGACAATCTCTACAACAACTTGAAGGTTTATGAGTCCGAGAAAATGTTGTCGGTGCATCTTCGCAAATCAAAACATTGCTTTTGTTTCTACCAATCACATGAGTTCACAAGATATATCCATCACGCCTATGGAATAACCACGCTATTGCAAACAATACCACCGTTAGTGATAATGTCGGTGATGGTGCAATTTGTGCTTTTACGTCGATTTAACTACCGATGTTATCGTTTTAAATCAAGATCTAGATCAAATTGATCCCGATGATCTTGAGGAGATTAATCTTCAATGGAAAATGGCAATGTTGAGTCTCCAATCAAGGAAGTTTCGAGGAGGACCGAAGACAAAGTTAAGTATGATGGTCAAAGGAGAGATGGATTCGACAAGAGCAAGATGGAGTGCTTTAACTGCAAGAAGAAGGGTCAATTTGCTAGGGAATGTCGAGCTCCTAAGAGAATTGAAGGCATTAAGAAGACCAAAGAAGAGCCCGCTTCTTCTTCGACTTTGGTTGCTCAAGATGGGATAGGTGATTATGATCGGGTGATCGATTGAAGAAGGTCCTAATGCGCTTTTTCTTGCTAGTGAAGCTTCAAAAGAGCATAACTTTGCTCTAATGGCCTATGCTTCATCGTCTGGTTCAGATTCTGAGGTATCTAATGATTCTAATCATTCTACTTGTTCCTTTAAATCATGCCAAGATAACTTAAAATCTTAAAAAGCTATCACTGAGAGTATGAGGAAAGAAGTAGAAAGACTGTCTATTGACAACCTAGGTTATAGAGTTGGTCTAGAAAGTGTGGAAGAGAAGCTAAAGTTCTGTATTAAATGTGAGTTTTAGTATGTAGATAAGATCAATATACTAGGTGGTGAAATTGATCTTAAGGATAGAGAGATTAAAATGCTTAAAGAAAAACTAAAACAGGTAGAGAGTGTAAAAGAACAGGCCCTTAAAGAAAAAGAACAACATGTTGTTAGGGTTGCTAAAACACAATATGCTTCTGATCTAGTAAATAAACCAATAGGTCAAAATTGTTCAAAGATGGTACCGCCTAGGTTACAATGATATGCCACCACCATCTCTCGATGAAACATGCACCACCGCAAAAGAGCTCTCATTTAGCAAAGAATTTAGCTTCAATAAACCTATAGGTGAGACTAACAAGATTGAATCACCTAATATAGGTTCGATAAGTCATCCGATGCTCCCACAATTGAAGATTGGGAATCGATTCGAGGAAGATAGATCCGAATCAACTCAACTCGAAAAGATAGAGCATGTTAAGAAAGTTGATTCTAAACAAGTCAACCTTGTAACTAGATTTGGAGCTCAAATTGCTAAGAGAGTAGTTGAGTACAAGGAAGTTCCTAGGGATCAGATGAAAAGATACATACCTAGGAGAAACCAGAGAAACTTCAATGGACTAATTTCTAATAGATTAGAGATGAGTTTCAATGTGTCAAAAGGCTTGTTATTTATGTGGTAGTTTTGAGCACTTACAGAGAAACTATTATAAAAATGACCACAAGTTTGGAATCATTGGAAGAGGGTAAATCATCAAAACTTTTCAAAGAAAACAAACCTCATCCTAACAAAAACATGATTCCTAGGGCAAGTGTTGATGAGGAATGGGAATACAAAATCAATAGTCATCGCTGCACCTAAATGGCTTCCAACCATCGCTAAGAAAAATGTAAACACGGCCAAGCGAGAATCAAACCATCATACAAAATATCACCACCGATACAAAAAGTTTTGAAAATTCCAAAGGTGATAATCGACATGTTGGTTGGAAATCATTTTATGTTGTTAAGGCCTCAACTAGTTGGCAATGGAAGCCTAAGACCAAGGTTTTATCACATGTCAATGTGCATCAATGGACCTAAAGAAATTTGAATATTTTGATGCAGGCGCACCCAAGTCAAGATTGGCTTGGGTCCACAAAAGGAACTAACTTGTTTAATTTCATGTGCGAGGGCAATCTACATAATGAGCTAAAAGATAAAGGAGTTTTGATAGTGGTTGCTCGGGCACATGACTGGGATGGGAGCAACTTGGAAGATTTTGAAGCTTTTGATGGAGGATATGTGGCATTTGGCAATGATCCAAAGGAGGAAAGATACTTGGCGAGGCACAATCGTAATAGGAATTTAGACTTTGAAAAGTCTATCCGCATGTGGACTTAAGTATAATCTATTCGGTGTTTCTCAAATGCGTGATAAGAAAACTGGGTACTTTTGGTGAAACCGAGGTGTGGTGTTGTCTCCTGAGTTTAAGATGCCCGATGAGAAGTTTATACAACTTAGGGTACCTAGGAAGGAAAATATATACTGCTTTGATCTTAAAGATGTTCTTCCAAATAGGTCCTTAACATTTTGTTGCTAAAGCATCTGTAGATGAGTCAAAATTATGGCATGAAGGCTAGGTCACCTTAATTACAAAACAATCAATAAACCGTAAAAGGAAACTTAGTGATAGGGTTACCTTCAAGGTTTTTGAATGTAAGGAACTGTGTGGCTCACAAAAGGAAAACAACATAGAGCTTCTTGTAAGACCAAAATCAAACACCATCACACAACCACTGCTTATGCTTCATATGGACTTATTTGGACCTACCTTTGTTATAAGTTTGAACCATAAGCAGATCGCTTAGCTATCATCGATGATTGTAGTAGATTTTCTTGGGTATACTTTTGGTCGCTAAGAGTGAGACTAGTGAGATCCTCAAGAGTTTCATTACTAAGATAGAAAATCTAGTAAATCATAAGGTCAAGGTAATCGATGTGATAATGGAACCGAGTTTAAGAATGATGTGATGAATCGCCTGTAGCTAAGGGTATAGAAAGACAGTTTAGTGTTCCTAGAATACCACAATAGAATGGTGTAGCCGAAAGGAAAAATAGGACACTAATTGAGGTCTGCTAGGACAATGTTGTCGTAATCTAAGTTACCAACTACCTTTTGAAGTCGAGGCACCGCATGTTATGTACTGAGATAAGAAGTAAGGTGGTGAAGCCTCATAACAAGACCCCCATGAGTAAGTTACATGATAGGAAGCCAATGATTGCATTCCTAAAACCTTTTGGGTGTCCTGTTACTATCTTGAATACCATAGACTACCTAGGCAAGTTTTAATTGATGAGTGTGATATGAGATATTTGGGTTCTTTTTATAAGCAGATATATGGCTTATGTAAGTAAATGAGGGGCATGTTAAATGTGGTTGAGGAGTTAATGAGATATTTGGGTTTTGGCAATATATTAATACTGATAGTTGACCATATTGACTTACACATTTAGCACTTTGGCAAAACGCTGATAGGTCTATGGAACCACTTCTATCTCTTTCTAACCACTGCTAACATTAACTCTCTTTTCTGTGTTTGGTTTATGTTTGTGACTTGCAGGTATGGAGGATTCTTGTATATTGGAGCTTGTGTTTTTAGCTGCTAATGTAAAAAAAAAAAAAAAAAAAAGGAGATTGTGAGAATCCTTCATATTTTTTGAGATATTTTGTTTTGACACGATTTGCTTGTCAGATTTCTTGGTCAATTGAGTGATACTCAGATCCATCGATAGTATGTATCAATCCACGGATAGAGGTCTTCAAACCACTGATAGCATGCTACTTGTTTCTGGATACTACAGGGGCTGTTTGGTAACTTTGGCGAAAAGTGTATTTATCTCCCCAAAATCACGGATGGATCATTCATTGGTCTTCAAATCACTTCAACTTGGCACTCTCCATCAACCCTAATCACTTTACTTTGCATAGTTCACAAATCCCATATCATATCTTTCATCAATCACAATGGCGACCCAGTACTCCAACACACATAATCTTGTTGCTAATCTCATAAAAACAATCGATCCAAGGTTTTCATCAAATGATTGATTTTCTTCTTCACAGATCCTATTCACTATGCCTTGACAATACACCAACTATTCTTAAAGCCTACATACATCGCCCTGGAGGAATGCTAAGCTTGAAGAAGTTGAAGGAGTCAAAGTGTTTAGCACTATTGTAGATGAGAATACTATTTCATTGATGAGGAGATCATTAGGGATGTTTTAAAGTTTGATGATGTCGATGGTATTGTAAACCTTCGGATGTTGAGATAGTTGCCGGTTTGGAAAGGTTAGGATATACACACAAAGTGATAAGGTACAATTTTTTAAGAGTTTGTTTTCTAAGCAATGGAAGTTTTTGATTCACACCTTGTTGATGTGCATGAGTAATAAGACCACTGGGTTTAATGACTTTCCTTCAAAAATTGCTACTGCAATTATTTGTTTGTCTAATGGAAGGAAGTTTAATTGGTCTAGGATGATATATGAGGGGCTAGTACAAAACATTAGGAAGAAGGGTAAATACTATTTATATCCTAGGTTTGTTCAACTGATTGTGGAAAGTCAAATAGAGGAACTTGTTGAGCATACTAGGGAGTATGAAGTGCATCATATGCTTCCTAAGGTTTTTGCACATATGAGGAATCAGCCACAAAATGTCCAAATTAGAGATGTTCCTTTATTTCCTCATATGCTTACTTTGCCTACTGATCATGAGTTTGATGAAAGTCTTGAATCACAACCTTTAGTAACTGAACCCACTGCTAGTACATCTGAACCCACTGCTAGTACATCTGAACCCACTGCTAGTACACCTCAAACCACTGTTAAACCAATTGTCCGGACTAGAGACGAAGGGCACCAAGCTACCTCAGCCGGTGTTAGTGGTGTTGTTCATGAGGTCACACATGGAGTGGAGGTGACATGATTGGAAGGGCTTCACCATCGATTCATGCTTAGATGTCGGTCGGGATAGTGGAAACATAAATAAGACCCAACCTTGGCAACTCCTAATGTGGAGAGTTTCTTGGAACTTAACACGGTGGAGGAATCCCTAGCCAACTCGCTACTATAGGTGCATAGATGATCGTGCAAGGTCCGGTGCTATGTTTACTTTATCCAGGATTCACTCTCGCAGCGCTTAACACACCGAAAGTGATGAGGATAGTTTGAAACATGAAACCGAATTGACGGATCCTAAGTCGGTACATGATGACTTTTCCAATGAACCACCTCTCTGACCGCTCACACAGTCGGCTGGGAGGATATTATTGAACGCTTTAATGAATTGACGGATAAATGTGCCAAACTGGAGGATACAATTTCGTGTCTACAGAGCCGATTGTGTTTCAGGAAAAGACATTAGGCGATTGAAGCACGTGGTATTGGTTTTGGAGAAAGTAAGAAGACCTGGGATTGCTGTTTTGAGAAAAATGAGAAGGACGAACAAGAAGGTGGACTCCTCTTCAGCTCTGAATATGGAGGATGTATCCAAACAGGGGAGGAGTGAAGGCATGAATTTAGAGGAGGCTGTTGATGTATCTATGGAAGAAGATGTTGATAGTGGAGATCAAGAATTTTTGGTATCTGATAAAGATGGGAATGAGGCAGTTCTTGAAAGTTTGAAGACTATTGTAGAAGATGAAGTAGTGCAGGACACAACCAATAGTATGTCTGCAACCGCGGTTAGTACTCTTGTAACCACTGCAGCAGTTTTAGACATGGCACTTGTACCCACTACTATCATACCCACTGCTATTATAGCCACTTCCACTATTGTTACATCTCTCTCGTATCATCACCTAAACCTAAAGAAGTTGAGAAAGAAGTCGCAAGTACTTTGATCAATCTAAGTAAAACCTCACTATTTCTACACCTATCATTGCACTGTTTTATCTCTTGAATATGCCGCATCTAAACCTAGGAGTAAAGGTTTGATTATTGGTGATCCATTAAAGAAGAAAGTGGTTCAACAAGACATTGGTAAAGGTAAAGGGATTGTAAGAACCAGAGTTGAAGTTTAAAAGTAAAGCGAGCGTGTTGCTTATGATGCGAGTATGTAAAACGATGTTAGTAAGAACAAGCACTTTTAGAGAAAAGGAAGCAAGAAGAAGAGGAAGCTAGTCGAGATGGTTAGCTACATGGTATGAATCACAAAACTATCTTGAAGCTTCTCAACAAATACATGATGAATATACTTGTATAAGAATGGGCACCGTTGGATGATGAGGAAAGAGCTAGACTTTTGGGTCAATGGGCAAGGAGGATTGGTAAAGAAAGGAAGTGTTATAAGAAAGAAACCTCCTTCAATTGCATGATGAGGAATGTACTAATGAAGATTATTAAGAATTCGTGCATTCATATTCTCGATAATCTTAATAAGTGTTCATTTGAAAGAATTCGTGAGATTTATATGAGATGTATGAAGATTAATAATGATGATTTCGTCCAATGAATTCTAAAAAGGAAGAAGAGTGGATTCAAAAGAAGAAGAGTGGATTCAAAGTAAACGAAAGAGAAAATCGAGGTTCGTGAGACATCCGATTCTAAAAGACCGAAAGTAGTCAAGATGTAAATCAAATTATTTCTTATGAGTTTAAGCTTAAAGTTGAAGTGAAGGAGTTTGGAAAATTCAAAGACTCAACAATGAAGTTTATGAGTATAATAAATTTTCACAGATGCTTCAAAGATTTTGATAGAGATGATTTGATGAATCTTTGGATACTTTACAAGAATAAGTTTGGTGAAGTACATCCAAATGATCATCATGAGAGACCGGTTTATCATAATTTGAAAATTTTATTTGAACCTACTCATGATGAACCCGAATGGAAAGGACTTTACAATGGTAATGTTACAAGATGGTTTTATATCAAACTTGTGGAGTTCATGTTTTAACTGCTTCGGAGAAGTTATTCATATGCTTGTAGAAGGTGATTATCCTCAACCTAATAAGTATCCGTGAGTTATTGCTCGATGTTGAAGCCCGGTATTATCAAGATGTTGTTGCCCTATGATGGTCAAGCTTACAATTTGTTGTCAAGTATGAGACAATTCTTAAATCTAGTAAGTGTTTGACTACATCCTCCAATTCGATGTTTTGAGCTTAAAGGAAACTTGAGAATACCGTTGGAATGTATCAAGTTTAGGGGAGGATTGTTGGGTTTTGGTTCCTTGGATCAAGAATTATTCTAAGTAATCGGAACTACGGACGAGTTGATATAACCACATACGTAAGAATGGAACCACGGATGAAGACAAACCTGCTAGTAGTATTGTGTAACCACGGATATTGATATGTAACCATTGCTAGTCTTGTATAGTCGGTTTAGTATTTTGTATTAGATAAATATGGAAAAGATATTTATCTTGTAGGTTACGATTGTATAATGTAAAGGACTCCTTAGCCTATAAAAGGAGGTCCTAGGTTAGATTAGATATATGTATGTTTTATATCTAAGGTCGATACACTTCAAGGTTGAAAACCCTAATATTTGGTTAGAGTATTCAGTATTAATAATAATATTGAGGTGTTGAATGTTTCATCGTTCTTCTTCTTAAGATTAAGTATTAAATTACGGTGATACTTAATAAGCTTTTGTTTAAATTCGGTTTCTATATTAGATCGTTTGCTCAACTGGGATCAACACATCTTTAAGATCAAACAATATATGTTTTCCTTCCTAGGTACCCTTAGTGATATATTTCTCATCGTGCATCTTAAAATCGGTGACAACACCACACCTCGCCACCAAAAGTACCCAGCTTTTCTTATCACACATTTGAGAAACACCAATAAATTATACTTAAGTCCTCGTACTGTATAGACCTTTTCAAAGTCTAAATTCCACTCGATATTGCCTCCGCCAAGTATCTTTCCTCCCTTGGATCATTACCAAATGCCACATATCCTCCATCAAAAGCTTCAAAATCTTCTAGGTTGCTCCTATCCCAAGTCATGTGCCCGGAGCAACCACTATCAAAAACTCCTTTGTCTTTTAGCTCATCTTGTAGATTGCCCCATATGAAATTAAACAAATTAGTTCCTTTTGTGACCCAAGCCAATCATCGACTTAGGTCCGCCTCTGCATCAACATAATCAAATTTATTTAGGTTCATTGATGCACAGTTGACATGATGTAACACCTTGGTCTTAGGCTTCCATTGCCAACTAATGAGGCCTTATGAAAGATAAAATGATTTCCAACCAATGTATCGCTTATCACCTTTGGAATTTTAAAACTTCTTTGTATCGTGTTGATATTTTGCTTAGCCGTGTTTACATTATGCTTAGCAAAGGGTTTGATTTTGCTTAGCCATGTTAACATTATGCTTAGCAAAGGTTGGAACCCATTTGGGAGCAGCGAAGGACTATTGATTTTGTATTTCCATTCCTCATTAACACCGCCTAGGAATCATGTTTCATTAGGATGAGGGTTTGTTTTCGTTGAAAAGTTTTGATGATTTACCCTCCTCCAATGATTCCAAACTTGTGGTCTGCTTTTATAATGCTTCTATAAGTGCTCAAAACTACCACACACAAAACAAGCCTTTTTAACACATTGAAACTCATCTCCTAACTGCTTGAAATTAGTCCATTGAAGTTTCCTTGGTGTCCCCTAGGTATGTATCTTTCATCCTGCTCCTAGGTACTTCCTTGTACTCTACAACTTTCTTAGCAATTTGAGCTCCAAATCTAGGTACAAGTTTGGCTTGTTTAAAATCAACTTTCTTAACTTTCTTTATCTCTTCATGCCTAGTTGATTCGTGATCTCTCATCCTCATAATCGATTCCCAATCTTCAATTGTGGGAGCACCAGATGACTTATCAGAACCTATCTTAGGTGATTCAATCTTGTTAGTCTCACCTACAGGTTTATTAAAACTAAATTCACCGCTAAATGAGAGCTCTTTGTAGGTGGTGCATGTTTCATAAGAGATGGTGGTGGCATATCATTGTAACCAAGGCCGCACCATCCTTGAACAATTTTTGACCTATTGGTTTATTTACTAGATCGAGTATATCGTGTTTTAGCAACCCTAACAACATGATTTTCTTTTTCTTTTAGGGCTTCTACTTTTATACTTTCTGCCTTTTATAGTTTCTCTTTAAGCATCTTAATCTCTCTATCCTTAAGATCAATTTCTCCACCTAGTATATTAATTTTATCAACATACTCATACTCACATTTAATACAGTAACTAAGCTTTTCTTCAACACTTTCTAGACCAATTCTATAACCTAAGTTATCTAGAGACAGGCTTTCTACTTCTTTCTTTAAACTCTCAGTGATAGCCTTTTGAGATTCTAAGTTATCTTGACATGATTTAAAAGAACAAGTAGAAGTTTTAGAATCATTAGATACCTCGAATCGAATCAAGATGAAGATAGGCCATAAGAGCAAAGTTATGCTCTTTGAAGCTTCACTAGCAAGAAAAGTCGCATTGGGACATTCTTCAATCCGATCACCCACCATAATCACCAATCCCATCTTGAGCAACCAAAGTCAAGAAGAAGTGTGCTCTTCAAAGGGTCTTCTTAATACTTTCAATTCTCTTAGAGATCGACATTCCCAGCAAAGTGACCCTTCTTCTTGCAGCTAAAGCACTCCATCTTGCTTTTGTCGAATCCACTCTCCTTTGACCATCATACTTAACCCGCCTTCTAGTACTCCTCGTAAACTTCCTTGCTTGGAGAGTCAACATTGCCATTTGCCATTGAAGATTAATCTCCTCAAGATCATCGTGATCAATTTGATCTAGATCTTGATTTAAAACAAGAACATCGGTAGTTAAATCACCGTTAAAAGCACAAATTGCACCATCACCGACATTATCACTAACAAAGGTATTGTTTGCAATAGCCGTGGTTATACCATACGCAGCAGGGATACATCTTGTGAACTCTTGTGATTAGTGGAAACAAAAGCAATGTTTTGATTAGTAGAAGATGCACCAAAGAACGTTATTTTCAGACTCATAAACCTTCAAGTTGTTGTAGAGATTGTCCAGAGTCATCTTATCAAAGTCCTCCTTATTTCTCCACACAATTGTATGAACTACCCATTCAGGAGATAAACTTCTAATGAACTTCAAATTAATATCTTCTTGAATAACATTGTAGTCCACCGACTTCAATTGGCTGATAAGTTTTTGAAGCCTGTTATAAGTGCCATTAAGTTTTTCTCCACTAAGAGCAGTGAAGTTTTCAAGATGATGCTTGAGCATATTCTTCCTTAATTTCTTTGTAGCTTCATTACCAAAGAAACCTTGTCTCTAGAGCATCCAAGAACTCTTTAGCAGACTATATCTTTCAAAGTCCAAAGCATACTCATTAGGTATTCCCATGGAGAGAATACCGTGAGCTTTGATCTCCGCTTTCTTTTGCCTTGTCGACTTCACTAACAATAGCTATCTCTTTACCATCATCACCCTTCTTAGGAAGAGTATCTCATTTTTCAACAACATCCCAGATGGCATAGTCAATCATACGAATGTATTGCCTCATTCACATTCTCCAGATTTGATACTCACCATGTTGAGTATGGGCACCTTTGATGCGCTACCATGTGAGTTTCACGACATCTTAGCTTTCTTGAATAGAACTTAACAGAACTTCTTCTTGGTTACAGCTTCTAGATCACAAGCTCGATACCACTTGTTGATCCCAATGAGCAAACGATCTAATATAAAACCGACTTAAACAAAGACTTATTAAGTATCACGCGAATTTAATACTTAATCTTAAGAAGAAGAACAATGAACATTCAACACCTCAATATTGTTATTAATACAAATACTCTAATCAGTATTAGGGTTTTACAACCTTGAAGTGTATCGACCTTAGATATAAAACATACGTATATCTAATCGAACCTAGGACCTCCTTTTATAGGCTAAGGAGTCCTTTACATAATACAATACGTAACCTACAAGATAAATATCTTTTCCATATTTATCTAATACATAATACTAAACCGACTATACAAGACTAGCAGTGGTTATAATACAATATCCGTGGTTACACAATACTACTAGCCGCGGTTTTGTCTTCATCAGTGGTTCCATTCCTCTGTCTGTGGTTTTATCAACTCTGTCCGTAGTTCCAACACTTAGAATAATTCTTGATCCAAAGAACCAAAAACCCAACACGAGAAGATTCTCTTCTTGATGAAATTCTTGATAAAGATGAAAAAATCAAAAAATTGGAAAATTTGCTTGTTACAACGGGTCATTCAGCCAAATCAACAAATATGCTGATTAATCAAACAAATTCGTATTTTCATACAACACAAAAAATGGCTCTATGTAACTCACCTCCTTGTTTCCTCAAGAAAGCTCGAAAGAATGTAATGTTTTAAATAATGGAAAAGCTTTGCATGAACCCATACTTGTTTATGACTCTTGAAACGTTAGAACTATCCGATGAGAGTAGATCAAAATGAAACAAAAGAACCGGAAATCAAACCCATTGATTATAAAAATGGAACAAAATTAATGGAATTACTTTTGTGTCACAAAAAGAAAAGTCAAAATTTTCCATCACACCCAAGTGTTTCAAACAAAGTGTCAACACCAGCCAAAATCGCCTTAAAACCAAATTGTTGTCTCAAAATCTCTTTCGAAAATCGAACAAATGTCTTCAAACAATCCTTTTAACACAAGTGATGCCGTACATTTTAGAAGATGTTAAACTAGAATCGGGAGACTTCAAGAGATCATAAATCTAAAACCAATATTACAACTAACATCCGTTTTCTTGTTTTGATGATGAAAATAAAAGTTTTTGAAATTGAAATTGCCCCTCACCGAATAACATCAACTCAAGGGTAATTCATTTTGACCAAGCATTTTGAAAGAAACAATGACTTTGTCAAGGACCATAAATCCTCGGTACAAAGAAGCTAATGAAAGTGTTGAACACATAAAAGTTTTGGAAAATTTAAATGATTCTCTCTTCAAGATGTTCTATGTAATCGATATTATGTCCATTATTTTACAAACATACTCGTTGAAGATCATGAAAGACTCCATCCGAGACCTCCAAATTATTTCAAAATATGAAAAGCTCTTGAAAACTTGAAAAGAAAATGTATCATATTTTAAACAAGTTGATCGAAAACGAGGAATGCAAGTATGACAAACCGTCAGATGAGCGTGCCTACAATGACATGAAAGCGAAAAATGATCTCTTGAGGGCTCACCGAATGTCAAAAGGAAAGGTTGTGGATACTAAGATTGCAAAACCATTGATCGAGGAGAAAGCAAATGTTCCCCAACGTGTTTTAAACCAAAATGTCTATTTCTATGCCTCCTCCAAAAGTCAATGAGAAAATGATTTATCAAACCAACACTCTATCCGCTTTGCCTAAACAAAATGTTGAGAAAGGAAAAGCGGTTATCGAGAAACCAAAAGTTTTAGCACCGCCATTTTAAGATGAGTACCAATAATGCGTCTGCCTCCACATCTAAAACATATGGAACAAAAGACATAAGTTTAGATAAGAACTCCAAAGAGACTAGGAAAGCTGAAACCACTTCTCTAGATAAAAATGTGAATCCAAAGAGACTAGGAAATCTAGATAAGAACTCCAAAGAGACTAGGAAATCTTTAACTAATATTCATGATGATTGTGTTTCTAAGAATGAGATTGTTAAGCTCATAAGAAGAACGCTCCCAAAAGAACTTATGCTAAACTAATAGAAGACTAGTGGCAAGACTTAGGCTTTACACTACCGATAAGAAGCATAGTGTTTACTTTAGGATGACATTTGGAAACCAACGGTAGAACTTTCCCACTCCGTAATGGTAGAATGAGTTATGAACCCGTCTTACCAATAGATAACGCTCTATGAGTGTGATCGATTTTACCTCTAACCCAAAGGAACCAAAATCAAAACGGTTTCCAAAATCCTCTTCTTCGTTATTGGCGTGTTATTGAAATATGTCTTTGGATCGTCGACTGGGTTGCTCCAAGCACATGACCGGAATCAAGTCACCGATCAATTTCATCCGAAATTCATGGAACCGTATGATTTGGAAATGATCATGTAGCAACTATCATGGGTTATGGAGATCTACCTTTTGGAAATTATTTGATCACTCGGGTTTACTATGTCGAAGGGTCGGGACACAATTTGTTTTCAACAAGGCGCCTCGTGATGCGATTTAGAGGTTGCTTTTAGGAAAATGCTTGCTTCATTAGAAACTTGATCGCACTAATCTCTTAACAGAAATCGTGATACAAACTTGTATGCTATCGACATTAACCAAATGGCCTCTTCATCACCAATATGTCTTATGACTCGAGCATCCGGAACAAAGTCCTGGTTGTAGCATAGACGATTATCCCATCTCAATTTCGATACCATCAACAAACTAGCTAAAGACAACATCGCCAACGGACTTCCAAAGTTCAAATACACCAAGGATCACTTATGTCCATCATGCGAACAAGGAAAAGCAAACGAGCATCATATAAACCCAAATACGTACCTAGTTCGAAGCAAAGTTGCATATGTTGCATATGGACTAATGTGCCCAATGAGAGTTGAAAGCATTAATGGGAAAAAGTATATTCTTGTTATCGCCGATGATTATTCAAGATATACATGGGTTAGGTTTCGAGATCAAAAGACAAAGCACCGTGCATCATCATCACCTTCCGAAACGTATTCAAGTACTTCTTCAAGCTCCTATTAGAGTAGTAAGAATGCATAATGGCACATAATTTACTAATCGAGTTAAGAGCTTATTTTGAAGATGTTGGAATAACTCATCGACATCGCTTGTTAGAACTCCACAAGAGAATGGGTAGTTGAAGAAGAAATCGTACTCTTGTGGAAGTCGCCGACAATGCTAATCGATTCTAGTGCACCATTATTTCTATGGGTCGATGTTGTTGCCACCGCTTGTTTCACTCGAACCGATCCCTAATCCATCCAAGATTCAATAAACCCCATATGAGCTAGTGAACAACAAAAACCCGATATCTCTTACCTTCACGTGTTTGGCGCTTTGTGCTATCCAACGAACGATGAGAAGATCTAGGAAAACCGAAGCTAAAGGTGATATTGGAATCTTCATTGGATACTTAGAAAACTCGAGGGCATTCAAGGTGTATAATGAAGAACCAGAAGATAATGGAGATGATGAATGTGAATTTTGACGAACTTTCACAAATGGCTTCGAGAGACTCGCTCTAGAACCCGCACCAAACCAAAGATACTGGATACATCGCTCGGGACTCGTACATCAAAGAGCTCCATCAAATTTGGTGACACACCTCATGAACAAGAATGGGAGAAATTTTTGAGTGTTCGATGAATACTATGGTGGAACTTCGACAAATGCATCAAATCATCATCCGCCGCACCCGCCAAAATCATCCACCACCACCAATGTAAGATGCATCTACAACGGTCGAAACCAATGCACCAACTCCATCAACATCATCTACATCTACTCCAAAGAACTCCAATTCTTCAAACAGCTTTTACCAAAGAATGATGAGCAAAACCAAAACATATCATTTCAAGAACCTACTCAAACCGTAACGATGCAACGTTAGATGAAGACTTATTTGAAAACCCGTTTGCTACGGAATCACCGAACCATCTTCAAGCTTACGAGAACCATCTAACTCGTGATATGTATAATCGATGAGTGTAAATACTCATCATTTTGGATCAACTGAATCGCAAAACGCCTAAAATGCTCGAAATGCATCAAAATACCGAAAATATTCCAAAATTGCATTTTATATGTTTCAGATGCAAAATGTTTAAAATCGATGAAAAAAGAGCTAAGTTTGCATAATTGGCGCTTCACCCCCAAGTTTCTAAAATTGTCAAAATAGTCCCCGAGTCAAAATTTCAAAAGAAAAGTCACCAAAGGTCCTTTTAAAATCATAACTTGTCAAATTTAGTCCTTTGGTGAAAAATATAAAAAGTTTGAGAAAATTACAAGTTTAGTCCTTCAAGTTTGAAATTTGGCAGAAATGGCCCCTGGAAATTTGAAAATGTCAAGTTTGGTCCTTGCATTATTGAAACTTGTCACTTTTAACCCTTGGATCAACTTTGATGAAATGGCGAGAATGGTCCCCAATTTGAAATTTACAACTTAAGTCCTTGTGATTTAAACTCTTTCAACACTGGACCCTTTGTCAAACCCTTTTGACCTCGCCACTTAAACAATTTGGACCCCGCTTATTAATAACCCCGTCAACCTTTGGTCAAAACCCACAAACGCGCCAAAACCTCATCCTCCTCACCGCTTTCGCAAAAGCTCAGCATACACTCCACCACCCTCCTCCACTCATTTTCCACCCACCTTATCACTCCAAACATAAGAATCCAAGATACATTTAATTCTTCACCTCTTCACACTCAATCTCCTCAAACCGCTTAAAACCCTTTTTCCCGCCAAAACACAATGGAGGCCAAGATGACTTCAACTCATCCAATGGCCTCAAAACCAAGTGGGATTTGGAGAGAGAGAGAGAGAAAGACATGGGTGTATAAAAGGAAGGTTGAAGCAAGATAGAGAGTAGCTAGTTTTAAGTTTTTCTTTAATGTCGCTTTTAAAATTAATGTTGTAGTTTAATCAAAATGTTGTAATTTTAGTTTCCAAGTATCACATTCAAGTTAAAAAATCATTGTATTAAGCTTTTGAGTATCAATCCAAGTTTTCTTATGAATTTCAAGTTTGTTGTTCATCGCTGCAATCATATAGCTTCAAATTTATTTTCAAAGTTATTAGTAGCATATTTTAAGCTTGAACAAGTTTATCTAAGCTCCTTATAAGCTTTGTATAAGCTCACATTACGCTTTCAAATAATATGGGTTATGGTCAACACAAGTCAACTGTACATCAAGAATGGTATGGAAATGGTGTTTTGGTGATGCAATGAGTGGAATTGGGTTGATTTAGTTAGGTTAGAGTAGTTTTAGTCCTTGTTTTAGCCTGCTACATGAGTCGGACCTGTGAGTTTGAATTTCATTTTCAATTTCTAGCCGCTTGCATTTTGTACTTGTATGTGTAATCTATAGCCATTGAGTATCTTAAACTTGTTCATTAGTTGTAATTAGGTTATCTAATCTCAGTTTAGTCCATAATATTGGATAATGTAGTGTTTAATCTCATTCAAAGTTCAAAACAGTTGGTATAAAGGGTGTTTGGAATTGCTGATTTAGCTGTCATTTAGGTTAGTGCAGTGGTGGATTATTGTTGCTTCATGTTTGTTTAACTCTTATATATCCAATGCTGTCTTAAATTTGCATCTAAAAACACTCATAGTCAGAATTCCCATTAATCTGTCCCACAAGCTTCACTGTTGAGATTTTGTCAAAACAAAATCTTGTTTTGTGTTTGTAAATCTTAGATATAGCTTGCATTAGCCTTGTTTCATCATTTAACATCAATTGCAGTCCTTAAATCTAGAATCAAAGTTCAAAATAGTCAACTTTTCATAATTGCTCAAAAAGTCAAATTGCATAAAAGTCAGTTTTGGCCAACCTAGGAGGATTTTTCATTTACTCATTTCTGAGCCAAATTAAGAGAAACTTGTTGCTTTAAAAACTTCTACTGGTCTAGTTTATTGTTATGATTTTTGTGTATTTTTGGAAATTTTCTATGAGCTTCATTTGAGCTTGTGAATGAGGGCTTATGTGCTCTGTCAGTAGGTAATCGAGATCGCATGTGGCTTGTGCAGCTTTTGAAACTCTTGCACAGAGCTCATTTGAGCACCTCTAGGTCTAGTTTTTAGTTTTAAGGTTCTTGGCCAGGTCTTCTCCTAGTCCCAAGTACTGGTTTTCCTTTTCAGCTTATCTGGTAGCTTGTGCATAAGCTCAAAGTTGCCACCTAAAACTGCTTTTAGCTTATTAGCTCAAACATCAAATCTGTGAAATTTGCCTATCTAGAGGTTATAGCTTGTTGATTCTAGTTGCATTTAGGTTCTTTTAGCTTATTCAAGTCCCTGTTTTCAGTGGGTGGTCTTAGGTTTCCATTTGCTTATTCAAAGTGCTTATCTATAAGCACTTTGCACATCGCCCTAATTCCTCCACATAACCACCTGTTTTCCATTTTTCTTAGCTTCCTAATATAATTTTAGAGTTTTCCGAAATTTTCGATTTTTCCAAGCTTGTTTACTATTTTTCCGCATTTAAATCAATTTTTAGCACTTTTTAATTAGCTTTAAATACAATTAATTAAGAAAAGCTTAAAAAATAATTTTTCATTTTTCTTAAGTTAAGATAAATATAAAAGTCAAAAAATATTTTCTAGATTTTTCTTAGTTAAATTTGTATTTTTAAATAATTTAATTAGTTTTTAATAGTTTTTAATTCCTAGAAAATAGAAAATAATCGAAAAATATAAAAATAGTTTTGAAAATTCTATTTTGATATTTTAGATTTTTCTAAGTCTTAATTTTATTTTTCTAGCTTTATTTCCTAATTTCTTGTATTTTAGGCTATTATTAAATAGTTAAAATAGTTTTAATTAATAATAATTAGATAATTAGTTATAAAATAATTTTCTTTCTAATAATTTTCTTTTATCATTAGAATTGTAAAATATCATTTTCATATTTTTAGGGTTAATATTGTGTAAGTTTCACATTTTATTTGTACGTCACGTAGTTTTAATTCGCTTTTATAAAAAAACATAAAACAACAACATCATTTTAAATATGGTGATAGCATTTATTTAATATTTTTATCTTTTAATTTTCTTTAATTTGCATTTAAGCCGTTGTAATTTGTTGGCTTTTTCGTAGTTATAATAATCACAAACCTTTTTCCGCTCAAATCTCTCGATCACTATACGCTTGGTGATCCATTGCATAGCTCATTTGGGACATAACGACCGGGAAACTCTATACTCCCCAGATCTTCATTGCATTCGTGCTTGAACCGTTTTAAGTTTGTTACGGTCGGCCATTCACAAGTGGCGGCTTGAGTGATAAACTTGACGGTTTGCACGCATCAAATTTTACGCCACGGGAGATGTCGATTATCTTCCGCTTAGCGATTAGTGATTTGGATATTCACCCTTGTTTATACCATCCGTATGTGTTTATATTTTCTTTTAAAATCAAAATCCAAAAGATTTTCGCCTTTTGTTTTTGCATCATGCCTATCCAAAATCCAAAATATTCGCCTTTACCCTCTTACCCTATTTGATTCTTTATCCCTTTACCCTCTTACCATTTGATTCTAACTTCTTCTATTCTCATGGAATCTCTCGAGGACTAACTCGAGACGGTTGAAAACTTCGACTTTTACGCAAATGTCAAGAATTGTGTTGTTCGTGATGATCCATTTATTCTGCGTAGGGAAATGGAACGAGAAACCGGGCGACAAAGGACCAAGTACTTCCTCCGATAATGGAGGTACTAACACGTCCAACCTACGGTTATCCAAAGACCTAAACCCTCAATTGCTCCTAAGCCGCCTAGAATTGATTCTAAACTTTCACGATTTACGGTTAAAAGCAAACATGCGTAATCTGGTCCGGTGACTAGCAAGAATGACTTGCTTAATCTTCACGCTTCTCAAGAACCGTAACCAGAGACCATAACGGAAGTGGTGGAAATTGCTAGCTCGTGAGCACACCACTTGTCCCACCTCCGGATTTTTCAAAATGTTCTTCGAGTCTTAATAGTCATTCGGATCACCATGTTGGTTTTGTTGATTCATTGAATAAACCGATTCCTTTCATAACTCTCAAATGCAATCGCTTATTCCTTGTGTCGGTTGTGGTGAGCCTCTTTTGGTTCACCACGTCGTTGGTGTACGCAGTGTACAATGTGGTAATGATATTCATAACGGAGTTGTTTGTTTTGTGGTTCGAGGAATTCATTTGATTATGATCCTAATCCGAACTCATTTAACGACCCTCAAACTTTTCCAATTACCCACCACACCCGACTTATCATCATATAATCAACAATACTACTCGTGAATTTTGAGGAGGTCCTCACCAAGGATTTGAGTGTCAATCCGAAACACGCTTTGTCTATGAACAATTTTCCAGTGATGCTCGTAACTTTGGTTATAACCAAAATCCATATGATTCACAGCCTGCACTCAATAGCTTTCTCAAGTAGTACCGTGGAGGCCCCATTTTAGCTCGATTGTCAAATAAGGAACCCAGCCCTTGTAACAATCAGACTCTTACATGTTTGACAATTTCCAACCTCCACAAAGACCATACGGTTCAAACTCCACCGAGCCGTTGTCTCAAGAAATCTCCGTGATTTTGAAACCGCAATGAAAACACTTGATGATATGATTAGTAACTTTAAGAATCAAGTGAGTGGTGAAAGACCATGGAGAATTGCTAGTCAAGAGCGAGAGGCCCGCCAATCTAGGGAAGAATTATTAGTCCCAGAGCAAGCGGCTAAAGGCTCCCAATTTCTTAAGGCGACTCTATATGACGATGACGAGGAGAGTTTTATCCTTTTAGAGATAATATTTCTCAACTCCCTCGGTCGGTTGATATCCCAGCAGCTGAGATTACATCTCAAACAACTGCTATCACACCCAAAGCTCCCACTCACTCTCTCGAACACGGGGATGAGCATCTTGACACTGCTCACGAAAAGGAATCGGACGAATTCATAAAGTCTAGTGTTGAGAACCTTGTCCCAATCCCGAGAGAGTCACAGGAATTTCCGATCATATGTGTGATTCTCCTTCCCTCTTGAGTGTTCAAAAGATCATTTGAAACTTTCTCCGATTTTAGCGAAGATTGTGCTTCCTATGGAAACATCGAGTACGCTGAGGCATCACTTCCACAACTGATGTCGATCCCTTCTTGAGGAGTTCACCGATGAACTCACTCACATCAATCCACTCTTTGATTTCAAGCCGATCCGGGAGAGACGAAAGTCTCATTGATGATGATCGCTCACTCACTTCTTATCCCAACAATTCAATAGAGAATGTTGATCACTTTGTTCCCAAACATTCAAAGCTACTTTCAATAATCCTCTATTTGAATTCGACTCAATTCACTTTAATTTCGAGAATCCACTCTTTGATACTCGATTGAGGATAGTGATGAGCCCACAATGGAACAAGAGTTCACAATTTCACCTCATGTGAATGATTATCTTCATGAAGAGTTCTCCGTGAACTTTCTCATGACATATCTCCTCCGAACATGATCATTTCTATTTTGATCTTGAGGATGATATTGGCTCGGAGGAAGGTGTACTCTATCGTATGAGTTTGCTTATTGATGATACTACCTTCACCCTTCCTCCCGACATGCCTACATTTGAGGATGAAGAATGGATCCCGATTGTTATCGAATCTTTCTTCCTTTCCTCAAATATCTTGTGATTCTCTTCATCTTCATTCCTTCGAATGAAGACACTATCTTGACCCCGGCATTTTCATTTATCATTTTTGAGCCGGTTCTATGTATATCTCATCGGTGTGGAACTTTCACGTACTTCAATGTTTATCCAAGCATCTTGAATGAAAGTCCGATGGAGATTGTTTCTTCCACTTACTTCCCATGAACAAATTAATCTGGGTCGAGTCAAGCTAGCGACTCGGTAATCAAAAACAAGAGCTTAACATGGGTTTTCACCGTGTGTACCACCCTAGTGTGGGGAGTTGCCCCACATGTTATATATATAAGTTATTTAAAAAAAAAAAAAAAAAAAAATCTTTCTTAATAATGGCCGTAGTATTTCCTTTTACGTTCTCGGTTTGCATAACAATGGTACTTTGAATATTGAGGGCAATATTCATTTCTAAGTGTGGGGAATTCTCACTAATTTTATCATATAATTATACCAATTCCCGCTTTTGGCCAAATTTTTTTGGAGTAAGTGTTCGCACTTACTCAATTGGTTATCATCCGCCATGTCTAATAAACAAAAGGATTGGCTAATCCAGAGCAAACGGCTCTTGGTAAAGATATCTCAAATCCGTTGACGGCTTGCAATTTGCCCAAAATTGTATGGTATTCACCACCATATCCTTAAAAGTGAAGAGTTGGCTAGCCCGCAAGTTTATGGCTTGTGGTAAAGGCAATGGAAAATCCATAATTGGTAATCGACTCACCAAAGATAATATTGATAATTTATCTAAGAGTTGGCTAGTCCGAGCAAACGGCTTCGGTAAAGACGAATCAAATCCGTTGAAAGTCGGTGGTTTGCTCAAAATCACATGGTTATCGGTGTACCATGGTTCTTACTTGAACTCGAAACATTTGGCTACTCCGTATAATGGCTTTTGGTAAAGAGATTCAAATCCATTATGTTTTTCTCAAAAGATTGCTAGGACTAGCAATAGTTTAGTGTGGGGATTGATGAGTGTGTAAATACTCATCATTTTGGATCAATCTGAATCGCAAAACGCCTAAAATGCTCGAAATGCATCAAAATACTAAAAATATTCCAAAATTGCATTTTATATGTTTCGATGCAAAATGTTTAAAATCGATGAAAAAAGAGCTAAGTTTGCATAATTGGCGTTTAGTCCCCAAGTTTCTAAAATTGTCAAAATAGTCCACGAGTCAAAATTTCAAAGAAAAGTCACCAAAGGTCCTTTTAAAATCATAACTTGTCAAATTTAGTCCTTTGGTGAAAAATATAAAAAGTTTGAGAAAATTACAAGTTTAGTCCTTCAAGTTTGAAATTTGGCAGAAATGGCCCCTGGAAATTTGAAAATGTCAAGTTTGGTCCTTGCATTATTGAAACTTGTCACTTTTAACCCTTGGATCAACTTTGATGAAATGGCAGCAATGGTCCCCTGAATTTCAGAATTTACAACTTAAGTCCTTGTGATTTAAACTCTTTCAACACTTGGACCCCTTGTCAAAACCCTTTTTGACCCTGCCACTTAAACAATTTGGACCCCCTGGCTTATTAATAACCCCCGGTCAACCTTTTGGTCAAAACCCACAAAACGCGCCAAAACCTCATCCTCCTCACCTGCTTTCTGCAAAAGCCTGCATACACTCCACCACCCCCTCCTCCAGCTCATTTTCCACCCACCTTATCACTCCAAACATAAGAATCCAAGATACATTTAATTCTTCACCTCTTCACACTCAATCTCCTCAAACTGCTTAAAACCCTTTTTCCCGCCAAAACACAATGGAGGGCCAAGATGACTTCAACTCATCCAATGGCCTCAAAACCAAGTGGGATTTGCAGAGAGAGAGAGAGAAGACATGGGGTGTATAAAAGGAAGGTCAAGCAAGATAGAGAGTAGCTAGTTTTAAGTTTTTCTTTAATGTCGCTTTTTAAAATTAATGTTGTAGTTTAATCAAAATGTTGTAATTTTAGTTTCCAAGTATCACATTCAAGTTAAAAATCATTGTATTAAGCTTTTGAGTATCAATCCAAGTTTTCTTATGAATTTCAAGTTTGTTGTTCATCGTTGCATCATTATGCTTTCAAATTCTATTTTCAAAGTTATTAGTAGCATATTTTAAGCTTGAACAAGTTTATCTAAGCTCCTTATAAGCTTTGTATAAGCTCACATTACAGTTTCAAATAATATGGGTTATGGTCAACACAAGTCAACTGTACATCAAGAATGGTATGGAAATGGTGTTTTGGTGATGCAGTGAGTGGAATTGGGTTGGATTTAGTTAGGTTTTAGCCTGCTACATGAGCTGGACCCAAGTGAGTTTGAATTTCATTTTTCAATTTCTAGCCAGTTTGCATTTTGTACTTGTATGTGTAATCTATAGCCATTGAGTATCTTAAACTTGTTCATTAGTTGTAATTAGGTTATCTAATCTCGCTTTAGTCCATAATATTGGATAATGTAGTGTTTAATCTCATTCAAAGTTCAAAACAATTGGTATAAAGGGTGTTTGGAATTGTTGATTTAGCATCATTTAGGTTAGTGCAGTGGTGGATTATTGTTGCTTCATGTTTGTTTAACTCTTATATATCCAATGTCATTTTAAATTTGCATCTAAAACACTCATAGTCGAATTCCCATTAATCATCCCACAAGCTTCATCGTTGAGATTTTGTCAAAACAAAATCTTGTTTTGTGTTTGTAAATCTTAGATATAGCTTGCATTAGCCTTGTTTCATCATTTAACATCAATTGCGTCCTTAAATCTAGAATCAAAGTTCAAAATAGTCAACTTTTCATAATTGCTCAAAAAGTCAAATTGCATAAAAGTCGGCCACAACCTAGGAGGATTTTCATTTACTCATTTCGAGCCAAATTAAGAGAAACTTGTTGCTTTAAAAACTTCTACCGTCTAGTTTATTGTTATGATTTTGTGTATTTTGGAAATTTTCTATGAGCTTCATTTGAGCTTGTGAATGAGGGCTTATGTGCCTGCAGTAGTAATCGAGATCGCATTGGCTTGTGCAGCTTTTGAAACTCTTGCACGAGCTCATCCGAGCACCTCTAGGTCTAGTTTTTAGTTTTAAGGTTCTTGGCCGGTCTTCTCCTAGTCCCAAGTAATCGGTTTTCCTTTTCGACTTATCGGTAGCTTGTGCATAAGCTCAAAGTTGCCACCTAAAACTGCTTTAGCTTATTAGCTCAAACATCAAATCATGCAATTTGCCTATCTAGAGGTTATAGCTTGTTGATTCTAGTTGCATTTAGGTTCTTTTAGCTTATTAAAGTCCACTCGCTTTCGGGGGTGGTCTTAGGTTTCCATTTGCTTATTCAAAGTGCTTATCTATAAGCACTTTGCACATCGCTTCTAATTCCTCCACATAACCACCTGTTTTCCATTTTTCTTAGCTTCCTAATATAATTTTAGAGTTTTCCTGAAATTTTCAGATTTTCCAAGCTTGTTTACTATTTTTCGCATTTAAATCAATTTTTAGCACTTTTAATTAGCTTTAAATACAATTAATTAAGAAAAGCTTAAAAAAATAATTTTTCATTTTTCTTAAGTTAAGATAAATATAAAAAGTCAAAAAATATTTTTCTAGATTTTCTTAGTTAAATTTGTATTTTTAAATAATTTAATTAGTTTTAATAGTTTTTAATTCCTAGAAAATAGAAAATAATCGAAAAATATAAAAATAGTTTTGAAAATTCTATTTTGATATTTTAGATTTTTCTAAGTCTTAATTTTATTTTTCTAGCTTTATTTCCTAATTTCTTGTATTTTAGGCTATTATTAAATAGTTAAAATAGTTTTAATTAATAATAATTAGATAATTAGTTATAAAAATAATTTTCTTTCTAATAATTTTCTTTTATCATTAGGATTGTAAAAATATCATTTCATATTTTTAGGGTTAATATTGTGTAAGTTTCACATTTTATTTGTACGTCGCGTAGTTTTAATTCAGCTTTATAAAAAAACATAAAAACAACAACATCATTTTAAATATAGTGATAGCATTTATTTAATATTTTTATCTTTTAATTTTCTTTAATTTGCATTTAAGCCGTTGTAATTTGTTGGCTTTTTCGTAGTTATAATAATCACAAATCCTTTTTCCGCTCAAATCTCTCGATCACTATACGTTTGGTGATCCATTGCATAGCTCGCTGGGACATAACGACCCGGGGAAACTCTATACTCCCCAGATCTTCATTGCATTCGTGCTTGAACCGTTTTAAGTTTGTTACGGTCGGCCATTCACAACTGGCCGGCTTGAGTGATAAAACTTGACGGTTTGGCACGCATCAATAACATACGGTATCCTTCTACTCTAAAGTGGACAAAAGACCACCCAATGGAACAAGTTATTGGTGAACCTTCAAGGCCAATTCAGACGAGACGCCAACTTGCCACCGATTGCGACTTATGCATTTACATTTGTTCAATTAGCAATCTTGAACCGAAGAACATTCGGGAGGCAATAGCAGACAATGCATGGATAGAAGCAATGCAGGAGGAACTTCTCCAATACCGTCTACATGACTCTTGGGATTTGGTTCCAAGACCAATTGACATTCTTGTCATTGATCTCAAATGGTTATGGAAGAACAAAAAGGATGAAGAAATTACTGTAATTCGCAATAAAGCTCGTCTTGTGGCCAAAGGATACAGACAGGAAAAAGGAATAGACTTTGAAGAGTCATTCGTGCGGTAGCTAGACTTGAGGCGGTCAGATTTTCTTAGCCTATGCACTCACAAAAACATCACGGTTTATCGGATGGACATTAAGACCGCGTTCTTGAATGGAACTCGAAAGAAGAAGTGTATGTGAGTCGGCCAAGGCTTCATAGACATGGAACATCCAGACTACGTCTACAAACTCAAAAGGCAATCTATGGTTTAAAGCAAGCTCCGAGAGCGTGGTATGACGAATCGTCCTCTTTCCTTATCCTAAACAATTTCACCAAAGGAACGGTTGATCCTACCTTGTTTACACAAAAATGCAAAAACGACATTTTGATTGTTCAGATTTACTTGAATAAAGAGCAGTAGCTTGAATAAAGAGAAGAAAGTAGAAGAACACCCTAGGAATTTACCGCTTTATAATAAGAAAGACATTTCATCTAAATGTAATGAACCTATGAAACTTGCTAAGTCTAATGAATGTGTTGAATCTCTTTGTTTAACTTGCAAGAAATCTTTAACTAATATTCATGATGATTGTGTTTCTAAGAATGAGATTGTTAAGCTCATTAAGAACGTTCCCAAAAGAACTTATGCTAAGCGAATAGGAAGACTAGTGGCAAGACTTAGGCTTTACACTACCGATAAGAAGCATAGTGTTTACTTTAGGGAAGACATTTGGAAACCAACGGGTAGAACTTTCCCACCCGAATGGTAGAATGAGTGATGAACCTGTCTTACCAATAGATAACGTCTATGAGTGTGATCGAGATTTTACCTCTAACCCAAAGGAACCAAAATCAAAACGGTTTCCAAAATCCTCTTCTTCATTATTGGCGTGTTATTGAAATATGTCTTTGGATCGTCGACTCGGGTTGCTCCAAGCACATGACCGAATCTGAAGGCTGCGATCAATTTCATCCGAAATTCATGGAACTGTCACGATTTGGAAATGATCATGTAGCACTATCATGGGTTATGGAGATCTACCTTTTGGAAATTATTTGATCACTCGGGTTTACTATGTCGAAGGGTTGGGACACAATTTGTTTTCAGTTGGGCAGTTCTGTGATGCAGATTTAGAGGTTGCTTTTAGGAAAAATGCTTGCTTCATTAGAAACTTGGATCGCACTAATCTCTTAACAAGGAATCGTGATACAAACTTGTATGCTATCGACATTAACCAAATGGCCTCTTCATCACCAATATGTCTTATGACTCGAGCATCTGGAACAAAGTCCTGGTTGTAGCATAGACGATTATCCCATCTCAATTTCGATACCATCAACAAACTAGCCAAAGACAACATCGTCAACGGACTTCCAAAGTTCAAATACACCAAGGATCACTTATGTCCATCATGCGAACAAGGAAAAAGCAAACGAGCATCATATAAACCCAAATCCGCACCTAGTTCGAAGCAAAGTTGCATATGTTGCACATGGACTAATGTGGCCCAATGAGAGTTGAAAGCATTAATGGGAAAAAGTATATTCTTGTTATCGCCGATGATTATTCAAGATATACATGGGTTAGGTTTCGAGATCAAAAGACAAAGCACTGTGCATCATCATCACCTTCACGAAACGTATTCAAGTACTTCTTCAAGCTCCTATTAGAGTAGTAAGAATGAGACAATGGCACGTAATTTACTAATCGGAGTTAAGAGCTTATTTTGAAGATGTTGGAATAACTCATCGACATCGCTTGTTAGAACTCCACGATAGAATGGGTAGTTGAAAGAAGAAATCGTACTCTTGTGGAAGCCGCTCGCGACAATGCTAATCGATTCTAGTGCACCATTATTTCTATGGGTGATGTTGTTGCCACTCGCTTGTTTCACTCGTAACCGATCCCTAATCCATCCAAGATTCAATAAAACCCCATATGAGCTAGTGAACAACGAAAACCCGATATCTCTTACCTTCACGTGTTTGGCGCTTTGTGCTATCCAACGAACGACGAGAAGATCTAGGAAAACCGAAAGCTAAAGGTGATATTGGAATCTTCATTGGATACTTAGAAAACTCGAGGGCATTCGTGGTGTATAATGAAGAACCAGAAGATAATGGAGACGATGAATGTGAATTTTGACGAACTTTCACAAATGGCTTCGAGAGACTCGCTCTAGAACCCGCACCAAACCAAAGATACTCGATACATCGCTTCAGACTCGTACATCAAAGAGCTCCATCAACTTTGGCTGACACACCTCATGAACAAGAATGGGAGAAATTCTTTGAGTTAATGTTCGATGAATACTATGGTGGAACTTCGACAAATGCATCAAATCATCATCCGCTGCACCCGCTCAAAATCATCCACCACCACCAACAGAAGATGCATCTACAACGGTCGAAACCAATGCACCAACTCCATCAACATCATCTACATCTACTCCAGCAACTCCAATTCTTCAAACAGTTTTACCAGCGGTTGATGAGCAAAACCAAAACATATCATTTCAAGAAGAACCTACTCAAAACCGAATGATGCAACGTTAGATGAAGACTTATTTGAAAACTCGTTTGCTACGGAATCACCGAACCATCTTCAAGCTTACGAGAACCATCTAACTCGCATATGTATAACATACGGTATCCTTCACTCTAAAGTGGACAAAAGACCACCCAATGGAACAAGTTATTGGTGAACCTTCAAGGCCAATTCGAGACGAGGCGCCAACTTGCCACCGATTGCGACTTATGCATTTACATTTGTTCAATTAGCTTTCTTGAACCAAGAACATTCGGGAGGCAATAGCGACAATGCATGGATAGAAGCAATGCATGAGGAACTTCTCCAATACCGTCTACATGACTCTTGGGATTTGGTTCCAAGACCAATTGACATTCGTGTCATTGATCTCAAATGGTTATGGAAGAACAAAAGGGATGAAGAAATGAGTGTAATTGCAATAAAGCTCGTCTTGTGGCCAAAGGATACAGACAGAAAAAGGAATAGACTTTGAAGAGTCATTCGTGCAGGTAGCTAGACTTGAGGCGTCAGATTTTCTTAGCCTATGCACTCACAAAAACTTCACGGTTTATCGATGGACATTAAGACCGCGTTCTTGAATGGAACTCGAAAGAAGAAGTGTATGTGAGTCACCGTAAGGCTTCATAGACATGGAACATCCGGACTACGCCTACAAACTCAAAAAGGCAATCTATGGTTTAAAGCAAGCTCCGAGAGCGTGGTATGACTTAATCGTCTCTTTCCTTATCCTAAACAATTTCACCAAAGGAACGGTTGATCCTACCTTGTTTACACAAAATGAAAAACGACATTTTGATTGTTCGATTTACTTGGGCGACATCATTTTGGGTCTACTAATCCGAATCTTTCAAAACATTTTGAAAATCTCATGAAAAGCAAATTTGAAATGTCCATGATGGGGAACTAAAGTTTTTCCTTGGTTTACAAATACATCAATCCCCACGTGAATTTTTATCAATCAAGCTAAATATACAACCGAGATTTTGAAAAATCATGGTATGGATAATTGTGATTCGGTCGGTACACCAATAGTAACATCACCAAAATTGAGCCGATTTATTTGGGAAACCTATTGATCCGAAGAAATATCGAGCATGATTGGTTCACTCATGTACCTCACCGCTAGTCGACTGATATTCATTTTGTTGTTTGCTTATTAGCACGGTTTCGTGCAAATCCTACCGAATCGCACCTCAAAGAGGTTAAAGGATCTTCGGTGCACCAAGACATCCATTCACAAGGGTCTTTGGTATCCGAAGGAATCCGGATTTGATCTAATTGCCTTTTCGGATGCGGACCACGCAGTGATCAAGTTACAAAAAAGTACATCCGGAGGAGCACAATTTTGGGTGAAAAATTAGTAAGTCGGTCTTCAAAGAAACAAGATTGACTTTGCACTTTCAACCAAGTCGAGTATGTGTCTCTATCTCGCGTGTTGTGCTCAAGTTCTATGGATGAGAACACAACTCACAGATTATGGCTTTACTTTCGATAAAATACATATGTATTGTGACTCGAAAAGTGCCATAGCCATATCATGCAATCCGCTCATCACTCAAAGACTAAGCATATCGAGTCCGCTACCACTTCATAAAAGAACATGTGGAAGAAGGCTTGTTGAATTATTTTTCGTGAAGATCGATTACCAACTCACGATCTATTTACTAAAGCCCTTCCAAATGAAAGGTTTGACGATTTAGTTCGACGAATTGAATGCGACTAACCCCGAGGAGTTAGAACGTCTTCTCGAATCTTCTTGAAAATGATTTTCCAAAAGCTTATTGTAAATATTTTGAAAAACAAATACAAAATTTGAAAAATCAACAAAAGCAAAATATAAAATATAAAATTTTCAAAAAAATACAAAACAATAGAAAATCAAAAATCCAACAATATTCTTCTCACGACATGTCTCTCGATAATCGATATTCAGACGTTTCTAGAAATGTCATTCAACAATGATACTGGACATATACTGGATGCTTGAGCGAGAGTTCTTTAAATGTTTTCTAAAACATGTCGCTTCTCAAAATTTCTTAAAAAAATAAAAAATAGCTTTCATATACTTGATCGAAACCCGGATTAAAAATGATGACTTTTGATTATTTTAAATCAAAACTCATGTTTTCAAAGAAAAATCAAGTGTACGCTTGAAGGCACTACATTTAAAATCGGTGAGAAATCATCATCATCTTGAGCACCTTTTTTCAAGATTGTTCAAAAGATTTTCAAAATCTTTAAAATATTTTGTGCTCAAGATAACTTCCTCTAAACCCTTTAATTGATTATGCCTTATTAAAGGGGAGTATAAAACCAATATGTTCCAAATTCATGCTTAAATTAAATCCATTTGTCTCCCTAAAAGATTCTACAATGTTGTTTAATCCGTTGATATAAAAAATATCACGATTATGCTATTTTTGAGGGGGAGGAGACGTGATTAAAATGTGATCAAAAAGTTTAATGATCGTTGTTTGAATCTCAAAAGAACTCGACTCAGTCGTAACCATTGAATTGACGAGGAATCTAAGTCACGAATTGTACCATCTCGAGAAACTTTCTATGAACGTGACCAGGATGGGTAATAATTTCAAGCTAGTTCTCTAGTGATGTAAACGTGTCTCGAATCGGTCTTGTTCATTTAAAGTCGATCGATTCAAAAAGTGCGAACTCTACCCTCTATGTGCGTTTCACAAAACTTATAAGCACATGTGAGCGGGAGTGTTTATGAAAATATAAAACTCTCAAGTGTTCCAAACATGTTTTCTATCAAAAACACTTTGAGAAATTTTCAAGAAAAATGGTTTTATGGCAACAATAGGACAGTCATGGAGTTATAAGGTGACTAAGGATAGGAAATTGTCCTATGATCCGCCAGAGTCGGAGGGATCTACCCAAGGACATCACCAATAGTTTAGAACTAGAAGTCCTTAGGTATGATTGAAAAAGGAGTAATGTGAGAAAGGAGAAAGAAGGGTTGAAGAATTAAAAGAAAAGTAATGAAAAGGGTGAAAAGAAATAGCCCTCCATAATCAACCTTAGGGCGTAAACCAAAGCTAAATTCCACTCGATGGTGCCTCTTCCAAGTATCTTTCCTCCCTTGGATCATTACTAAATGGCACATATCCTCCATCAAAAGCTTCAAAATCTTCTAGGTTGCTCCCATCCCAAGTCATGTGCCCAGAGCAACCACTATCAAAAACTCTTTTGTCTTTTAGCTCATCTTGTAGACCGCCTCGCACATGAAATTAAACAAATTAGTTCCTTTTGTGGACCCAAGCCAATCATCGACTTGGTCCGCCGCATCAACATAATCAAATTTATTTAGGTCCATTGATGCACAGATTGACATGATGTAACACCTTGGTCTTAGGCTTCCATTGCCAACTAGCCGAGGCCTTAACAAGATAAAATGATTTCTAGCCATTTGTGTCGGATCATCGATGCGTGCCAAACCGTCAAGTTTTATCACTCAAGCCGGCCACTTGTGAATGGCCGACCGTAACAAACTTAAAACGGCTCAAGCACGAACTCAATGAAGATCAGGAGAGTATAGTGTTTCCCCGAGTCGTTATGTCCCAGCGAGCTATGCAATGGATCACCCAACGTATAGTGATCGAGGAATTTGAACAGAAAAGAGGGATTGATATGATTATAACTATAGAAAAAGCCTACAAATTACAACGGCTTAAATGCAAATTAAAGGAAATTAAAAAGATAAAAAATATTAAATAAATGCTATCACTATTTGCAAAATGATGTTTTTGTTTTTAAGTTTTTATAAAACTGAATTAAAATCTACGTAACGTACAACTGAAAATGTGAAACTTACACAATATTAATCCTAAAAATATGAAAATGATATTTTTACAAACTTAATGATAAAAGAAAATATTTAGAAAAAGAAAATTATTTTTATAACTAATTATCTAATTATTATTAATTTAAAACTATTTTTAACTATTAAATATTAACCTAAAATACAAGAAATTATGAAACAAAGCTAAAAAAATAAAATTAAGACTTATAAAAATCTAAAATAACAAAATAGAATTTTCAAAACTATTTTATATTTTTCCGATTATTTTTCTATTTTCTAGGAATTTAATACTATTTAAATCTAATTTAAATTGTGAAAATACCAACTAAAAGGGAAAAATAAGGAAAAATATTTTTATGCTTTTATATTTTTCTAAAACTGGGAAAATTGAAAAATTATTTTTTTGAACTTTTTCTGAATTAATTGCAATTAAAGCTATTAAAAAAGGCTTAAAAACTATTTTAAATGGAGAAAAATACCAAACAATGACCAAAAATTATGAAAAATTCAGAAAAATTCTAAAATCTTAATCTAAATCTATGAAAAATAAGAAAACATGGGCTTATGTGAGAGATATTGAAGCTGCAATGTAAACTGATATGGAATAAGCACTTTATAATAAGCAAATAAGCACTATAGTGAACCAAATGATAACAGAAGCTAAACTATACTATAACTACTCTAAGGCAACTTATTAAAACTACTCCTAATACCTAATAAGCAATTTACCAAGGATTATAGCTAATCGATTATATAAGCAAAACAAGAACAGCCCTATGTTTGAGCTTATGCACTAGCTTCTCGGAAAAGCTTTAGCCAAAAACAGATATGTGGCCTTATAGACCACCTAGCAAACTGCAAATGTGCCAAAGATGAGACCCTAACAAGCTTTATTGAACCCTGTGCACCTGCTGCAAGTGCTGCATAAACTGGCTTTTTGCCCCATTTTGACTTTTTGAACAGTTTGGAATTTTGACTTTTGTGAGTTTTAGAAGCAAATGTTGGACTGAAATAGATGAAATATGATGTAATGCAACTTTATCAAGCTAGCTTATCAAGATTTAAACCTATTTGAATTGATTTCTATAACTGGTTTCAACAGATGTGCTCATGAGATTAAATTACATGTGATTTTGACTTTTGATGCAATTTGCTGCAAAACAAATACAGGAATGAACTTAATAAACTATATCAAGCCTAAATCAACTAATCTAATCCAATATATCAACCTCTAGCACAGTATTATCAAGCAATCCAAACACCCCTTTAACTAATCTAAAGAGCAGTTAACACTACTACTCCTACTCCTACTTATGCAAACTTTAGAACAACTAAAAGACTGAGATCAGAGAGCATCAAATGACAAGAATCAAGCACCAATCATCAAGCCACATGATCATTAGTTAAGACAGTTTTGAGAAGAAGAAGAATGATTACTCACTTAGTAATTCTAGACAAATTTGGGCAGAGTAACAACATCAAACAAGTGTGAAACATCAACCAACAACCCAATCAAGCATCACAATCAACCCATTCCAATTTCTGAACCAAATGAGCAATGCAGTTGACTTTCGTTGACCATATGACAAATTTGTTTGAAAATGATTTGAAAGCTTATCAAAAGCTAAAAGAAGCTTAAGTGAGCTTGTATGAGCTTATAAATAAACTACTAACACTTGTACATCGATTTTGAAACCGAAAACCCAATAAAGGACCAATAAACTTAGAACTTGAATAAAACTTGGATTGATACTTAACAACACTTTACAATGATAGTTTAACTTAAAAGTGATACAAAGAAACTGAGATTACAACATTTTAACTAAACTAAGACATTGATTAAAAAAAAACGACATAAGGGAAATTTTATAAAACTAAAACTACTCTTTTTTCTTGCTTCCTTTTATACTCCAAATATCTTCTCAAATCTCTCTCATCAAATCCCAGCTGAAATGATAGCCATTGGATGGCTAAAAGTGATCTTGGCCATTAAATTGATTTTTGGCGCCAAAAGCTAAATAAGCCAGTTGGGTTGAGTGAGGAGGGGGAAGAAGCATTAAATGCTTTTTGTAGTTTGGTGTTGGTGGGGGGACATGGAAGGGATAAGGTGAGGAGGGGGGATGGGTTGTCTGGTTTTCGTGCAAACAGTGGAGTAGGAAGACTTTGGCGGGGTGTTAGTTTTTGACTTGGGTTTGACCAGGTATTAGTAAGCAAGGGGTCAAAACAGGCGGGGGTCCAAAGGTAAAGTGGCAGGGTCCAATTGGGTTGTGACAAGGCCAAATGGTTTAAAGGTTTAAAACACAAGGACTATTGTTGCAAATTCAAAATACAAGGACCTAGGGCCGCCAATTAAGCAAAGTTGTTTCAAGGGACTAAACCGACAAGCTTCAATAGTACAAGGACCAAACTTGTCATTTTCAAAATTCCAAGGACTAATTTTGCCAATTTGAAACTTGGAGGACCAAACTTGTAATTTTCTCAAACTTTTATATTTTTCACCAAAGGACTAATTTTGACAAGTTATGATTTAAAAGGACCTTTGGTGATTTTCTTTGAAATTAGGACTCGTGGACTATTTTTGACAATTTTAGAAACTTGGGGACTGAAATCGCCAATTCATCAAACTTTGCTCATTTTTCATCCGATTTTGAACATTTTGCATCCGAAACATATAAAATGCAATTTTGGAATATTTTCAGATTTTGATGCATTTCGAGCATTTTTAAACGTTTTGCGCTCAGAATGACCCAAAATGATGAGTATTTACACACTCATCAATCCCCACACTAAACTATTGCTAGTGCCTAACAATCTTTGAGAAAAACTTAATGGATTTGAATCTCTTTACCAAAAGCCATTACTTCGGAGTAGCCGAATGTTTCGATTCAAGTAAGAACCATGGTACACCGATAACCATGTGATTTTGAGCAAACCACCACTTTCAACGGATTTGATTTGTCTTTACCGAAGCCGTTTGCTCGACTAGCCAACTCTTAGATAAATTATCAATATTATCTTTGGTGAGTGATTACCAATTATGGTTTTTCCATCGCCTTTACCACAAGCCATAAACTTGCGGCTAGCCAACTCTTAACTTTTAAGGATATGGTGAATAATACCATACAATTTTGGGCAAATTGCAAGCCGTCAACGGATTTGATTTATCTTTACCAAGAGCCGTTTGCTCTGGATTAGCCAATCCTTTTGTTTATTAGACAAGGCGGATCGATAACCAATTGAGTAAGTGTAAAACACTTACTCCAAAAACATTTTGCCAAAACGGGAATTAGGCGGTATAATTACATGATAAAATTCGTGAGAATTCCCCACACTTAGAAATGAATATTGCCCTCAATATTCAAAGTACCGCGGTTATGCGAAACAAAGAACGTAAAAGGAAATACTACGCCATTATTTGAAAGGATTTTTTTTTTTTTTTTTTTTTTTTAAACTTATATATATAATATGGGGTAACTCCCCACACTAGGGTGGTGTGCGGGTGAAAACCCATGTTTAGCTATCGTTTTTGATTACCGAGTCGCTAGCTTGACTCGACCCGAATTCATTGGTTCATGGGAAGCAAAGTGGAAGAAACAATCTCCATCGGACTTTCATTCAAGATGTTTGGACAAACATTTGAAGCACGTGAAAGTTCCACACCGATGAGATAAAGAGAGAATCGGCTCACGGATGATAAATGAAAATGCCGGATCAAAGATAATGTCTTCATTCCCAAGGAGTGAAGAAGTGAGAAGTGATGTAATATATGAAGAAAAGAAAGAAAATCATGATAGAAATCATGACTAACTCTTCATCCTCAATAGGAGAATTCATAGTTTCATGAATCTCATCATTTAAGCTTGCTTGATCAAGACATATTATGGGAGTGTCTAGATCAGTAGAAGTTATCATACTCCGACGGAGATATGATATGAGTGAGTTCATCCGAGAACTCCATGAAGGTGAATGAATCATATTCGAATTGATATGAGTGGGTTCACCGCGAACTCCTCAAAAGTAAATGATTCATGATCGAGGAGAGAATTATGAGAATGAGAAGTGGTACCGCCACTAATCTTCTCTCCCATATTATCAAAACAAGGCTTTCATTTCGGAATAGAATCATCGGAAAGAATGTCACTATCCTTAATGGGGATAGGAGATGAAATAGGTTTCTCTTTGAAAGCCTCGATTTTAGAAATGAGAAGACCGACATTCAATAATGTTGCACAAGTGCTTCATCTTTGATTCCGATGTCGAGAACTTCATCATTCTCTTCTTCTAAGCTAACAAGCTCGAAGGTGAATCTTCCACATAAATGATGTGTCCACAAGATAACGAATCATCATCATCGAATCGGAGAGCATCTCAACATGATCATTTTGGAAGACAAGAGGAGGAGGGATATCACACATGATCAAGAATTCCTGTGACTCTCTTGGGATTGGGACAAGGTTCTCAACACTAGACTTTATGAATTCGTCCGATTCCTTTTCGAGAACGATGTCGAGATGCTCGTCCCCATAATAAGAGAGTGAGTGTGAATCTCGGGTGTGATAGCGCTTGTTTGAGATGGAATCTCAACTGGGATATCAACCGACCGAGGAGTTGAGAAATATTATCTTTAAAAGGATAAAACTCTCTCGTCATCATCATATAGAGCGCTTTGAGAAATTGGGAACGCCTTAGAGCTGCATGCTCTAGGACTAATAATTCTTCCCTAGATTTGCGAGCTTCTCGTTCTTCTCGTTCTTCGGCCAACAATTCTCCTATGGTCTTTTCACCACTCACTTGATTCTTAAAGTTACTAATCATATCATCAAGTGTTTTCATTGTGGTTTTAAAATCTTGGGAGATTTCTTGAGATAACGGCTCAGGTGGAGTTTGAACCGTATGGTGCCGTGGAGGTTGGAAATTGTCAAACAAGTAAGAGTCATGATTGTTACAAGGAACCGGGTTCCCTATTTGACAATCGTAGTGAAATGGGACCTCCACAGTACTCACAACAAGAAACTGCTGAGTCCGGATCAGTGGATCATATGGATTTTGGTCATAACTAAAGCTCGAGCATTACCGAAAACTGCTCATAGACAAACGTGTTTCCGGATTGACACTCAAATCCTTGGTGAGGACCTCCACAAAATTCACAGAGAAGTGTTGATTATATGAAGATAAGTCGGGCTGTGGTGGGTAATCGGAAAAGTTTGAGGGGTCGTTAAATGAGTTCGGATTATGATCATAATCAAATGAATTCCTCGAACCACAAAACAAACAACTCCCGTTATGAATATCATTACCACATTGTACACACGTACACCAACGACAGGGTGAACCAAAGAGAGGCTCACCACAACCGACACAAGGAATAAACGATTGCATTTGAGAGTCATGAGAAGGAATCAGTTTATCCAAAGAATCAACAAAACCAACATGGTGATCCGAATGACTATCAAGTCTCAAGAACATTCGTAAAAATCGGGAGGTGGGACAAGTGGTGTGCTCGAGAGCTAGCAATTTCCACTACTTCCGTTATGGTCTCCGGTTCTTGAACGGGTTCATCGGGTTGTGGCGGATGGTCGGAAAAACTTGGAGAATCATCGAGAGAGTTATCGATAATTCGCACCAATAACAATATTTGCTTGCACGCATCCTTCCACATTGCTTGCATAAACAATCCGGATTCGACAACAGAGTGATCCTCTTCCATACGGCTTTTGCGGTGGAAACAACGAGGATAATCAAACGTTGCCATGAGAATTAAACATGTAGAGGTTAAAGAAATAGAATTAAACGGTTTTGAGGTTAAAGAAGAGTAGAATCAAACAAGACGAGGGGTAAGAGAAATAGAATCATACGGATAATAGGAATGAGAAGAATATTTTGGTTTTTGTAAGAAAATATAAATATATGTAGATGGATGGTATGAACAAAGAGTGAATATCCAAATTAATAACTGTTAAACGTAAGATAATCAAGACATACTCCCGCAATGCGCCTAAAATTTGATGCGTGCAAACCGTCAAGTTTTATCACTCAAGCCGCCACTGTGAATGGCCGACCGTAACAAACTTAAAACGGCTCAAGCACGAACTCAATGAAGATCGAGGAGAGTATAGTGTTTCCCGGTCGTTATGTCCCAAATGAGCTATGCAATGGATCACCCAACGATAGTGATCGAGGAATTTGAACAGAAAAGAGGATTGATATGATTATAACTATAGAAAAAGCCAACAAATTACAACGGCTTAAATGCAAATTAAAGGAAATTAAAAGATAAAAATATTAAATAAATGCTATCACTATTTGCAAAATGATATTTTGTTTTAAGTTTTATAAAACAATTAAAATCTACGTAACGTCTAACCGAAAATGTGAAACTTACACAATATTAATCCTAAAATATGAAAATGATATTTTACAAACTTAATGATAAAAGAAAATATTTAGAAAAAGAAAATTATTTTTATAACTAATTATCTAATTATTATTAATTTAAAACTATTTTTAACTATTAAATATTAACCTAAAATACAAGAAATTATGAAACAAAGCTAAAAAATAAAATTAAGACTTAGAAAAATCTAAAATAACAAAATAGAATTTTCAGAACTATTTTTATATTTTTCTGATTATTTTTCTATTTTCTAGGAATTTAATAATATTTAAATCTAATTTAAATTGTGAAAAATACCAACTAAAAGGGGAAAAATAAGGAAAAATATTTTTTATGCTTTTTATATTTTTCTAAAACTGGGAAAATTGAAAAATTATTTTTTTGAACTTTTTCTGAATTAATTGCAATTAAAGCTATTAAAAAAGGCTTAAAAACTATTTTAAATGGAGAAAAATACCAAACAATGACCAAAAATTATGAAAAATTCAGAAAAATTCTAAAATATTAATCTAAATCTATGAAAAATAAGAAAACATGGGCTTATGTGAGAGATATTGAAGCGCAATGTAAACCGATATGGAATAAGCACTTTATAATAAGCAAATAAGCACTATAGTGAACCAAATGATAATGTAAGCTAAACTATACTATAACTACTCTAAGGAAACTTATTAAAACTACTCCTAATACCTAATAAGCAATTTACCAAGGATTATAGCTAACTGATTATATAAGCAAAACAAGAACAGCCCTATGTTTGAGCTTATGCACTAGCTTCTCGGAAAAGCTTTAGCCAAAATGATATGTGGCCTTATAGACCACCTAGCAAACTGCAAATGTGCCAAAGATGAGACCCTAACAAGCTTTATTGAACCACAATGCACCGCCGCAAGTCTCGTATAAACCGGCTTTTGCCCATTTTGACTTTTGAACAGTTTGGAATTTTGACTTTTGTGAGTTTTAGAAGCAAATGTTGGACTGAAATAGATGAAATATGATGTAATGCAACTTTATCAAGCTAGCTTATCAAGATTTAAACCTATTTGAATTGATTTCTATAATGGTTTCAACAGATGTGCTCATGAGATTAAATTACATGTGATTTTGACTTTTGATGCAATTTGCTGCAAAACAAATACAGAATGAACTTAATAAACTATATCAAGCCTAAATCAACTAATCTAATCCAATATATCAACCTCTAGCACAGATTATCAAGCAATCCAAACACCCTTTAACTAATCTAAAGAGCGCTAACACTACTACTCCTACTCCTACTTATGCAAACTTTAGAACAACTAAAAGATCGAGATCAGAGAGCATCAAATGACAGTAAATCAAGCACCAATCATCAAGCCACATGATCATTAGTTAAGACAGTTTTGAGAAGAAGAAAAATGATTACTCACTTAGTAATTCTAGACAAATTTGGGCAGAGTAACAACATCAAACAAGTGTGAAACATCAACCAACAACCCAATCAAGCATCACAATCAACCCATTCCAATTTCTGAACCAAATGAGCAATGCAGTTGACTTTCGTTGACCATATGACAAATTTGTTTGAAAATGATTTGAAAGCTTATCAAAAGCTAGTGAGCTTGTATGAGCTTATAAATAAACTACTAACACTTGTACATCAGATTTTTGAAACTGAAAACTGCAACAGTGACCAATAAACTTAGAACTTGAATAAAACTTGGATTGATACTTAACAACACTTTACAATGATAGTTTAACTTAAAAGTGATACAAAGAAACTGAGATTACAACATTTTAACTAAACTAAGACATTGATTAAAAAAACGACATAAGGAAAATTTTATAAAACTAAAACTACTCTTTTTTCTTGCTTCTTTTGCATCCTTTTATACTCCAAATATCTTCTCACATCTCTCTCATCAAATCCCAGCTGAAATGATAGCCATTGGATGGCTAAAAGTGATCTTGGCCATTAAATTGATTTTTGGCGCCAAAAGATAAATAAGCCAATTGGGTTGAGTGAGGAGGGGGAAGAAGCATTAAATGCTTTTTGTAGTTTGGTGTTGGTGGGGGGACATGGAAGGGATAAGGTGAGGAGGGGGGATGGGTTGTCTGGTTTTTCAGGCAAACAAGTGGAGAAGGAAGACTTTTGGCGGGGTGTTAGTTTTTGACTTGGGTTTGACCAGGTATTAGTAAGCAAGGGGGTCAAAACAGGCAGGGGGTCCAAAGGTAAAGTGGCAGGGGTCCAATTGGGTTGTGACAAGGCCAAATGGTTTAAAGGTTTAAAACACAAGGACTATTGTTGCAAATTCTGAAAATACAAGGACCTAGGCTGCCAATTAAGCAAAGTTGTTTCAAGGGACTAAAACTGACAAGCTTCAATAGTACAAGGACCAAACTTGTCATTTTCAAAATTCCAAGGACTAATTTTGCCAAATTTGAAACTTTGAGGACCAAACTTGTAATTTTCTCAAACTTTTTATATTTTTCACCAAAGGACTAATTTTGACAAGTTATGATTTAAAAGGACCTTTGGTGATTTTCTTTGAAATTAGGACTCGGGGACTATTTTGACAATTTTAGAAACTGGGGACTGAAACGCCAATTCATCAAACTTTGCTCATTTTTCATCCGATTTTGAACATTTTGCATCCAAACATATAAAATGCAATTTTGGAATATTTTCGAGATTTTGATGCATTTCGAGCATTTTTAAACGTTTTTGCAGTTCAGATTGACCCAAAAATGATGAGTATTTACACACTCATCAATCACCTTTGGAATTTTTAAAACTTCTTTTGTATCAGTGGTGATATTTTGCTTACCCGTGTTTACATTATGCTTAGCAGTGGTTTGATTTTGCTTAGCCGTGTTTACATTATGCTTAGCAGTGGTTGGAACCCATTTGGGAGCAGCAGTGACTATTGATTTTGTATTTCCATTCCTCATTAACACTGCTCTAGGAATCATGTTTCTGTTAGGATGAGGGTTTGTTTTCTTTGAAAAGTTTTGATGATTTACCCTCCTCCAATGATTCCAAACTTGTGGTCTGTTTTTATAACAGTTTCTCTGTAAGTGCTCAAAACTACCACACACAAAACAAGCCTTTTTAACACATTGAAACTCATCTCCTAATCTGTTTGAAATTATTCCATTGAAGTTTCCTTGGTTTCCCCTAGGTATGTATCTTTTCATCTGTTCCCTAGGTACTTCCTTGTACTCTACAACTTTCTTAGCAATTTGAGCTCCAAATCTAGGTACAAGTTTGGCTTGTTTAAAATCAACTTTCTTAACTTTCTCTATCTCTTCATGCCTAGTTGATTCAGATCTATCATCCTCAGAATCTGATTCCCAATCTTCAATTGTGGGAGCATCAAATGACTTATCAGAACCTATCTTAGGTGATTCAATCTTGTTAGTCTCACCTACAGGTTTATTAAAACTAAATTCACTGCTAAATGAGAGCTCTTTTGTAGGTGGTGCATGTATTATAAGAGATGGTGGTGGCATATCATTGTAACCAAGGCCAGTACCATCCTTGAACAATTTTTGACCTATTGGTTTATTTACTAGATTAGAAGCATACTGTGTTTTAGCAACCCTAACAACATGATTTTCTTTTTCTTTTAGGGCTTCTACTTTTACACTTTCGCTTTTCTAGTTTCTCTTTAAGCATCTTAATCTCTATCCTTAAGATCAATTTCTCCACCTAGTATATTAATTTTATCAACATACTCAAACTCACATTTAATACAAAAGCTTTTCTTCAACACTTTCTAGACCAATTCTATAACCTAAGTTATCTAGAGACAGTCTTTCTACTTCTTTCCTTAAACTCTCGTTGATAGCCTTTTGAGATTCTAAGTTATCTTGACATGATTTAAAAGAACAAGTAGAAGTTTTAGAATCATTAGATACCTCATAATCGAACCGAAGATGAAGCATAGGCCATAAGAGCAAAGTTATGCTCTTTTGAAGCTTCACTAGCAAGAAAAGTCGCATTGGGACCTTCTTCAACTGATCACTCCACCATAATCACCAATCCCATCTTGAGCAACCAAAGCTAAAGAAGAGCGAGTGCTCTTGGTGGTCTTCTTAATGCTTTCAATTCTCTTAGGAGATCGACATTCCCAGCAAAGTGACCCTTCTTCTTGCGCTAAAGCACTCCATCTTGCTTTTGTCGAATCCACTCTCCTTTGACCATCATACTTAACCTTTCTTCTAGTACTCTCGAAACTTCCTTGCTTGGAGAGTCAACATTGCCATTTGCCATTGAAGATTAATCTCCTCAAGATCATCGGGATCAATTTGATCTAGATCTTGATTTAAAACAAGAACAATCGGTAGTTAAATCGACCGAAAAGCACAAATTGCACCATCACCGACATTATCACTAACAAATGGTATTGTTTGCAATAGCCGTGGTTATACCAAAGGCGTGATGGATACATCTTGTGAACTCTTGTGATTAGTGAAAACAAAAGCAATGTTTTGATTAGTAGAAGATGCACCAACAACGTTATTTTCGGACTCATAAACCTTCAAGTTGTTGTAGAGATTTTCGAGTCATCTTATCAAAGTCCTCCTTATTTCCCCACACAATTGTATGAACGCCCATTCGGAGATAAACTTCTAATGAACTTCAAATTAATATCTTCTTGAATAACATTGTAGTCCACCGACTTCAATTGGTGATAAGTTTTGAAGCTTTGTTATAAGTGCCATCAAGTTTCTCTACACTAAGAGCGTTGAAGTTTTCAAGTCGATGCTTGAGCATATTCTTCCTTGATTTCTTTGTAGCTTCATTACCAGCAAACCTTGTCTCTAGAGCATCCAGTAACTCTTTAGCAGACTCATATCTTTCAAAGTCCAAAGCATACTCATTAGGTATTCCCATGGAGAGAATACTGTGAGCTTTGATCTCCAGTTTTCTTTTTGCCTTGTCGACTTCACTAACAATAGCTATCTCTTTACCATCATCACCCTTCTTAGGAAGAGTATCTCCTTTTTCAACAACATCCCAGATGGCATAGTCAATCATACGAATGTATTGCCTCATTCGCATTCTCCAGATTTGATACTCACCATGCTTGAGCATGGGCACCTTTGATGCAGTTACCATGTGAGTTTCGTCAGACATCTTAGCTTTCTTGAATAGAACTTAACGAACTTCTTCTTGGTTACAGTTTCGGATCACAAGCTCGATACCACTTGTTGATCCCAGTTGAGCAAACGATCTAATATAGAAACCGACTTAAACAAAGACTTATTAAGTATCACGCGAATTTAATACTTAATTTTAAGAAGAAGAACAATGAACATTGAACACCTCAATATTATTATTAATACGAATACTCTAACCAAGATTAGGGTTTTACAACCTTGAAGTGTATCGACCTTAGATATAAAACATACGTATATCTAATCTAACCTAGGACCTCCTTTTATAGGCTAAGGAGTCCTTTACATAATACAATCGTAACCTACAAGATAAATATCTTTTCTATATTTATCTAATATGTAATACTAAACCGACTATACAAGACTAGCAAGTGGTTATAATACAATATCCGTGGTTACACAATACTACTAGCCATGGTTTTATCTTCATCAGTGGTTCCATTCCTCATGCGTGGTTTTATCAACTCGTTCGTAGTTCCAACACTTAGAATAATTCTTGATCCAAAGAACCAAAAACCCAACACGAGAAGATTCTCTTCTTGATGAAATTCTTGATAAAGATGAAAAATCAAAAATTGGAAAATTTGCTTGTTACAACCGGTCATTCACCAAATCAACAAATATCTTTGATTAATCAAACAAATTCGTATTTTCATACAACACAAAAATGGCTCTATGTAACTCACCTCCTTGTTTCCTCAAGAAAGCTCGGAAAAGAACGAGAATGTTTTAAACAATGGAAAAGCTTTGCATGAACCCATACTTGTTTATGACTCTCTTGAAACGTTAAAACTATCGATGAGAGTAGATCAAAATGAAACAAAAGAATCCGGAAATCAAACCCATTGATTATAACAAATGGAACAAAATTAATGGAATTACTTTTGTGTCACAAAAGAAAAGTCAAAATTTTCCATCACACCCAGTGTTTCAAACAAAGTGTCAACACCAGTTTCAAAATCGCTTTCAAAACCAGTTGTTGTCTCAAAATCTCTTTCGAAAATCGAACAAATGTCTTCAAACAATCCTTTTAACACAAGTGATGCCAGAAGCATTTTAGAAGATGTTAAAACTAGAATTGGGAGACTTCAAGAAATCATAAATCTAAAACCAATATTACAACTAACATCCGGTTTTCTAGTTTTGATGATGAAAATAAAAGTTTTTGAACCGAAATTGCCCTCAATTGAATAACATCAACTCAAGGGTAATTCATTTTGACCAAGCATTTTGAAAAAAGCAGTGACTTTGTCAAGGACCATAAATCCACAGTACAGCAAGCTAATGAAAGTGTTGAACACATAAAAGTTTTGGAAAATTTAAATGATTCTCTCTTGAAGATGTTCTGTAATCGATATTATGTCCATTATTTTACAAACATACTACGTTGAAGATCATGAAAGAATCCATCGAGACCTCCAAATTATTTCAAAATATGAAAAGCTCTTGAAAAACTTGAAAAGAAAATGTATCATATTTTAAACAACTTGATTGAAAACTGAGGAATGCAAGTATGACAAACTGTCGTATGAGCGTGCCTACAATGACATGAAAGCGAAAAATGATCTCTTGAGGGCTCAGCTGGAATGTCAAAAAGAAAAGGCTATGGATACTAAGATTGCAAAACCATTGACTGAGGAGAAAGCAAATGTTCCCCAACAGCTTTTTAAACCAAAATGTCTATTTCAATGCCTCCTCCAAAAGTCAATGAGAAAATGATTTATCAAAACCGGTCACTCTATCTCGCCTTATGTAAACAAAATGTTAAGAAAGGAAAAGCGGTTATCGAGAAACCAAAAGTTTTAGCACCGGCCTTTTAAGATGAGTACCACTAATGCGTCCGCCTCCACATCTAAAACATATGGAACAAACGACATAAGTTTAGATAAGAACTCCAAAGAGACTAGGAAAGTCAAACCACTTCTCTAGATAAAAATGTGAATCCTAATACATGTGCCTTACCTTCTACAGGACTAGAAAGCACGTCTAGGAGCAGCAGACTAAAGCCTAAGAGCAATACAAGAAACAATAGAGTCTCGAATGCCTTTAAGAGCAGTAGCTTGAATAAAGAGAAGAAAGTAGAAGAACACCCTAGGAATTTACCGCTTTATAATAAGAAAGACATTTCATCTAAATGTAATGAACCTATGAAACTTGCTAAGTCTAATGAATGTGTTGAATCTCTTTGTTTAACTTGCAAGAAATCTTTAACTAATATTCATGATGATTGTGTTTCTAAGAATGAGATTGTTAATCCTTAAGAAGAACGTTCCCAAAAGAACTTATGCTAAACGAATAGGAAGACTAGTGGCAAGACTTAGGCTTTACACTCCGATAAGAAGCATAGTGTTTACTTTAGGGATGACATTTGGAAACCAACGGGTAGAACTTTCACACTCGTAATGGTAGAATGAGTGATGAACCCGTCTTACCAATAGATAACGTCTATGAGTGTGATCGGGATTTTACCTCTAACCCAAAGGAACCAAAATCAAAACGGTTTCCAAAATCCTCTTCTTCTATTATTGGGAGGTTATCGAAATATGTCTTTCGATCGTCGACTGGGTTGCTCAAGCACATGACCGGGAATCAAGCTGGCGATCAATTTCATCCGAAATTCATGGGGCTATCGATTTGGAAATGATCATGTTGCAAATATCATGGGTTATGGAGATCTACCTTTGGAAATTATTTGATCACTCGGGTTTACTATGTCGAAGGGTTGGGACATAATTTGTTTTCATCAGGCGGTTACGTGATGCGATTTAGAGGTTGCTTTTAGGAAAATGCTTGCTTCGTTAGAAACTTGGATCGCACTAATCTCTTAACAGGAATCGTGATACAAACTTGTATGCTATCGACATTAACCAAATGGCCTCTTCATCACCAATATGTCTTATGACTCGAGTATCTGGAACAAAGTCCTGGTTGTGGCATAGACGATTATCCCATCTCAATTTCGATACCATCAACAAACTAGCCAAAGACAACATCGTCAACGGACTTCCAAAGTTCAAATACACCAAGGATCACTTATGTCCATCATGCGAACAAGGAAAAAGCAAATGAGCATCATATAAACCCAAATCCGTACCTAGTTCGAAAGCAAAGTTGCATATGTTGCACATGGACTTATGTGGCCCAATGAGAGTTGAAAGCATTAATGGGAAAAAGTATATTCTTGTTATCGTCGATGATTATTCAAGATATACATGGGTTAGGTTTCGAGATCAAAAGACAAAGCACTGTGCATCATCATCACCTTCCGAAGCGTATTCAAGTACTTCTTCAAGCTCCTATTAGAGTAGTAAGAACAGACAACGCCACGAAATTTACTAATCGGGAGTTAAGAGCTTATTTTTAAGTTGTTGGAATAACTTATCGGACATCGCTTGTTAGAACTCCACCAGAATGGGGTAGTTGAAAGAAGAAATCGTACTCTTGTGGAAGCCGCCGCACAATGCTAATCTATTCTAGTGCACCGTTATTTCTATGGGTCGATCCTTGCCACTTCTTGTTTCACTCGAACCCATCCCTAATCCATCCAAGATTCAATAAAACTCCATATGAGCTAGTGAACAACGAAAACACGATATCTCTTACCTGACGTGTTTGGCGCTTTGTGCTATCCAACGAACGACAGAGAAGATCTAGGAAAACCGAAAGCTAAAGGTAATATTGGAATCTTCATTGGATACTCGTAAAACTCGATGGCATTCTGTGGTGTATAATGAAGAACCGGGAAGATAATGGAGATGATGAATGTGAATTTTGACAAACTTTCACAAATGGCTTCGAGATACTCGCTCTAGAACCCGCACCAAACCAAAGATACGGACACATCGCTCAGACTCGTACATCAAAGAGCTCCATCAACTTTGGTGACACACCTTATGAACAAGAATGGGAGAAATTCTTTGAGTTAATGTTCGATGAATACTATGGTGGAACTTCGACAAATGCATCAAATCATCATCCGCGCACCGCTCAAAATCATCCACCACCACCAATGAAGATGCATCTACAACGGTCGAAACCAATGCACCAACTCCATCAACATCATCTACATCTACTCCAAAGAACTCCAATTCTTCAAACAGTTTACCAAAGGTTGATGAGCAAAACCAAAACATATCATTTCAAGAAGAACCTACTCAAAACCGAGCGATGCAACGTTAGATGAAGACTTATTTGAAAACCCGTTTGCTACGGAATCAGCTGAACCATCTTCAAGCTTACGAGAACTATCTAACTCGCATACGTATAACATATGATATCCTTCTACTCTAAAGTGGACAAAAGACCACCCAATGGAACAAGTTATTGGTGAACCTTCAAGGCCAATTCAGACGAGATGCCAACTTGCCACCGATTGCGACTTGTGCATTTACATTTATTCAATTAGCAATCTTGAACCGAAGAACATTCGGGAGGCAATAGCAGACAATGCATGTATAGAAGCAATGCAGGAGGAACTTCTCCAATACCGTCTACATGACTCTTGGGTTTGGTTCCAAGACCAATTAACATTCGTGTCATTGATCTCAAATGGTTATGGAAGAACAAAAAGGATGAAGAAATGACTGTAATTCGCAATAAAGCTCGTCTTGTGGCTAAAGGATACAGACAGGAAAAAGGGTTAGACTTTGAAGAGTCATTCGCGCTTTAGCAAGACTTGAGGCGATCAGATTTTCTTAGCCTATGCACTCACAAAAACATCACGGTTTATCGATGGACATTAAGACCGCGTTCTTGAATGGAACTCGAAAGAAGAAGTGTACGTGAGTCGACGGAAGGCTTCATAGACATGGAACATCCGGACTACGTCTACAAACTCAAAAAGGCAATCTATGGTTTAAAGCAAGCTCAGAGAGCGTGGTATGACGAACTATCCTCTTTCCTTATCCTAAAAATTTCACCAAAGGAACGGTTGATCCTACCTTGTTTACACAAAATGCAAAACGACATTTTGATTGTTCGGTTTACTTGGGCGACATCATTTTTGGGTCTACTAATCCGAATCTTTCAAAACATTTTGAAAATCTCATGAAAAGCAAATTTGAAATGTCCATGATGGGGAACTAAAGTTTTTCTTGATTTACAAATACATCAATCCCCACGTGGAATTTTTATCAATCAAGCTAAATATACCACCGAGATTTTGAAAATCATGGTATGGATAATTGTGACTCGATCGGTACACCAATGGTAACATCACCAAAATTGGAGCCGATTTATTTGGGAACCCTATTGATCCAGAAGAAATATTGGAGCATGATTGGTTCACTCATGTACCTCAACGCTAGTCGACCCGATATTCATTTTGTTGTTTGCTTATTAGCACGATTTCGAGCAAAGCCTACCGAATCGCACCTCAAAGAGGTTAAAAGGATCTTCGGTGCCAAGACATCCATTCACAAGGGTCTTTGGTATCCGAAGGAATCGGTTTGATCTAATTGCCTTTTCGGATCACGGATCATGCGGTGATCAAGTTCTGACAAAAAGTACATCCGGAGGAGCACAATATTGGGTGAAAATTTAGTAAGTCGGTCTTCAAAGAAACAAGATTGCCTTGCACTTTCAACGGCGGTGAGTATGTGTCTCTATCTGCGTGTTGTGCTCAAGTTCTATGGATGAGAACACAACTCACGGATTATGGCTTTACTTTCGATAAAATACCTATGTATTGTGACTCGAAAAGTGCCATAGCCATATCATGCAATCCGTTCATCACTCAAAGACTAAGCATATCGTAGTCCGCTACCACTTCATAAAAGAACATGTGGAAGAAGGTCTTGTTGAATTATTTTCGTGAAGGCGATTACCAACTCGCCGATCTATTTACTAAAGCCCTTCCAAAAGAAAGGTTTGACGATTTAGTTCGACGAATTGAATGCGAAGCCTAACCCCGAGGAGTTAGAACGTCTTCTCGAATCTTCTTGAAAATGAATTTCAAAAAGCTTTCTTTGTAAATATTTTTGAAAAACAAAATACAAAATTTGAAAAATCAACAAAAGCAAAATATAAAAATATAAAATTTTCAAAAAAATACAAAACAATAGAAAATCAAAAATCCAAAAATATTCTTCTCACGACATGTCTCGTATAATCGATATTCATGCGTTTCTAGAAATGTCATTCAACAATGATACGGACATATCTGATGCTTGAGCGAGAGTTCTTTAAATGTTTCCTAAAACATGTCGTTTCTCAAAATTTCTTAAAAACAAATAAAAAAATGGCTTTCGTATACTTGATCGAAAACCGGACTAAAATGATGACTTTTGATTATTTTCAAATCAAAACTCGTGTTTTCAAAGAAAAATCAAGTGTACGCTTGGTGCACTACATTTAAAAGCGGTGAGAAATCATCATCATCTTGAGCACCTTTTTCAAGATTGTTCAAAAGATTTTCAAAATCTTTAAAAATATTTTGTGCTCAAGATAACTCCTCTAAACCCTTTAATTGATTATGCCTTATTAAAGGGGAGTATAAAACCAATATGTTCCAAATTCATGCTTAAATGAAATCCATTTGTCTCCCTAAAAGATTCTACAATGTTGTTTAATCCGTTGATATCAAAATATCACGATTATGCTATTTTGAGGGAGGAGACATGATTAAAATGTGATCAAAAAGTTTAATGATCGTTGTTTGAATCTCAAAGAACTCGACTCGATCGTAACCATTGAATTGATGAGGAATCTAAGTCACGAATTGTACCATCTCGAGAAACTTTCTATGAGCGTGACCGGACGGGTAATAATTTCAAGCTAGTTCTCTAGTGATGTAAACGTGTCTCGAATCGGTCTTGTTCATTTAAAGTCGATCAATTCAAAAGTGCGAACTCTACCCTCATGTGCGATTTACATCAAAACTTATAAGCACATGTGAAGGGGAGTGTTTCGAAAATATAAAACTCTCGAAGTGTTCCAAACATGTTTTCTATCAAAACACTTTGAGAGATTTTCAAGAAAAATGGTTTTATGGCAACAATAGGACGGTCATGGGTTATAAGGTGACTAAGGATAGAATTAGTCTATGATCCGCCAGAGTCGGAGGGATCTACCCAAGGACATCACCAATAGTTTAGAACTAGAAGTCCTTAGGTATGATTGAAAAAGGAGTAATGTGAGAAAGGAGAAAGAAGGGTTGAAGAATTAAAAGAAAAGTAATGAAAAGGGTGAAAAAAATAGCCCTCCATAATCAACCTTAGGCGTAAACCGACTCAATTCATCTGCTCTTGGTTGTCACTAAGATGACACTGGTATTGAAGACAAAGGCGTCATGGACCCGGTGGACGCACTCCACTAAACCTTCTAGCCACTCAATTCCTCTTAAAAGTATTTGTTTCATTCTCACTGGGAACCCTACATAATCTATCGACTTTCTCTTAGAGATCGTTGATATTGAAGAAAGAGACCCTCTCCCTAGTCTCCGCTCAGGAAAACCAAAATGCACTAATTGAGTCTAGAGCCACGAGATTCATAAAAAGATCTCATAGGAACACTTGACATGACATCGCTTGTTTTTCATCAATAAGGACACAAGTGATATACTCTAGAGTCCCACGCAGATCTTAGCAATCTACGAACATTTATGAGAAGTTTCACATCCGTGATCTTCAATGATTGAATGGAAACTCTGCCGGGGTCAACATCAGCGACCACGACGGTGAGGTCACTTCGGTAACTCCCGTGGATTACGCTTAGTGTGTCTCAAATGGTCTACAATGGTGGGGTGATGCTTGATGTACCTCGTGACTCATCCGAATCTGTAGGTGTATTTCGGTACATCGCGTTATCTCACTTGTGGGACTCAGTTCGAGAACGGCCTTTGTGAGAATTAAAGGCGTGTTTTCACACTATGTCATAACACACTCGAAATTCAAACTTGTAAGCGCTAGATTATTTCTAACCCATGTTTTATGTTTCTTCTTATGGATGCTCGCGGGAGGAAGAGATCGTGCAGATTCTCCACATGCTCATACCAACAACACATGAAAGTTCTCATCAAAATCCAAGGCAACACAAAGTTAAAGATGATTCTTCGTCAATGTCAAAGAATCAACAAAGTGTAAAGACTCGAGAACTACATCATTGGTAATCAAAAGAAAAATATAAGTGTGAGCATGGTGGAGAAAGACGTGGAGACACCTAACCAACGAAGTTGACAACGGCAGACAACCACATTAATTGATCACAAAGCATAAAGGGACAAAGAATCAAGACTATTCTATATCTACACGCAAAGTTCAAGCTCAAGGAAAGTAAAGACCTAATCAAGTGGAGCATCTTTTGAATGACCACCCCTTAGGGGGAGATTGTTAGCCGTAACATTTTATTAGAAGTGATGGTCATTCACTTTTAGGAACTGTGTAACGTGTGTTAGATATCGTGCTAGAATAGTCAACAGGCTCGTGGATTAGGCTAAGCTAAATGGCTAAACGTTATGTTAAGCTAGCCTTGTATAAGTTGTCATCCAATCCAAGCCCATCCCATGGCCCATTAGGGCATATGTACTTATAGTATAAATAAACCTCAAATGAGTCATTTGAGGTGTGTGCTTGAGAGACTGTGTGTGTGTGTGTGTGTTTTCTTTCAAGTATAACAACATCTTGTTTCATCTTTCTCTCTTGTTTCATACGCATAACATCTTAAGTCACCAAACTTCCTAATCTTTCTTCTATCTTTCTACGCATAACAGTTTGTGTTTCACGTGTTCTACGCATACGTGTGTTTATGTTTGGTTCATGTAACTTGTGTGATAAGTGGTAAACATGATAAGGTTGAGATATTTAAGGTCCTACAAATGCGGACACAAGTAACTTTTCCATTTTACCTATCTATTACATTTACATATATTTTATCATCATCAAAAAGGGGGAGATTGTTAGTGCAAATATTACGATATTTAATCTCTACAATCTCGTTTGTTTTGTTGATGACATATATGTAACTTATAATACATAACATAAAATGTATAAGTTACTCGTAATAATATTTTGTCTCAACATACTTTCAACACCTCTTGACGACTCAATTTCTTGTATGCTACAACACAGGTTCGTACATGTTTGTTATGTTGCGTTATGATCAAACCCCTAACAAACCATTAAACATGTTTAGTTAAATAGTTTATATAAAACTAAAACCATTTTTATAAAACACTTAAGTAATCTTAGTTACTTACATTTTATAAAATACATAAACAAAAGTAAATGTGTTGGGTAAATACTATGATCCATAACCCATGACCCATAATGCATGAAATCATGTTGGGTAAAACCCATGACCTATGACCCAAAGTCCATAACCTATTGTCTATATACATTGTATATTGTTGGGTACCCATGACCCAAGGTTCATAACCCATAACCCAAGACCCGGATTCCATAACCCAAAAGCTATATTTCACCCAAATGGTCGGATCCCTACGGATCCCTTGGGTTACAAGGGCCGGATCCCTTTCGGAAGGGATTCTTGGGGCAGAAATATTTTTATTCTATAAATAGCAAACCATTCTTCTTTGTTTCTTGCACCTTTTCACACACTTTCTCTCCACCATTTCTAACATATTTATATCAGTAGAAAACATGTAAAACACCCTCATCTCATATGATCATAATGCTTCTAACTTTTATTTTGTTGTAAGCATACTCCCGATGTGATCCTCCAAAGCAAGCCTAAATATCTTGCATCCTTGCCTCTTGAATCGATCCTTCATCACAAGCATACAAGCACATGAAGATCTTCTACAACAAGCTTGAGAAACTTGTCATCTTCATTCATGAAAGACTAACCACATCATGCTTTGTGTTCTTGATGTTTTGTTTAGGATTTCATATCCATTAGACACATTGTCTTGGATCTTGTCTTATATCATCTTTTTGTATCTCTAACTAGATTAGATGGTTTATGTATTTGTGCCATAAAACACAAGGTTTGTTATGTTGGGCCACAAAACATAACGAGTGTCATAGATGTGTTGTATAAAATGGTTTAGTTGGGAGTTTCTCCCTCATGATGTGTCGTGTCGGTCAGGTAGTGGTTCCTCCTTTGTAATGGAACCCAATATCTAGCCTAGTACCAGATAAACTATAGGCGATGTTGCGATAGGTTTGGTTCTATCTCGTGGAAGAACTCGGTGTCTATCCTTGTACCGGATAAAGCGTAGGCGACGTAGTGATAAGGTTTGGTTCCACCTAGTGTGAAGGACTCGGTATTTAGCTTTGTACCGGATAAAGTGTAAGCAACGTTGTGTTAGTTTTTCTCCGTCGAGAATGGAGTTTGTTGATCTAGTGAAGTAACTCTCGAGTCGGGTACTCGGGGAGTGGAGTAGGGCAAAGAGGAGCTTCGTGACAGAACCACTATAAATCCTCGTGTTGGTTTGTGTTGGGAATTAAACAATGGCATTACTAACTGTGCTTGATACTGCCAGGCATACAAACAGACTAGTGAAGAATATACTAGCAGTACTAACTGCTAGTATACATACGGTTTGTACTGCTAATATATGCACACGCTTTATATTTTAAGAATATATATTGTATATCTTATACGATTTTATAGTGATAGTTTTCTTGTAAAGGACTCCTTGTCCTATAAAAGGAGGTCCTAGGTTATGTTGAAAAACACCAATACACAATCAACTAGAATAGCCGTATTAAGAACTTCAAGGTTGTATACCCCGATACTAGGAAAAGTATCCGTATTATTCTTTAATAATATTGAAGTATTTTGATTATTATTTTCAACTGTTCTTTTGATTATTCTTCTAAGTGTTACCAAGTAGATTTCGCATACTTGACTAACATTAAGCTTTGTTTCACTCACAATTGTTTTGGATTCATCCAAGGCAATATACTTATACAAGCTAAGTAGATCCAAGGTCTGGGACTCACAAGTGGTATCAGAGCTTTTGTATCTGAAACTATGAATTAGAAGAAGCTCACCCAAGGTGAAGCAAGGAGAACTTGATGTATGGAGGATAAAGATTGAGCAGTATTTTCTGATGCATGATTATAATCTCTGGGAGATTATTGAGAATGAAAACTTCTTTGTTGCAGTGCCCATTCCAGGAAAAGAAAGAGAACCTCCAACCATTCCAAAGTCAACATCCTCTGATGAAAAGATCAGAAGAAAGAATGATCTAAAAGCAAAAAGCATGTTGCTAATGTCTCTCCCTAATGAACTATTGTTGACTTACTCCAAGCATCGGGATGCAAAAATTTGTTTGAAGCCATTGAAGATGGTTTTGGTGGAATGAAGCCACCGAAAGACTCACAAGACTCTCTTTGAAATAGCGGTTTGAAAACTTTATGCAACTAGCGCAGAATCTCTTGATTCCATATACAATAGGCTTCAAAAGATTGTTAGTAAATTGTCCATTATAGGTGTGGATCTCTATTGAAGATGTGAACTCTAGGTTCATGAGAAGCCTACCAAGTGGGTAAAATACTCATGTAGTGGTTTGGACCAACAAACCGGACTTTGAAAAGATGAAACTAGTTGATCTATATAATAACTTTAAAATTGTTGAGCATCTACTTAAGAAGTCCACTACAAGCCCGCCAACTCGAGTCACCAAATCTTGCATTTATGGCTCAACCAAGCAATCGGCGGTACCAATGATGTTCTTGAAGTTAGTTATGTTAGTACTAATTTTGGTACTGGCTGGCATACATGATACTTCTAGTAGCCTAAGTAATGCCACTGTCAATGCTTTTCTAGCCAGTCAACCAAATGGATCTCAGGTTATTCATGATGATTTGGAGCAAATACATGAAGATGATCTGGAAGAGATGGACATTAAGTGGCAAGTAGCTCTCCTGATTTTAAGAGTAAAGAAGTTTCTGCAAAAGACTGGAAAGAAGATCATCATCCACAATGATGAAACTGCTAGATTTGACAAATCAAAAGTAGAATGTTACAACTGAAGGAAGCTTGGACACTTTGCTAGGGAATGCATGTGATAACATCAAATAGTCCTGAATATTAAGTGTCAATTTCCTCCGATAATGCTCGTATTTTATATCATTTATATGGATTTACGCTTGTTTTCTTCTATATTTCACTTTCAGGTAATTTACGAGCATTGGAGCTAATGCGACGCGGATTTGGAGAGATTATTGAAGATATATGATAGTATGCCCATTTTGAAGTAGTTACGGCGTAACTCATCTCTCACATTATAATGTAACAAAAGCGTGACTCAGAAGACAAACTCAACAGAAGATTACGGCGTAACTCCATTCTAGGATTATGCCGTAACTAATTAGGTCAAATGATGTTCCACACCTCTGCAAGCTATGCCGTAACTCTTTCAACGATTATGGGGTAATCATGATTTTGTAACGTATATTGAAGATACGGCGTAACTCATTCTATGTGTTACGCAGTAACCAGCTTTTCCAGAGAAATTTACCAAGATATTGATGTTACGGCGTGACTCTTAACTTTAGTTACGTCGTAACTAGATCTGCCCTATAAATACCAGCCCTAAATTCTGCGTTTCACATCATTCACTCCACACACAAAGCAGAGAACCTGAGTAGGGTACTGAAGGAAGATCTTGAGGAGAATACGAGGCTATCTCTAAGGGAGAAATCACTCCCTAACGATAAGCATTAGCGATTTATCATTTCTTTTACTTTTAATTTATGTATTTCATTATTTCAAACTTTGAATTGATTGTTTCAGTTAATATGATCCTCTAAGCACCTCTGGTGCTAGCCTAGTTATGATTCCTTAATTGTTATGTTTATGTTTACATTGCATCCGTATAATTGTTTCTAGTGTATGCATGCATAGTTTGTTGGTAGCTACCCTTGTTTTGGTAGTTTTGAATGGCGGTAGTGTCTAGTTGCTTAGGAGTTTTGACCAACTGACCCTAAGTAGGTAGACTGAGTGGGAAGGGTAAGAATTGACCAACTGACGACCCTTCTTCGCTTGTGCGATTTAACCAACTGATCACCTACCGTTTGGATGAACTTAAGAAGTTAGGGATGAGTGTCTAAGATGGTAGCGCCCGGGCACTCATTGTTATGAATCTTGCATGTAGCGGTACTTAATGACTTGGCTTAGGGGACTAAAAACAACTAGACTTTCAAGGGTAGTAGCTTGATCTCCGGTGGAAACCTTTGCTGATAGGTTAGGACGAACTACCAAATGTTGTCCTAGCAACCTAAACCCCCACTTGAAGTAATTAGAAGTAATTAAATGTGAACATAACATGATAGGATGAGTAACTAGGTTAGCACACTTTCTCCCTATTGATCACAACCTCTGCCCCTTATTTGCTTTCTTTTATTTTCTTGTCTTTAGCAGTTAATTAATCATTTCCATCTTACAACCAATTAAAATCTGTGACCCCTAGACTTAATTAGAATCCGCTCACATAGCTTTTGGGACGACCTCGGTTTTACAGATTACTACACTACACACGATCGGGTACACTGCCCGTTAGTGCATAAGGTAGACCATAGGTATAACGAGACACTTATAAATATTAAAACTTGGTCAGTAAAACCTGCATCAACTTTTTAGCGCCGCTTCCGGGGAGTTATAGTAGGATTTTCGTTAAGTATTTTATTTTTGTTTTGTTTTATATTTTCTCAATTTCTCATGATTTATTTTCAAGTTTCAGGTACCATGGAAGTTGTTAACATCAATGACCTCACTCGTGAGGAATATTTTGCATTGACAAGGGAAGAACAAGGTCCGGGGCTCGTTAGGCCGATTATTGAGGAAGATATTGATTTCGAGATAAGACCGCAATTCATGAGGGAATTAAGAGCAAATCCTTTTTTTGGAAATATTACAGAGGATTCTCACGAGCACATTGAAAATGTGGAATATATTACTAGCTTGTTTAATACACCTGGAGTCTCGAAGGATGCGGTTATGCTTAGAGTTTTTCCCATCACACTTACTGGAGCCGCAAAGAGATGGGTTAATAGATTGCCTGCTGGGCAATTGATACGTGGGTACTCCTTAAAAGATACTTCATTCAAAGATATTGTCCACCTTCAAAAGTATCAAATCAACTCACAGAAATCCATAATTTTAAGCAAGATGACGATGAGACATTGTATCAAGCTTGGGATAGAAACAATGATCTGCTTTACAAATGCCCCACTCATGACCTAAAAAACCAGCAAAAGGTCAATATTTTCTATAAGGGGATCAACACTGTTACAAGACAAATGATGTATTATCAAGGACCAACTCCAGGGATGACACCTACTCTTTCCATTGAAGCCATTTAGAAACTGGCTGATCACTCTCAAAAATGGCATGACGGAGGAAGCCAAAGAAGCCTTGACAAGAATTCGGAAGGTATTGCCGCCATTGCAAACAAGCTAGAAAACCTTGGCAGAGACATGAAAAAGCTTCAGGAGAATGTGCATGCTATTCGAGTCAAATGCGACACATGTGGAGGAGGACATTTAGCCAGAAACTGCCCTATGGAGAACAGAAATCCCTAAATCAAAAACGTTAAGTATGGGAAAGGTAAACCCTTCCATCAAGGTTATGATGAATTCTGCTACGAGAAAGACCAGACTCCGTATAAGGAACGAAAACCTTCACTTGAAGAGTCTATAAATAAATATTTGGAGGAAGATGCCAAGCGACAGGCCAACATGGACATATTGTTCCAGAATTTTCAAGAAACAAAAGCCACCCTCCTTGCCCGTCACAAGGTTTTAGAAAACAACGAAAGGAAATTTGGGATAAGTGCAAATGGAATTCATAAAGACAACTCAATTGATGAAGATAGTGCCTGTAAAGCCATATTTTCTAATAACGGACAACCTCTTTACACCCCTTTCAGGTACAATGAAGAGGAAGTTGCGGGTTTCTCCGAACAAGCGATGAAAAGATGACAATCTGAACTTTCGAAAAGAAGAAGCGACATCTTGAGGCCGAGCGTGAAGTCGTAGTGGAAAATGAAGTAAAGTTAAATGCCAGATGTTCAGCAGTGGTCCTAAATCAGATCCCTTTAAAATAAAAAGACCCAGGAAGTTTCATTCTCCCTTGCTCTATTAATAATTTGCATAATATTAATGCCTTAGCTGATTTAGGAGCTAGCATAAGTATCATGTCATTCTCCATGTGCAAAAGACTAAATCTTGGTCCTATCAAACCCCTTTGCATGACCATTGAAATGGCAGATAGAACGGTTAGCATACCTAGGGGTAGTTGAGAATGTGCTCATTAATATTAATAATTTTACTCTTCCTGATGATTTTGTCATTTTAGACATGGAAGAGGATCTCGACATTCCTCTAATATTAGGTAGACCTCTTCTAGCCACCGCGCGGGCAAAAATTAATGTTTTCAAAAAAATCATAACATTAAAAATCAACGATAGAAAACTTACCCTAAATATGGATGATGTAGGAAAATGTCACCCTATCAAAATTGTTTGTGTTATCAAAAATAAAAAAAATAAAGTTGTTCCCACCACCGTCACACACAAACACTGTACTTCTAATAGTCGCAATATGCAGGAAAAAGGGTTTGAAAGATGCAACAATGGCAGATCACGCCGCAACCACTTCTCAAGAATACGGCGTAACAACGATCCAGTACTAAAGTTTGAGTCTAAAGGTGATTGGCCCGAAATTCAGAATGTTAATTATAAGTACTTACCTAAATTGAAATACCATTGGTGCAAAGCTATTCCTGTTGACAATGACAGATGGTATGATCTTTGGGCTTCATGTAACCCCTATGAGGACATCTGTGACGGTGGCAATGACATGGAAAGGGTAAAAACCAATAAGTATTTGTGGTCCTCAACTAATGATGGAAGCATTACATTCGAAGCATGGGTGCTAATCGTTTATGGGGAAATTTACAATAACTTTAAAAGAAGAGTTTGGACTAATCTTAGCCGCAATGTTAGCCGTGAAACCTCGGGTGATGATGCAATTCATGAAGGAACAGAAAATTCAATCTCAGATCATGGAACTATTGATAATGACAACACCTTAGCTCGGAAGCATTGGTGTGAGAAAATAAAAACCATTGGTGGGGATTTTTGGGCTTCCCACAGCCCGTATAATGACAACTGCAATGGGGGGAGTAGTATGGCTAGAGTAGGAGATAACAAGTTTTTGTGGATCTCAACTAATGATGATAGAAGAACTGAGATACATTGGTTAGACAAATTAAGATTTGACGATTGGATTAAAATCAAGTTTGGAAAAGTGGATGCTTCCACTAAGAATAAAATTTGGAATGATTGCATGAATGAAGATAGCCAATGTGAAGATATTCCTCAAAATACTAGTGAAGATAACAAGGACACAGGAGAAGAATGTAAACATGGGCATATTGATGAATTAGTCAACGATAAGTTTTTTAAAGGTACCGAGTCCGATGATGACATCGAGGGAATATTGGACTACACTGAACTACAAGGTGAAGATGGGTTCACTGACCCTGACGATGAAGCATATGAGTAAAGAAAGTGCAAACTTCTTGGCATTTCGTATAAGAGGCCGCCACCAATTGTAGCTAAAAAGTATGAGTTTACAAGATACCACTTGGGGCTGGACAAAAAGTTTTGTAAAATCCAGAAGATCGAGACTAAGGAATACCTCCGCACCGCTACGAATGTTGCTTGGGTCAGACATAATTTGATGAAGGATATAGAGGAAGTTGGCCTAGTCCAAAGGCCACCGTAAAGCCCCATGGTTTTGAGTCTAACTTAAAGACTCGTAAATAAAGAAAAGTGCTCTTTCAAGGGACAACCCGAATTATCCCTTTTACTGGTTTTATTTCTATTTCTGCTGGGTTCTGTATTTTTAACCATTTTTGCAGGAAATCGGAGAAGTTGCTGCAGCAGGCTGAACGGGACCTGATTTGTCCATAGTTACAGCGTAACTAATTCTTATTGTTGCGCCGTAACACATCTCTAGCAGCAGTTCTCTCCCGAGCATTACCAATTACGGCGTAATCCTATGCAAAGGTTACGTCGTAGCTACACTCGAGTAGCGTCTGCCAGGTTTTGCCATAATTACGGCGTAAATCCTTCTAGGAGTTATGACGTAACTATCCTCAATATTAATTCTTTCTTTTTAAACACAATAACCTGTATTAGTTTTTAAATGAACTTTGTGGGTATGTTCCCTGTAAGCCCTCACGAGACTACACTCGTCCACTTGGGACACCAAGTGGTTTAAAAGGCTTGTTGCATATGCTAAATGTAACCGTGATTCCTACGAAAGTGAGTTAGGTTTCTTTTCGTTTTTCTTTTTATTTTTTTAGAATTATGCTTGTTGGTAGTGTGATTTCAGGGAATGAAGTTTGCTCTTGGATGCTTAAGCGAATGCACGATTCTTTTCGTAGGCCTTCTTTCTTTTTCGGAGCAAATTTCAGGGAAGTTCTCGCTCTAATTCTACTTTCTCTTCACCTTTATTTAACATCTAGTACAAAAGGGACTTTGTACATTTCAAGTGGGGGGACGGGAGTCGAATTATCTCTTGAACATTATTTTGACCTCGTTTTTCTAGTTTATTTTGAAAAATTACGTTATTTTTAAAATTTTGACATATTTTTCTTAACCTAACTAGATTAGACCTTAGCCGAGCACATTATAACCCTTGATATTATATGGTAAGATTAGCCTTATCTGTTTCCAAATATTTACCCCAAATCCACCAAATTATGAGTGTGTTGGTAGCTTGTAAACTTTAGAACTTGGCCTTTGCATCATTTCGAGACCATAGACGAGGTATGTTGAGTTAGCTTAATGTATTTGGATTTTTCAGTTTAAGAATGCAATATTATAGGATTATCACCCAAAAAGCCTATTCTTGTGTGTCTATCGATTAGTCACCTCGACTTCTCGACCCCCATGTTAAACATTTTTGTTGCACTCACCTTTAGTGCAAGATACCCCTAGATACACACATCTGAGCCATTCCTTTCATTTTATTCACCCAACATTTATGTTTCGTTACACCAATACACCTTAGCCTACCGTGTAGTCTTTATTTGTGATCGGAAGTCATTGTTTGCCTAAGTTCAAGGTTCAAGTGGAAAGGTTAAAATCACGCTTTACGTCAAAGACATATTTTGAAGATCATTGAAGACCCCAAATTCTCATATTGTTCATCTCAAGTGGGGGATGCTATGTTTAGTTGTTATGTAAAAAAATGAAGTGATTCAGGAAAAAAAATAGTTGTTATAGTTGTTTATTGATTGTAAAGTGCGAAGTTATAAGCACTATGCTTATGAGCTCATCATTGATTTAGTATCGATGAGGCCACCTCGGTCACATTTGAAGAACGAAGTTGGTAATTATTGCGCCAACAGTTGAAGAAAAGCTAATGTGCCCATCATGACGTCCTCTAATGGCACATCTACTTGGTATAACATGATCCGGTTTCTTGGCTTTGAAACTTGAACTTTGGATGAACGGGAAGCGGTGATGACTTGGTTATAGATTTAGACTATTTGCTTGTTATTTTTATTTTACACCAATTATATCCCATGTCTTATCCTACCCTTTAGTCATGAAGCGTGTCTAGGTGATGAAGCGAGCAATCATTGGTGTCTTGGCCATGGATTTGGTCATGTATCATTGATGTTGTCCACTTCGTCGTGACATGTTAGTAATGACAATTCACCCTTAACCTTTGTCGTGTCTACCCATATATATTGCCTTCAAGAATTGTTTAGTCCTTAACTCTAGTGGTGAAGATTTGTGTAACCGCCAAGCTTATGATAGAATACATGCTATGACTATGCGTTGAGCGATCACCCCAAAATTGACACTTAGAACAGTTGAGAGATTTGAGTGTTTTGTTCCCATTTCGTGAGGTGTTCGGCTTTGTTTTATTCTAGCATAAGGGATTTTTAAACTTATATTTTCTAGGTAATGGGAGATATTTTTTTAGAAATTTATCTAATAAGGTCTACTTGAGGGAAAGTAGAGTTCAATTTGGGGGTTATTTGATAACATCAAATAGCCCTGAATATGAAGTGTCAATTTCCCCCGATAATGCTCGTATTTTATATCATTTATATGGATTTACGCTTGTTTTCCTCTATATTTCACTTTCAGGTAATTTACGAGCATTGGAGCTAATGAAACGCGAATTTGGAGAGTTTATTAAAGATATATGATAGTATGCCCATTTTGCGGTAGTTACGGCGTAACTCATCTCTCACATTACGTCGTAACAAAAGCGTGACTCAGAAGACTAACTCAACAGAAGATTGCGGCGTAACTTCATTCTAGGATTACGCCATAACTAATTAGGTCAAATGATGTTCCACGCCGCTGCAAGCTACGCCGTAACTCTTTCAACGATTACAGCGTAATCATGATTTTGTAACGTATATTGAAGATATAGCGTAACTCATTCTATGTGTTACGCCGTAACCAGCTTTTCCAGAGCAATTTACGAAGATTTTGATGTTATGGCGTAACTCTTAACTTTAGTTACGCCGTAACTAGATATGGCCTATAAATACCAGCCCTAAATTCTGCATTTCACATCATTCACTCCATACACAAAGCAGAGAACGTGAGTAGGGGACTGAAGGCAGATCTTGAAGAGCATACGGAGCCATCTCCAAAGGAGAAATCACTCCCTAACGATAAGCATTAGCAATTTATCATTTCTTTTACTTTCAATTTATGTATTTCATTATGTCAAACGTTGAATTGATTGTTTCAGTTAATATGATCGGCTAAGTACCTCTGATGCTAGCGTAGTTATGATTCCTTAATTGTTATGTTTATGTTTACATTGCTTCCGTATAATTGTTTCTAGTGTATGCATGCATAGTTTGTTGGTAGCTACCCTTGTTTCGGTAGTTTTGAATGGCGGTAGTGTCTAGTTGCTTAGGATAATTGACCAACTGACCCGAAGTAGGTAGACTAAGTGGGAAGGGTAAGAATTGACCAACTGATGACCCTTCTTCGCTTGTGCGATTTGACTAACTGATCACCTACCGTTTGGATGAACTTAAGAAGTTAGGGATGAGTGTCTAAGATGCTAGTGCTCGGGCACTCATTGTTATGTATCTTGCATGTAGCTGTACTTAATGACTTGGCTTAAGGGACTAAAAACAACTGGACTTTCAAGGGTAGTAGCTTGATCTCCGGTGGAAACCTTTGCTGATAGGTTTGGACGAACTGACTAAATGTTGTCCTAGCGACCTAAACCCCCACTTGAAGCAATTGGAAGTAATAAAACGTGAACATAACATGATAGGATGAGTAACTAGGTTAGCGTACTTTCTCCCTATTGGTCACAACCTCTGCCCCTTATTTGCTTTCTTTTATTTTCTTGTCTTTAGTAGTTAATTAATCATTTCCATCTTAAAACCAATTAAAATCTGTGACACCTAGACTTAATTAGAATCCGCTCACATAGCTCTTGGGACGACCTCGGTTTTACCGATTACTACACTACACACGATCGGGTACACTGCCCGTTAGTGCATTAGGTAGACCATAGGTATAACGAGACACTTATAAATATAAAAACTTGGTCAGTAAAACCTGCATCAGCAAGAGCCCAAGGTCTCAGGATGGAAGAAACAAGAGCAGAACTTTCAATGGTGGAGATTCATCTTCCAAGGCTATGGTGGTCATTGATGGAGTTGGGTATGACTGGAGCTACATGGCTCATGAAGAAACAGCTCCTCCCAACTTGGCACTAATGGTGTTTTTAGACTCTGAGGTAATCAATGATAAATCTTGTACTAAAACTTGTCTGAATAACTATGAATCTTTGAAAACTCAGTATGTTAAGTTAAGGATTGAATTTAATTAAACTGAGTATGACTTAGCTAATCATAAGAGAGGATTAGCCTCTGTGGAAAAACAATTAGTATACTATAGAGAAAATGAGGAAGCTTTGAGTGAACATGCTGCAGTTCTTAAAAGGGACATGTTGTATAAAGATGCTGAAATATCCTTACTTAAAACTGACTTAGATAAAATTAAGTGTGAAAAGGATAACATTCAAGCTCGTGTGGACAAATATGCTTATTCAAAAGATTGTTCACATAGGATCATAGAGGCTGGTCTTCTTAAACCAGGAAAAGGTTTAGGATACAATAGCTACAATAGTGTTGCACTACCCACTTCAGGTTTATACAAGCCTCCTACATTTGAGCCTGCTAGCACAGGAATAGAGGATTCTAAAGAACCTGAAATGCAGTATGGGCTTAAGAGGAATGAAAAGGAAGTAACTAGTGAGGTTAAGGACAATTCTGAAACCTCACAAGCTAAAACTTCTTATACTAGTGCAACTAAATCTGTCCTAAAAGTAGAGATTGTTTATCCCAAACAAAAGGCTAAACCATTAGGGAACACAGTTAGATATGCTTTGAGATGTATAGGTCAAAAGAAAGATCACCCACTCTAGGGAAACCAAAGGAATTGGAATATACCACCATCACAACACTTAAATGATGAGTTTATTAGGTACAACAAATCATGTTTTGAATGTGGAAGCCCTAAGTATCATCAAAGGAGTAGTATGATTCATGAGAACAGTTTTGCTAGGAAGGATGACTATTATCGATCAACCTATTTCACTCCAAGAGCGGTTCTCTTGAAAACCGCCTTAAAACTATCAATACCTCAAGGCCAAATTATACTATTCACCCTCAACCAACTATTTTTGTGCAAGACCCAAGAAGCCTTTTGCAAAGCAAGCACCATTAACTGACCAAAGACCCATTAAAAGAAAAACAAGATTATCCTTTCAAAATTTTAATCAACAGGTTGAATTTTACAAGGAAGTTTAGTACCACCAAACCAAGAGTTTGTCTTTGGTAGGCCTAAACTTGATCTTGCTAGACCAAAATCAACTTACAAGTCTAAAAGTAATGTTGTATGGGGTAACAAAGGAAAGTTGCAAAGACCACACATGTTGGGTTAAAAGACCATCAAACCCAATTGTGCATCTGTTAAAGGAATGGAAGATCCAAGCCGGTGATGGTTTGGGTTCCCAAAGGAATCTAATTTCCTTTCTTCTGAAATGTTAGTCATATGTTGTCCTAATAAAATGGAAATACTTTGTTTTGTGTTTCTTTGGTTTTAGACTAACATTTGCAGGTAGAGCAGAACACTTTGAATGAATTAAGATTTTGGCAACTCTTGCCAATGGAGTAGCATAATCAGAAATCCACTGTGCTGATAAACATGTAAATGCCAAAGCATTATGAGGCATATGGAGCTTTATTGAACATGAATTGATGGTTATAGTTAGACTGTGTATTCTGATCTAACCCACTCTTTGCCATTCTATCATATTAAATGATAGTGTGTTACTCTAAAGAGCTCGGCATTGAGAATGTGAGTAACAGTGAATCGACACTTCTTTTTGAGGTAACAAGCGCCATGAGCTGGAAACCTGTCAAGAAGGCTCCTAGAATGAGTTTATCATCGGCGAAAGAAATCTTGAAACTATTGGTTTTCACACAACGGAGGTCATATCGAATGAAACTTTGATTAAGTGTCTTCCTTTGCACTTAATCCCTTAATAAAACCAATGCGTATTGTTTTGAAAGAAAATTGAGTTCATCTTGCTTAGAAAAATGTTTTGGAAAGTTTATACTTCTAGGCAAAATTTTGGTCTTGCTAGCATAACTTTGTCTTCTTTGGAAATTTTATAACTACTTTTGAAAATAGCGTTGAAAGTTTGTTATTTTTAAAGGGCATTTAACTTGGAAAGTATTTACTTTCTTTAAACAAATTATCCTTCTCTCGAGTTTTCTAATAATTAGAGTCGCTTAATATTGAAACCCTAAATCTTGTCTATTAAAACTCAATTAGCTATCAAGTATCATACATTCAAAGTCGATCAAAGACCCAAGAATAAAGCAATCTTTCACACCTAATACCTAAATTCTCTTTAATGGAACCTCTTGAATTTGTCAAAAACACAACGGTGGCATTCTTGGAAAACCAAGGAAGCATGCGATTTCCATGAGATAGTGGATTTTATGAATCATACCCATATTAGGTATGCTCTTACAGTTCATCAAAACAGCTTTTGGCGATCACTCTGTCAATACTTTTGAAGACGGAAACAAATAGATTAAAGCCAAAGTAGATGGCACTATCATCATTCTTCTTGAAGCATCTCAGGGAGGCATCCGCACCTAGGTGATGCGAGATGGTATTAATGATATGCCAAATCTGTAATCTTTCAAAACTTAACCGAATGGGGTATGACACATCATCTAAGAACTTATCTTTTCTTAAAGGTTGTTTTACCACACAATGGAGATTCATGATCCATACTATTATGCATTTTTTAAGTTCTAAGAAAACCTCATGGGAACAATTTAGTGGAAACATTGCTATTTCTCTCATATGCTTATCAACTGGTAGAACTTACAATTTTTCAAAATTGATTTTTGATAGTATGGTGAAAAATGTGGATAATCAGTTCAAGTTTTTAATGTATACGATTTGTGCAAGCAGTTTTGGAACACTCTCAAGTTAAACTCAAGTTCCATGCAAATGTTTACAAAACTCCTTGCCTAACACGAAAACTTTTCAAGAATATGAAGATGGCATCTAAGGGTTCAATGGACTTGTAGTACCTTTATTTGAAAACATGTTACACAACAAGGGTGAAGGATCAACAATCCCGCTTGTTTTCCATCACATACCCAAAGCTCATGGTTCTTCATCACCAACCCAATCATCTTCATCACCACTTAGGAATAATTCCAGACGGGACTTTGATGTTCCTCAACATAGAACTCCTATCATTATCATTGATGCGAGATGAGGTCGTTTCGATAGTATAGAAAGGTCGCTCCTACTAACAGTGCTTAGATGTTTGGTCGAGGCAGGGGTAACATAAATAAGACCCTACTATGGCAACATCTAATGTATCCGGTTCTAATGAATCAACTCTAGGTGATGGAAACCCCAGCCACATGGAAAACATGGGTATATGCCTAGTGATCCACCTCTCCCGAAGTTAACACATCTTGAAGTGATAAGGCGCTTTGAAACTTATATAGGAATTGATGGCTACATGTACCAGATCGACATAATAGGTAACTAACACGGGCAGGAAATCAAGCACACTAAGTCTTCACACACTATGGTCAATACCAATCTTATTAACAAAGTGAAGAAATTGCGACTCAAGGTTAAGTCTCTTCAACATCCAAAAGAATCAAACTGCTACGATGATGACATGGAGCAAAGGGATTCTTCCAAACATGGGAGGAAATCTTAAGTTAAAGATGCGGACATTGGGGGAGGATGGATATGGATATGGATTCGATCTAAGATGAATGATGAGCAACCCGAGCAAGTTCCCGAGCAAGTTCATCAAGTCACAAAGCATCCAGTTCAAGACATAAAGAATTCAGGTCAATGTTGAAAATCTTGTAAAGAATGTGAAAAAGGTAGCAAGACGGATGGGGTTACAGGTTGATATGCAGTAGCTAGAAGAATTATTGCACAAGCGGTGCAAAATAAGGATGGTACTACGATATTCCGGTTGATCTTGTTAATGCAAGTCGAGATCTCGCTACTTCAACAATAGTTGATTTTGAAGAAAGGCGTCTTAAAAGGAAAGCTATATCAATTGATTCAAGTTCGGAAAAGAAGCAAAAGTTGAAGAAGATACTTTTGAAGAGGTTGAATCATAAGAAGACATCTGACTTCAAAAAGATATGGTAGGCATTCCGGATGCGGTGTTTGTTGAACCATTGCGGTCAAAATATCCCATTGTTGATTGGGAAATTCACACAAATAAATTTGGTATATTTTAGAAGATCATCATATTGGGAAACAAGGTAGAAATGTTCAAGACTTTTCTTATATGGTCAAGGCATTTAATAGAGATGATCTTGTGAAGTTGTGGAATTTGGTCAAAGAAAAGTTTAGTCATGCAGATTTTGAAAATAACAAGGAGCTAGAGCTATGGACTAAGCTAGGTAGATTATTTGAACTCGATCCTCTTGATAGTCTATGGAAATTTCATATTCCTGATGAGCTACTACATGGAGATTATATGACACATCTGGTGTGCATCATGTATCTACAACTGATGGTACAGATGTGTTTATGCTGGTAGAACAAGAATACCCTTTTAGAGTTGGAATTTTGGTGTTTATGTTATCTGCAAAACTTACTGTGGATGAAGACTCATAGATGGTAAGAGGACTAATAAGGAAGATAAAAATCAGCTTGACCAAGCAATGAAGACTGCAAGAAGAAAGTAGTGTTTGAAAGAATCACCCTCATCGTAAGAGTTAAAAGTTTAATTGAAGAAACTCGGTGATTTGCATAGAAATCATAAGTTTAGGGGAGGATTGTTGGGAATTAAACAATGGCGCACTAATTGTGCTTGATACCGCCAGCATACAAATGCACTAGTGAAGAATACACTAGCGATTAAGCGCTAGTATACATATGGTTTGTACCGCTAATAGGATATGCACACGCTTTGTATTTTAAGAATATATATTGTATATCTTAAACGATTTTATAGTGATAGTTTTCTTGTAAAGGACTCATTGTCCTATAAAAGGAAGTCCTAAGTTATGTTGAAAACACACCAATACCCAATCAACTAGAATAGCCGTATTAAGAACTTCAAGTTTGTATGCCGTGATACTAGGCAAAGTATCCGTATTATTCTTTAATAATATTAAAGTGTTTTGATTATTACTTTCATTGTTCTTTTGATTATTCTTCTAAGTGTTACCAAGTAGATTCCGCATACTTGACTAACATTAAGCTTTGTTTCACTCACAATTGTTTTGGATTCATCCAAGGCAATATACTTATACAAGCTAAGTAGATCCAATGTTTGGGACTCACGGTTGTGTATCCTTTTACTTATCGCTTTACTTTTATTCTTGCTTTATATTATTGATTGTCTATGTGGTTGATGTTTATGATTGTGATGTATACTTGGTCTTTCAAGTATTAATATAGTCATAAACTATATTTAACACTTTACATATTATGACACGCTTGATCAAGAAAAACAAACGGGCTAATAATGGTGAAACTTGATTTATAATAAACCATTGATCTTATGGAATCTTAGGTGATATTAAAGGGTTGGCCTTACATGTCGTAATGTGTTAAATGCATCCTCGCGTCGAGATTATTAAATGCAATGGTTTATATTATATTTGATTAAAAAGTTTTAAGTTTGAAACGGAAACGTATTCAACCCCCTCCCCCTCTACCATTTCCACAGGTTAGGTATTAGGGAATCATAGATATGTGGCACTACTATAAATCAGCCCTAATGACCTTAGATGCCTCCATTAAGATTAAGGTTAGACATTACATGTAAGATCATGGAACATAGACCAAGTAAATGCATTTATCTCTCTCAGTTGTTTGCCATTGTACTATAACTTTAAGTAGTTTAGGAAAGTAATCATGATCATGTGGATCTAAACACAAATGTGACAAACTTTATTGCTTTCCTAGGTAGATCATTATTTCAATTAGGCAGCTATAGATCACACATTGTCTTGGGACGACCTCAGTTACCAAAACACTTTGACTTTGCACGCGACCGGTACACCGCCTGTTAGTATATGTATAGATCAAGTAGTAGAGCGAGAATATATATATTTTTTGAGCGACAAAAAGATATAAAATATATTTGGAGGATCACTAGCAAGATACTAGGGACCAAATGAACAAAACCATTCTAGAAAAACAAAATCTCTGATTCTAGAATCTTCCCAGAATTTTAACTGCAAAGGACGTAAAAAGGTTGCAAAAAACTTATGCCGATTACAGGAAGACCTAAGACATAAGAAAAACCTCATCAATGAAGGCCGAGCCACTGTTTTCACTTCATGATGTTTTTATACGACCCATACAAATTCGAGGGAAACACAAAGAAACATAACAGAAAGCCATTAACTATCCAAGCGGATACCTTCTCCACTTATCCCACGAAGATTTATCCTTCTGTCCGATTATGAATCAAAGATAAGAAGTCACGACAATGGCGTTGAAGACATCTCAACTAGATTCGTTAGTGTTGTTATGCATAGCATTATTTCTAGCCTTCCATATATGCCACCACCAAATGAAAATGATATCTTAAAGACGATTTCGATAAGCCACCGAGATGTTAAGAGAATCTCACCAATAGAGAATCGATCCATAGAGTCGTCGGAATAACACATTTTGTCCATTTGTTCAATAGAACCTTGATCCTCTTAAAAAGATACAATCTTGGAATACATGTTTAGTATATTCCACACCAACGCTACAATTAACACACTAACCGATCCAACGTCAATTCCTTTTATGAAAAGATTAATGGAAGTTGGAAGGCAATCACGTCGAGTCTCCACACAAACAAGTTAATCTTTTGTGACATCCTTACTATCACCCCAAAATAACCTAGACCGTATGGCTTCAAGTTTTTGTTAACCGTTACGCATACGAAAAGAGATAAAAATAGATACCGAGAGAGCCAAGAATGATGATATCGGGTTGTGCTGCCTCCAATCGACAAAGGTTTGATTTCCAAGAAGAACGTACATTAATACAAATAAGTCAGTAAAACATTTATTTATATTTTACGATCTTCTAATTTTTGTCGATAACAAACGTAAAATCATTTTAACGAAACAAATAAAATACGTAAATAGTTTGAACTAATAGTTTCTAACACGATTCGTTCTCATAAAACACTAAAAAAGTATAAGTGATTTTATGATTTAGTATTACATATGTACAACAACTAGTGTTTACATATTTGGGTAAAATATACACATAACTAGTATGTAGTATATTGGGTAATATAAATGGGTAGAAACTTAAGTATCATAACCCATTGACCAAATACATTGAATGTAGTTGGGTACAACCCAAAGTCCATGACCCATATCCATGGAGCTTGACCCATAACCCATTGCATGACATCATGCTTATGTCATATATGGATAATATCCATAACCCATGGTATTGACCCATACCCACTTGACTAGGTGCATTGCATTCATAAGATACATTGTATCTAGTATAAGACCCATGGGTCAACCCATGACCCATGACCAAAATACCCATGGGTAAAGAGGAGCGTCCCACGGATCCCTAGCTTTACGCTAGACGGATCCCTTGTGGGAGGGATTCGTGGGATCCGGGGAATAGTAGATATTTTCCTCTATAAATAGTGAGCCATTTCTTCATTGTTTCTCACCCCTTTCCAACGTACTTTCCCTTTGAGCTAAAAACTCTCTAACCCCAGATCCAAGAGATCTATGTTTGTAGTTTTGTTTTGTGTGATTCTCTAGGTTCCTCTTAAAGGCGAGATCACCACCTTTGAAGTCAAGCAAGCTCAAGTTCATGAGTTGCCATGCGTCCTCATCATCAAGACTACTGAATTCCTCTTGTTGATGGTTCTTTTATTTCTTCTAAGAAGTGTAGTGTTGAAGACATTAGTTAAAGATGTCTCAAGTGTCAAGACAAAGACAATAGTGAAAGGTGTCGATAGTCCGTATTATAGGCATTAGTGAAGGGTGCCTAGAAGCCAAGTCACAAGACATTAGTGAAGGGTGTCTTGAAGATCTAGTTAAAGGCATTAGTGAAAGGTGCCTTAGATGTACATTAGATATGGTGTGTTTGATGTACAAGATAGATTAGCATTAGATCCAAGGATATTGATATCCTTGATGATGTTGTAATAAGGAGTTGGTCTCCTTTGGGATTAGTCGTTGGTGTAGTGTTGGGTTGTAGTTCCTCCATTGTAATGGAACTCGGTGCTTAGCCTAGTACCGGATAAAGGGTAAGCGACGTTGTGGTAGGTGTGGTTCACCTTGGTGTGAAAGAACCCGGTGGTTAGCCTAGTACCGGAAAAGAGAGGCAACGTTGGGAAGGTTTCTCCACCATAAGGAGTCGGTGTTGTGTAGTGATTACAAACTCTCGAGTAGGTGACTTGGGGAGTGGAGTAGGGCAAGGAAGGTGTCCTTGTAGCCGAACCACTATAAATACTCGCAATGTGGTTTTGTGCTTCTTACTCTTATCTTTTCATTACATATTTATACTTCTATATGTTTGTTTATCAACATCCAACACACACCTAAATAGATTGACATAAGTCGATCTAAATAGTTTAAAAGGAAGTTTTAATCGGCAAAACTATTCAACCCCTTCTAGTTTTCAACAACGTCTCTTATGGCATTTTTCAATGATCGGATCCCACATCCGCACTACCCACTAGTATTTCCACCAATAGGAATTCCAAGATATTTGAATGGGAATTTTTCAAATTTGCAACCCAGATTTGGCCAAGAGAGTATTTGAGTCTCATTTAACCCAATGCCAATAATGGAAGACTTCTCAAAGTTAATTTTAATCCATAAACGCAATGAAAGAACCGAGAGCCTTGGTGATAACATGCAAATTTCGGTTGGTAGGCTCTCCCACAATTATCACATCATCTCATAAAAGATGGGAAATAGAAACTTTGTTAACGTTAGCACATTTAAACAAATTTCCATTTACCAAATTATCAATAACTATGTGAAGGCCCTCCATAGCTATGATAAAAAGAAATTGAGCCATCGGATCACCCTGACGAAGACCACGATGGATAGAGAATTCCTCAGTTGACTACCATTCACCAGAACCAATGCTCTAGATGATGTCAAACAAGCCTCAATCCATGCAATCAATTTCTCCCCAAATCCCATTGCTTTAAGAACCAAAAATAAAAAATCCCAAGATAAAGAATCATATGCTTTTGCAAAGTCGATCTTGAAAAGCATCAATTTTTTGTTCTTCTTTTTATACCAATTGACCATCTCATTGAGAATAATAGGACCATCAAGAATCTGCCTACCTTTGATGAACATTGATTGGACAGGACTAACAATGTCATCAATAACTTTTGCTAAACGATTAGCCAGAAGTTTTGCGATGATTTTATATTGAACACCGATAAGACTGATAGGGCAAAAGTCGGATACCATAGTCGGGTTGCTCACGAGAATATTATAAATGTAAAATCTGATCAACGCATATCATCAAGTGAGGGTACTTATATGTGTTTCGGCCATTAATATATTTTGTTTTCATCAAATAACAAGGAATCATTATACAACAAACGAATAAAAAGTAAAAGACACGGTCGATTTTAATCTGTAGTTTCTATCGAGTTTCACCATACTTACGTTTTTTCTTTTTTTCTTTTTTTTTTCTTTTTTTTTTCTTTTTTTCTAATTTCTCATTAATAATTTATTAATTAAGAACGTGTGTAATTGATGATAAGTATCATGTTTTGCTTTCCATTTATGTCTTTTAACAATGCCAACCTTTAGGTCGCCCCAATAGACTAAATCGAGAGTCGATCGAGTGTGTATAGGCGATCGATTAGTATCGATCGTCCTTGCCGTGGTTAAATCGATCGCCAACCAAATCTCAACAAATGGATCGTCTGCCGATCGAGAGAAATGCAATGTTACCGCTTTAATATTAATCCAACCGTTGCATATCCAAACAAAAAAATTACCGCTTGATTTTATTAAAAAATTATAATAAAAAAAAAAAAATACTACTAAAACTACCCTATAAATACACAACATATTTACACACTAAACTCACAAATCTCACAATCCTCTCTATCAAAAATCTCATAATTATCTCTACCAAAATGTCTAAGAAAACACCACAACAAAAAGGCCGAAAATCCCGTTTGGCACAAAACGCCCCGCATATTTTAACACCGGATCCGAATTTCCGGTTAACCGGTGTCTCACCAAGAATCAATTTCCAACCCCATGCTTTCGAATATCAATCCCAACAAGCTCCACAACAACAAACTAACAATTCATTTTTATGAATCGTCCATTTGTTCCACCGTATCAAAACATCCAACAACAACAACAACAACAACAACAAAGCCATTCCCGTCAAGCAACCAACTGTATGGGTCACCCGAATCGTGTACCGTCCAACAATGGATGCATCAACGTCTTCATATTCAAATTATCAAAAATATTCTCCGGTTAACCGTATCAATCTTGATGTTTTTGATTTCAAGAACAATTATACAACAATCACCTTTTTGTTGGAACCGTTCGGGTTATCCGGCTCAAGAGTATCACGGTTGGTGCACCGTTCGGCTCATGGATCGTATCACGATTCGGTTAACATTGATGACGAAGAAGAAGAAGAATGTCGATAAGAGACGCCATCGGTGAAACCGAAGAAACGAGCTACAAAGGCGAAGAAAAGGTTGTCGAGAAAGAAACTAAGAATGATTCGTCGCTTTGGACAAAAGAAGAAGAGATTGCCTTGTGTAACGCTTGGTGTGATGTATCCGAGAATAGTATAACGAAACAACCAAAATGCTAAAGGATTTTGGCAAAAGTCATTACTTACTTTGAGAAGGAGGTTGGTGCGAAAGAACGCACAACTCTATCATTACAAAGTGAAAAAATAGGATTCGTCCTAGAGTTGGTCAATTTTGTGCCATTTACAACAATGCTCACAGAATTACGGAAGTGGTGAGAATGACCTCACTGTTTATACACGAGCGTGTGATGAATACCAACTAGTGTGTAATCATCCGTTTGTTTGGAGCATTGTTGGAAGATTTTGAGGACCATTCGCATTTGGAAGGATAATGAGATGCTTGGCTTTTTAAGCCAAGATGAGGTCGCAAAAAGCAAGGACTTCAACCGACTCGCATGTGCACTCGGATGTGCTGCGTCATGCTGATAAACCAATTGGTCGTGATACCGCAAAGGTGTTGATCCCAGTTGAGCAAACGATCTAATATAGAAACCGACTTGAAACAAATACTTATCAAGTATCACGCGAATTTAATACTTAATCTTAAGAAGAAGAGCATAAGCATTCAACACCTCAATATTATTATTAATCTGAATACTCTAACCAAAGATTAGGGTTTTACAACCTTGAAGTGTATCGACATTAGCTATATAACATACGTATATCTAATCTAACCTAGGACCTCCTTTTATAGGCTAAGGAGTCCTTTACATTATACAATACGTAACCTACAAGATAATATATATATTTTCCATATTTATCTAATACATAATACTAAACCGACTATACAAGACTAGCAGTGGTTACAATAGTATATCCGTGGTTACACAATACTACTAGCCGCGGTTTGTCTTCATCAGTGGTTCCATTCTACTGTCCGTGGTTTTATCAACTCTATCGGTGGTTCCAATACTTAGAATAATTCTTAATCCAAGGAACCAAAAACCCAACAATCCTCCCCTAAACTTGATACATTCCAACAGAATTCACAAGTTTCCTTTAAGCTCAAAACATCTGAATTGGAGGATGTAGCCAAACACTTACTAGATTTAAGTAATTTCTCATACTTGACAACAAATTGTAAGCTTGACCATCATAGGGCAACAACATCTTGATAATACCGAGGCTTCATCATCGAGCAATAACTCATGGATACTTATTCGATTGAGGATAATCACCTTCTACAAGCATATGAATAACTTCTCCGAAATGCTTAAAACATGAACTCCACAAGTTTGATATAAAAACCATCTTGTAACATGACCATTGTAGAGTCCTTTCCATTCAGGTTCATCATGAGTAGGTTCAAATAAAATCTTCAAATGATAATAAACCGGTCTCTCATGATAATCATTTGGATGTACTTCACCAAACTTATTCTTGTAAAGTATCCAAAGATTCATCAAATCATCTCTATCAAAATACTGAAGCATCTGTGAAAATTTATTATACTCATAAACTCCATTGTTGAGTCTTTGAATTTTCCAAACTCCTTCACTTCCAACTTTAAGCTTAAACTCATAAGAAATAATTTGATTAACATCTTCAACTACTTTCAATCTTTTAGAATCGGATGTCTCCAGAATCTCGATTTTCTCTTTTGTCTACTTTGAATCCACTCTTCTTCCTTTTGAATCCACTCTTCTTCCTTTTTAGAATTCATTGATGAAATCATCATTATTAATCTTCATACACCTCATATAAATCTCTTAAATTCTTTCAAATGAACACTTATTAAGATTATCGAATATGTATGCTCGAATTCTTAATAATGTTCATCAATACATTCCTCATACATGCAATTGTAGGAGGTTTCTTTCTTATAACTTGTTTCTTTTCTTTATTGATCCTCCTTGCCCATTCACCTAAAAGTCTAGCTCTTTCCTCATCATCCAACAATTGCCCATTCTTGTGCAAGTATATTCATCATGTATTTGTTGAGAAGCTTGAAGATAGTTTTGTGATTCATACCATGTAGCTAACCATCTCGACTAGCTTCCTCTTCTTGCTTCCTTTCTCTAAAGCTTCTTGTCCTTGACTAACATCTTTCTTACATACTCTTCATCATAAGCAACCCGCTCCGCTTTACTTTTAAACTTCAACTCGGTTCTACAATCCCTTTACATTTACCAATGTCTTGTTGAACCACTTTCTTCTTTAATGGATCACCAATAATCAAACTTTTACTTCTAGGTTTAGGTGCAGATTCAAGAGATAAAACAGTGCAATGATAGGTGTAGAATTAGTGAGGTTTTACTAAGATTGATCAAAGTACTTGCGACTTCTTTCTTAACTTCTTTAGGTTTAGGTGATGATACGAGATGGTTGTAACAATAGTGGAAGTGGTTATGATAGCGATGGGTACAATTGCCATTTCGAAACTGCAGCAGTGGTTTTAAGAAAACTATCCGTAGTTGCGAAACACTAACGATGGTTATGTCTGCATCACTTCATCTTATACCACGTCTTCAAACTTTCAAGAACGCCTCATTCCCATCTTTATCGATACCAAAATACTTGATCTCCACTATCAACATCATCTTCCATAGGTACATCAACGACCTCCCGAATTCATGTCATCACTCCTCCCTGTTTGGATACATGCTCCACATTCGAGTGGAGAGAAGTCACCTTCGTTTTCTTGCTCTCGGATGCCTTAAAGCAAGAACCCAGGTCTTCTTATTTTCTCCAAACCAATACCCTATGCTTTAAGCGCCTAATGTCTTTACCCGAAACACGGACAACTCTCAAGACTTGAGATTGTATCCTCCATTTTGGTACATTTAGCAGTCAATTCATTTAAACGTTCAAGTATATCCTCCCCACTTCGACTGTGTGAATCGGTCCGGTGGTGGTTCATTGGAAAATCATCGTACCGACTTAGGATCCGTCAATTCAGGTTTCTTGTTCCAAACTATCCTCATCACTTGAGTTGTGTTAATCGCCCGGAGGTGAATCTTGGATATAGTAAACATAGCACCGGACCTTGCACGATCATCTATGCACCCTATAGTAGCGATTGGCTAGGATTCCTCCACATGTTAAGTTCCAAGGAACTCTCACATTAGGAGCGCCAAAGGTTGGGTCTTAATAATGTTTCCACTATCCCGACTAGCATCTAAGCATGAATCGATGGTGGAAGCCCTTCCAATCATGTCACCTCCACTCCATGTGACGACCTCATGAACAACACCACTAACACCGGCTGAGGTAGCTTGGTGCCCTTGATCTCCTAGTCCGGACAATTGGTTTAACGATGGTTTGGGTTTGACTAGAAGTAGGTTGAGTGTCACTAACGGTGGTTTGAGGTGTACTAGCAGTGGGTTCAGATGTACTAGCAGTGGGTTCAGTTACTATAGGTTGTGATTCAAGACTTTCATCAAACTCGGGAGAAAACACCACACACTCGGTTTCACCAAAAGTACCCGGTTTTCTTATCACACATTTGAGAAACACTTGAATAGATTATACTTAAGTCCTGTACAGATAGACTTTTCAAAGTCTAAATTCCTGCTACGATTGTGCCTCTTCCAAGTATCTTTCCTCCCTTTGGATCATTGCCAAATGCCACATATCCTCCATCAAAAGCTTCAAAATCCTCCGTGTTGCTCCCATCCCAAGTCATGTGCCCAGAGCAACCACTATCAAAAACTCCTTTGTCTTTTAGCTCATCTTGTAGATTGCCCGCACATGAAATTACACAAATTAGTTCTTTTATGGACCCAAGCCAATCTTGACTTGGGTCCATGCTCATCAACATAATCGAATTTCTTTAGGTCCATTAATGCACAGATTGACATGATGTAAAACCTTGGTCTTAGGCTTCCATTGCCAACTAGTCGAGGCCTTATGACATAAAAATAGTTTCCAACTCTCAGATCGCTTATCACCTTTGGAATTTTTAAAACTTCATTTGAATCGGTGGTGATATTTTGCTTAGCGATGGTTTGATTTTGCTTAGTCGTGCTTACATTTTGCTTAGCGATGGTTGGAACCCATTTGGGTGCAAAGAAGAACAATTGACTTTGTATTACCATTCCTCATTAAAAGCGCTCTAGGAATCATGTTTTTGTTAGGATGAGGTTTGTTTTCTTTGAAAAGTTTTATGATTTACCCTCTTACTAATGATTCTAAACTTATGGTCTGTTTTTATAACAATTTCTCTGTAAGTGTTCAAAACTACCACATGTAAAACAAGCCTTTTTAACACATTGAAACTCATCTCCTAATATGTTAAAAATTAGTCCATTAAAGTTCCTCTGGTTTCCCATAGGTATGAATCTTTTCATCTATTCCCTAGGTACTTCCTTGTACTCTAAAACTTTCTTAGCAATTTGAGCTCCAAATCTAGGCACAAGGTTGGCTTGTTCGAATCAACTTTCTTAACTTTTTCTATCTTCTCGTGCTTAGTTGATTCGGATCTATCATCCTCGATGTCGATTCCCAATCTTCAATAGTGGAGCATCGGATGACTTATCGAACCTATCTTAAGTGTTTCGATCTTACTAATCTCTTCTCTGGTTTGTTAAACCGAATTCACTACTAAATGACAGATTTCTTTCTTGGTGGTGCATTTTTCATTAGAGAGGGTGGTGGCATATTGTTGTATCCAAGACCAAGACCCTCCTTGAATAGTTTTGACCTATTGGTTTATTTACTAAATCGAAGCATACCGTGTTTTAGCAACCCTAACAATATGTTTTCTTTGTCTTCAGGGCTTCTTGTCTTACACTTTCTCGCTTTTCTAGTTTCTCTTTAAGCATCTTAATCTCTATCCTTAAGGTCAATTTCACCACCTAGTATATTAATTTTATCAACATACTCAAACTCACATTTAATATAGTAATTAAGCTTTTCTTCAACACTTTCTAGAGCAACTCTATAACCTAAGTTATCTAGAGGCAATCTTTCTACTTCTTTCCTCATACTCTCAGTGATAGCTTTTTGAGATTCTAAGTTATCTTGACATGATTTAAAGGAACAAGTAGAATTATTAGAATCATTAGATACCTCAGAATCTGAACCAGACGATGAAGCATAAGCCATAAGAGCAAAGTTATGCTCTTTTGAAGCTTCACTAGCAAGAAAAGCTGCATTGGGACCTTCTTCAATCTGATCACTCCAGTCATAATCACCAATGCCATCTTGAGCAACCAAATCGAAGAAGAAGCGTGCTCTTGGTGGTCTTTTAATGCCTTCAATTCTCTTAGGAGCTCGACATTCCCTAGCAAAGTGACCCTTCTTTTGCGTTAAAGCACTCCATCTTGCTTTTGTCGAATCCACTCTCCTTTGACCATCATACTTAACATGTCTTCCGGTCCTCCTCGAAACTTCCTTGCTTGGAGAGTCAACATAGCCATTTTCCATTGCAGATTTATCTCTTCAAGATCATCGGGATCAATTTGATCTAGATCTTGATTCAAAACAAGAACAACGGTAGTTAAATCGACCCGAAAAAGCACAGATTGCACCATCATCGACATTATCGCTAACGGTGGTATTGTTAGCAATAGCGATGGTTATACCATAAGCGCAGGGATGCATCTTGAGGATTCATATGGTTTATAGAAACAAAAGCAATGTTTTGTGTAGAGGAAGATGAACCGACAATATTCTTTTCGCACTCATAAACCTTCAAATTGTTGTAGAGATTGTCCGAGTCATCGATCAAAGTCATCTTTGTTTCTCCACACAACAAGATGCATAGCCCGGTCGGTGACAAACTTCTAATAAACGAAGATTGATATCTTCTTGAGCAACTTTGTAGTCCATGACTTGATTGATGATAAGTTTTGAAGTCTGTTATAAGTGCCATCAAGTTTTCTCCACTTAGAGCGTTGAAGTTCTCAAGTCGATGCTTTAGCATATTCTTCCCGGATTTCTTTGTAGCTTCATTACCAAGAAACCTTGTTTCAATAGCATCCATTAATTCTTTAGCGGACTCATAATGATCAAGGTCCAGTAAACTCATTAGGTATTCCATGGAGAGAATACTAAGTGCTTTAATCTCCGCTTTCTTTTGCCTTGTCAATCGCACTAATAATGGCTATTGCGGTACCATCTACACTCTTCTTGGGAAGAGTATCTCCCTTTCAACGACATCCCGGATGGCATAGTCAATCATCTGAATGTATTGCCTCATTCGCATTCTCCAAATTTGATACTCACCTTGCTTGACATGGGTACCTTTGATGCATTAACCATGTGAGTTTAGTCAAACATCTTAACTTGCTTGAACGAACTTAACTTGACTTCTTCTTGATTACGCTTCTAGATCACAAGCTCGATACCACTTGTTGATCCTAGTTGAGCAAACGGATCTAATATAAAACCGACTTGAAACAAATACTTATCAAGTATCACGCGGAATTTAATACTTAATCTTAAGAAGAAGAACGAGAAACATTCAACACCTCAATATTATTATTAATCTGAATACTCTAACCATGATTAGCCTATTAGGGTTTTGCAACCTTGAAGTGTATCGACCTTAGATATAAAACATCATGATATCTAATCTAACCTAGGACCTCCTTTATAGGCTAAGGAGTCCTTTACATTATACAATACGTAACCTACAAGATAAATATATTTTCTATATTTATCTAATACATAATACTAAACCGACTATACAAGACTAGCAGTGGTTACAATAGTATATCCGTGGTTACACAATACTACTAGCCGCGGTTTGTCTTCATCAATGGTTCCATTCTACTGTCCGTGGTTTTATCAACTCTATCGGTGGTTCCAATACTTAGAATAATTCTTAATCCAAGTAACCAAAAACCCAACAAAGAATAAAAAGAAATCTTGAGTTTTGAAAGCTACCTACATGGAAGGTGTTGCGAGAAATGGAAAGTCATCAAGTCCAAGGCATTCGGACGGAAGAAGGAGTCATGATCGGATACTATGATTTGAAGAAGAAAGAGCTAGAACAACGGCAAGCGGTGTTGGAGATGGAGCAAAAAGATCGAAAGGAAGACAAAAATTGGCACTAGAACTATGTAGTTATCTCGGTCAAAATCAAATATCGTTCAAGGACCGAGATTTAAAATAGCGATTATCGCGGTGAGATATCGGTGAGATATCGTTTTTATATTATCTAGAATATAAATAACAGTTATATTTGTAATTATATATTTAATGCAAGTATTGTAAAAATTACATTGTTTAACAAAATAAACTTTATCTTTATATAAGTAATACATCAACATTAGTTATATTTAATACTAGTTGGCCCATTTGTCAACTTTATTAATTGGGCCAAAATAATCAATTGAGATAGCAGCCCAATAACAAACCATAAATACTTCTTATTATTCCTCAAACCCTAATCCCTTTTCATTTTCAGCAGCCAAAAAAATGCTCCTCACTTATTTGCAACCACACTTCCTTTTCTTGATAACACACAACTCTTTTGCTCATTCAACCACTAATCTTCTTTACTGTTTATGCTTTAATCACCTCAAACCACACGAATACACAACCTCCTCCCGGTATCCACAAACCCACGAAGATCTCGCTCGAAGACAAGAAAAGAAGAAATAAAAAATTCATACGGACAACTCATAAAATCTAAAATCTCGCCGATATTTGGAGCCAATCTCGGCAAATCTCGTCAATCTCGCCGAGAATATCGGATCCGAGATTTGGGGCGATATTTTGAACCGAGATTATTTCTAGGACCGAGATCCGAGATATCGACGAGATCTCGCCAAGATTAACTACATAGCACTAGAAGAACAAAAACTTGAATTTGAGCGACAAAGAAATATGATAAAGATCTCATATTCTATTGCACGCTAATCGACCCATCTTTGCCTGCATGACAACAAGAAACAATGCGAGAAAATCAAAGACGCGATCAAGCCGCATATAACCTAGATTTTTAATAAGTGTTGTAATGTTTTAATAAGTTTCAGAATGTTTTAATTTTATTTGAATTATTATGTAACGTTTTAATTATTAATGAAAATTTATTTTGTGTTAAAAATGTTTTTTTTTAAATAAATAAATAAATAAATAAAATGAACTTTATCGCCTTCTTGAAGACCTAATCGCCCTGGAGGTCATTTGGAGAGAAAGGACGCGAGAGTGAAAAATAAGTGATTGAATCCCTTCCTGAAGCAGCCTTATACATGCTTTTTGACTTGGAAAATAAAAGACATAAAGTGTTGATTTGACCTAACTAAGAAATAAATTCCCATATCAAAGACAACTATATGAAACATGTCAGTTTACGTGTCTTTTTTTCTATTATCGTAGCGTGTTTGGTACAACATCATGTAAAAACCTGATTGGTTATAATGATATTTAATCAACTTTGCCACAAATTTGGTTTTATTTGCTGTAGTTAGAAAAACTATTTATAAAACACGCACGAGGTTTTGACACAAATTCTCAATTATGTATTAATCTCGACTTAAAATATAACTTGACGTAAATGATATTTACTTGTTTGGACTAGAATAAGAGTTGTTTTGTCTATATGTTTAAAAACTAACCTAATAGCATATGAAGATTTAGACATAATCAAATTTAGTTTAAAAATTATCATCTTTATTTTTTTTGTAAAAATACAGGTTATAATAATTTTTATATCTGATATTTTTGGTTTATGTAATCTACGGACGTGTTTGTGAAATGCGTTGATAATTATTGGGTTGATAATGTTTAATTTTTCATCTTTAGGTGTGGTCAGATTTTGTTGTTAAATTCTATACTATAAAAAGTGATGTTAACAAAAATAACTTGGAGATTATGTTATCAAGTTAGGATAAAAAATGTCGTTGCAGCAACTTCAAATCAATACAAAATACAACACTTACGAATTAAAAAATACGACTAATTGTGTTCATTAACAGTACTTTCAATCAAAATAGTATGGACAAATTGCTAAACGACCTCTTTTATATTTTGTAAGTGCAATCTTCGCATACGGTTTCAAAATTGGTGAACCTTCATTTTAGATTAACAAAATATATCACCAAAAAGAAAAGCTTCTAACGGCTAAAAATGTGCATATATTTATGAGGAGAGTTATTTTACGTACCAAACTTTTCTCACATACCAAGGGACTAATCTCCATCATCTATTTAAAAAGAAATCAATGGCTGAGATTAAAAGCATTTTATTATTTCACCTATTTTTTATAATTTAAATATCTCTTAAACCGTTAATCAAAAAAAAAAGTAAAGTAACGCCCAATGCCGTCTTCCACGGGTTATGGGTACCCAATACCGTTAATCGTTAAGCGAAAATATTTACACCGTCGCGACGAGCATTTAATTATCTTTCTATACACGGGCACTTTGATATACTTTCGAAAAAAGAAAAAAAAAATCTTTTTTCACGTTTTCGTTTTTCGTTCTCGAAATTTGCATGAAAAAATCATATATGATAAAACACTAAGTTGATTATCACATGGGATATTAGTGTTAAATCATATATGATATGTAATATCATATGTGATATTCCACTAATATCACACGTGATATTACATATCATATATGATAAGACACTAATATCACGTGATATTCAAATTAGTGTTTATCATATATGATTTTTAATACAAATTTCAAGAACGTAAAAACGAAAAACTTAAAAAAACGTGAAAGATATGAAATTTTTTGTCGAAAGATATCAAAGTCATTTATCTATAGAAAGATAATTAAATCTTCGTCAACGATATATTCTTTTCGCTTAACGATTAACGGTTTGAAAATTTTAATATTTGAAAAAAATATGAAAGTGGGTTTTTAAATTGTTGGGATTAATCTCATCCATTGTGATCAAATAAAAATGAAGGTGGAGATTGATCATGAACAATCTTTTTCCTCGAATGATCTTAAATCTATATTTATAGTCCATGATTTAAGATCATTTGAGACAAAGATTATTTACATACCAGGGATCAATCTTCACCTCCATTTTATTTGATCTAATAGATGAGATTAATCCCAACAATTTAAAAACCCACTTTCATCATTTTTTCAATATTAATATCTTTCAAACCGTTAATCGTTAAGCGAAAAAATATATATATTATGACGAACATTTAATTATCTTTCATAGATGACACTTTGATATACTTCGACAAAAAAATCGTGTTTTCACGTTTTTTTTTTTCGTGTTTTACGTTCTCGAAATTTGCATTAAAAATCATATATAATAAAACACTAATTTGAATATCACATGTAATATTAGTGTAATATCATATATGATATGTAATATCACATGTGATATTCAATTTAGTGTTTTATCATATATGATTTTTTTATGCAAATTTCAATAACGTAAAAACGAAAAAACGAAAAAACGAAAAAAACGAATTTTTTTCTTTTTCGAAAGTATATCAAAGTCTTGCCTCATAGAAAGATAATTAAATGTTCGTCGCGATAAATATTTTCACTTAACGATTAACGGTTTAAGAGATATTTAAATTATAAAAATATGTGAAATAATAAAACGCTTAATCTCGTCATTGATTTCTTTTTAGATGGATGATGGAGATGAGTCATCGATATGAAAAAAAAAATTGATATGTAAAATAACTCTCCTCATAGTCCATACCATTCTTCTTATGTATAATATGATAAACTTACCGATCCATTTCACCTTTCAAACGTTTAATCCTATCCGATTTTAGATTATTTATGTAATAAATTACAATGTTAAACAGTAAGTAACGTTTGTATTGAAAAGACCACATGTATTAGTAAATTATTACATTCAAGCAATCATTTGATAATAAACTTTTGGCTTTCAAATATTTGTTGATAATAACATTTGATTCATTTTTTAGCAAGCAACAGATGTACCTTGTTTTAGTCAAGAGGCATGGACTGATCATTAAATATATTAAATATATATCATATAATAATACAAATATATAATCTTGATCCAAAACCTAAACTATGGGTAACTACGTCCACATATTAGAGGGTGTTTGGCATTGCGTTGTGAAGCAAATTACTCGAGTTCGAATCCGAACATACGCATATTAAAATATACATAACCTTTCAGCTCTCACTTGGATGTATCTTAATATAGTAATGACATTAGTTTAGTCTAGCTTAACACGCAAATGCCCCCAGATTTGAACCGAGTGTGGTTTCCCTGGAAAAACCATTTTAATGATTCATCATTAATACTTATCCTTTTACTTCTAATACTTCATTAACTGTGAATATGGATCAAGTCATTTCACAAGTTAATATTTTGTTTCTCGTTATATTTGATTGAACAAGATTACCAAATCATCCGAACGTATTCCGGATAGATCTTGGGTAGGCCTTACAAACATCTTGTCAATCCTACGAGGCCCAAACAGATTATGCTTTGAAACAAATTCAAATGAGCAAATTCTCTTGACTACAAGCAAAACTCATGAACTTTGCAACACTTCGAAAATAGCCTTTATAACCACCTTTACGGATAGCGTTAGACTATTTCACACAAGTGTGCTACATTCATAATGCTTATCCGGTATCTCAAGTGCGAGGATAAATATACATAATTTACTTAATGACAAGGATCCATAAAGTACAATCATGTTAAGTTGGGATCGTCACTATATTGATTCATTGAATATCATGTGAATTTGGCATGTCCCACGCATCAATATACTTTAAGTATATTCTACAAAACTCAGATTTGTCTTAATTCAATGACATTCCCACATCATTGATCGACAATGACTTTTATAATAACATAAGTTATTCACGGATTAAACATGCAAATATAGGATATAATATTAAGAAAATGAAAAATAAACATAACCAATATTTTAATTCATTTAAATAATATTTGTTCATAACATCCCTTATCCAAATACTAAATAGATCAATGCATGATAATCTTGGTTAATGAATTATGTCTCAAGTAATGATAATCATACTTGTTGACAAGGCATAATTTCAACTAACTTTGATCTATCGAATTTTGAGAATACTTATTTCAAGAATTCAACTAGTGAAGTTCTTGTATGTGCATTCAAAATATCTTGATATTGCCACATAATATTTCATAAAGTGTGTGACATCCTCAACCACCAATTTATGACAATCAAACTTTCAAACATTTTAAAGTTTTAAAGTATTCTTATTCTTTATTGTATAATGCAACTATGCTCTTAGTTGAGCACAACTAGTTCACATGGCCATTTACAAGAATGAAATCCTACCATGACTAGTATTGAGTGTCGTCTCAATTAAATCAGCATTATTGTATTCAAACAACAATATGCTCTTTAATAGTCTCCGTAAACTTCAATATCTATAGTGTAATGTTTGATGCCTTCCAAACTTTCAAGTTTGTTGGCTATGACAATTACGCAACAATTGCTGTATTGCTCATCTATAGAATTTTGAGAGCAATTCCAGGTTGAGGAATGTAATTCTAAATTCAAACATATTCTATTAGAATATTCATTACACTAGTTATCTAATAACTTCATTAGATATCAATGTTGTCAAATCATCTTGCCTTTCAAGCATGATATAACAATAACATGATGTACATGAAAAATCCTTGTGTAAAACAGAGATTTCATTCATGTTCTATATATCCATTTTCCAAATGATATATCATGTTCTATTAGACTCATTTATTTTTACCGCACATGTTTATTAATAATAAACATATATTCCAAGGTTGTATGTCTTATTTTCTAAATCTTTCAAGTGAAGTTCCATTCCAAACTAAAACTTAACATTTAGCTTAGATGGAATGTTACTACCCACATCATATAAGATTTTAAAGAAAAGAAACATAATACTCCCACTAGCTTTCAGGAATACTTAGAAATTATCTTATTTTAATTTTAAACCAAAATTTGGATTTAATAGTTAAACATAAAATCATCTTCTAGATGCATGCATATATCCATTCATGGATTCTTGCGGTTTGTACATTTCAAAGATTATGTGAATTCATAAAACTCCTTTGTGTTACTTATCGTCCTCGCAAAAGCAATCACACAAGAAAGAGTTTTGATATTCATTATCATTTTCATATCAACGAAAATAAGTATGAAAATTATCAACTTTATATAATTAATGTGTCTATGAAAGAATATTCAATCACAGTTAATTGCTTAAGTGTGATTAATAATCTTGTCACAAGTCATGCATTAAACACATGTACAATTTTGTCCATATGATTTCTACACAAAGATTTAAACCACTAGGGTTTTCCTTCTTTTTGAATAAACTCATCTTTATTAAGATAAACCAAGTTTCCAAAATTGATTATCTTTTTGAATAGCATCTTAACATTCATAGTATGAATAATTTACCACAATTCAATATTAGGTAAATGCATCATCATGATTAACAGGTTTACCATAATCCTGCAACTCATATATCTCAGCACATCAATCAATTATCTGAGAATCCTTACGGATCTATGAATGAGAATTCCACCATCTTGAGGTCTATCATTTACATGTTTAGCCTCATGATGTTATTCACTATTGTGTTTCAGAAGATTATGTGTTTTGTAATTGTAATTTTAATCTCTTCAAGATCTAAACAAAACTCCCACTTGCTTTTGTAAGTTAAAGACTATCTATAAATACTTTAGCAATTAGAACAACACTAAATTGTTTTCTTTTGAGTTATTACAAAACACAATGACAGTTCGTAAATCTTGTTCATTAATAACCTACTCCATAAGTAGTTTTAACAAATCAAAACTTCAATATAAGACTCAATGTGATTCATCACATTCCATACAAAAATGGTGTCTTATTAATCTTCTAGGTTTTGAGTTTTATTAAGTATATCCAATCAATACTCAATTTTCTAACCTTGATAACTTTTGGAAGAAAAGAAGATATTGTTATCTTGAATCAAACAATATAACAAATGTTTGATTCTTCTAACTGAACATTCCATATACCTATAGTATTTCATTAGAATTAATATTGTAAGACAATCTAACAATATATAAGATAAACATATTCCTTTTGGCTTACCTATTTACCAATTAAATCATCTTAATGGTAAAATAAAATTCCAAGCTAATTGCATGCTTTATAACACAAGTACTTTTGATCAAGTCACTTCATGTCCATGTCTCAACAAGAAAACATAAACACTTATAATTCCACTATACGTTATAAGTCATTTACCAATGACTTATATCTTAATAAGAAGACATAATAAGTTAACGTATTACTTTATATTATATGTCTTGTAATAATGAAAAGACTTCATGTTTGTGACTTTACAAAGAAACACATAAACATTTATAATTTTAAAGTAATTATGAACACCACATCATGGTTTCAATTAATTTATTTTCAAGTTAATAAACTATTTATGTCATTCCAAGAATACACAAATATTTAAAGTAACATTAGATTACTTTATTTTAATTATGTCATCCTGAAGTGTTCAACTTAAGAAACTTTAAAAACATCCACGCCCGATCCCACGACAAGTGGAGATTTACCTTGAGATTACAATCTAGCCAAGATCTCACTTAAACTAAAATGTAACTTCAAGTGTTTCTATATTTTGAATGACATAAGACATAAAAGTAGTCTATGTTATAATCTTGACACATGTTCTAATCAAGTCAATCTTATTAGAACATTAATCTCTTACCTTACGATCAAGAGAATCCATTAATCATATTTGTATGTGTTGTTCCTTTGCACACAATAAATACTTCTCCCACTTGTGCATAGAACAACATCATATAGTAGATAAACACAATGACATTCGTTTGTTTATATGAGAAATATGATAGTGTCATAGATATATAAGCATTACAAGTAGATGTAGGAGCACTTATTTATCAAGGAAACGTTCATGACTATCTTTGAGAATATGAATGTCTACATTTTGAACGTAATGTATTATTTCAAGAAAATTTAGAAATAATCGAGTTACTACCAAGATAATAAATCTTGTAACTCCCAATCGAATTAGACAACGTTACAATAATGTCTTATTCAAGAATACACCATACCCCCAACTGGATTTGACAACATTGTAAGTGTTTCATTAACCGGTGAAAATAGCGTGCTATTACGTTGCTACCCTTTGTAAGACCATGCGTAACAATTACTTAGGTACTAAAAGAGTGTATTCTACTCGTAGATGATGGATCATCCATCAATGCTATTAACTTGAAAATTGAGCATGCAATTTCTTCCTCAATGGGTCTACCATCGCCATAATGATGTAGCACCTTTCATTGGTCAAAGCGAACAACTAGATAAAATATACTAGTTTATCTTTTACCAATTTACATGTAATTAGTCTAGCTTCTAATTTAATAACTCATAAAATGTCAAACATGTTTTCTAGTTGACCAAAATGTCATATAAGAATTCAATCACAAACAGAGGGTAATGAAATATCTTAAGGAAAATATGGTGTGCAATTTTCTTAACTATTAAAGTTGCTATGAGTTATATTAGAATTTAGACAATTCTAATGTTCCTAACATACCTTTCTCAATCATGAAAAGGAATAGGTTTAAGTCTCACTCTTCTTCCATGGAAAAGAGTTTATGTTTGTCTTTTAGTAAATTTTTCTTGATCAAATATTTGTTTGAAAACGAACTATATCAATTTACCAAAGCCCAAACCACGCTTACGTTTAATGTTGCATTAATACAATCAAAAGAATTAACAAAATTCAATTTTAGTATTTTCGATAATTAAATCTTTCAAGAAAATAAAATACCCTTGGTCAATATTCATATTAACCATAGAATTTTCCTTGAATCTAGGACCCTCATTATCATAGTTTCACCACATCGTTGATCCGCTAGTGATGAAAGTATAGAATAGGTAATTGTCGAAGAACAATAATTGACAAATAAGTTTTCAATTCCTAGAAAATATGGGATTTACAATTTTGCCAAACAATTATGCAAAATGTAAGAATATTTTATCCCATCTTATGCCTTAAGTTATAGGTCTCACTAACTAACTTAATTAAGTTGTCTAATTTAGAAACTGCAAATTATTTAAGCTGAGGTCTCACACAATATAAAGATTCAATTTGTTATTGTAATCTAGCTCAAGGTCTCACATAACTAAATTACAACTTCAAGTGTTTCATATCATTAGATGGCATAAACTTAAATTTTAAAGGGTACAATTTTTTATGTGTAATCAAAACTTATGTATGAAGAAGCATGCATACATCTTCATAACATAAAAATTTTCAAAACCTTACTCATAGTTTTAAATTGCTAAGATTAAATTCTACAAAGTTTTAATCGATGCGTTGAGAAACTTACAACTTTGCACTAAGATGCTTCGTACATAGAATAGTTATACTAGGTAGCTCCAATCGAATGCACAGGGGGTAGGACCGTAAGTGCCAAGCATAACCTTAGACATTCTTTCAGGTGTGACTGTGCACTTCTTTGAACCCCTTTTGAGTTTGTTCTAGTGGGTGAGCCGTTCTAACCATTTAGTACAATCGCATCGATCGATTAAAAGTTCAAGATTTAATACTTAGAAAACAAATCAAATTTCGCCATTATTTAGTCCATTTAATTTGCTATTCTCGAAAAACCCTTTTGTTTACTAACGTGTCATACAATATAAATAAAAAGCACTTTAATAAAATTAAAACGAACTCAAATAATATACATATAACTTTACAATTAACATATGTAAAAAAAAAACAATTAGCCACATGCATAATTATTTGATAAAACCTAATAAACAATTCTAGGCGTAAAATAATGCATACATCAACTAGGGCTTTCACCTACAAGGTAGATGAGCCACATGCATCGACAAGTCGATTGCGTAAGCCAAATTCAATAATATACCAACTAGCACATAATGAATTTTATTAGATATATTGAGATCTTCCCCAATTTAATAATTATCAAACTAATTAACATGTGAATTTTACTTAACAATTAATCAAAATAATCAATACACAATAATCCATGACAAAACAAGCATGTTTCACCATGGATTCTCATAACAATTATAATCCCACGATACGCATATACATGGCACGTAACAATTATTCATTAAAACCTCATAAAATATACTGAGTTGAGATCCCTCGCAAGTGAAAAAAATAAAACGCTAGAAAGCTATCATCATTGATTGGACATGTCATCCATCCAATCCGGGGCATTTTGGTCCTTTTAACATGTTTTTTATTTCACCCCAAAACTTCAAACGAAATAACTTTCAAACGACAAACTTTTATAAAAACCGATTTCACCATAATTTTTAAATTTGATTCTCTTTAATTTGGTATGCATTTTGATATATAATCGTAACTTTTTTTTTCAAATTTTTAAATGGGTGTTGATTTTCTTGAAATTTTTGGTATTTTCGTCTCTAATTTTGACTAGCTTAAAAGCCGAATTTTACAAAACTTAAAGCATGAAAATTTTAGGCTTTTGACCATTCTTTACTCAGAAATTTGAATCACTCAAATCCGATATGATATGAGTGAGATATTGCACGTTAATGATGGCGTCTTAGTAATATTTAGTGCATACAAAGTGTTTGATAAAATGCCTAAAATATTTTTCTTATAAAAGTACATTCAAATGCACTAATTGGTATACCAAAATACATTTTTGTTACTTTGTTATTTTGGTTTATTTTAACCGATGAACAACCAAATGATAAACCGATGAACATTGTAACCATAATCGATGAACATTATGATTTTTTCGACAATTGATGAACATTATGACTTTTTGAATACCGATAAACGATGAACAAAATTTAAAAGAATTGATGAATATCTTTTTATTGGTGAACAATACTAATCGATGAACAAGATTAATCGATGAATCGATGAACAACTAATGATGAACATTGCGATTTCTTTTAGACAATCGATGAACAATATCAAAAGAATCGATGAACGTTATTTTTTCGAAAACTGTTGAACAATATAAAAAACAACTGATGAACGTTATAAAAAATAGCTGATGAACAATATCAAAAATAACTGATGAACTAATGAACATTAATATTTACTCCTATTTTAATTTTTGAATACTGATAAAAAAAAGACTAACGGATGAACAAGACTGATTGTACCTAACTGAGGAACAATGTAATTTTTTTATTCGGAAAACTGATGAACAACACTATTTGTTTAAAAAAACTGATGAACAACACTATTTGTAATTGATGAACATTATAATGTAACATCAAAGAAAAGCGATGAACATTATAATGTAACATTAAAGAAAACTAATTGATGAACACCGTGACTCAAATAGATGAACATTACGATTTCTTTTAAACAATGATGAACAAATTTTTATTGATAAACAATACTTTTATTGATGAACAATAAAGCGATGACCAACTCGTTTTATTGATGAAATAAAGCGATGAACAACTCATTTTATTGATGAAATAAAACTGATGAACAACTCATTTTATTGATGAAATAAAACTGATGAACAAAGTTAAATAGAACTGATGAACAATAAAACTGATGAACAACTCGTTTTATTGATGAAATAAAACTGATGAACAAAGTTAAATAGAACTGATGAACAATAAAACTGATGAACAACTCGTTTTATTGATGAAATAAAACTGATGAACAATAAAACTGATGAACAACTTATTTTATTGATGAAATAAAACTGATGAACAAAGTTAAATAGAACTGATGAACAATAAAACTGACGAACAACTCGTTTTATTGATTAAATAAAACTGATGAACAATAAAACTGGTGAACAACTCGTTTTATTGATGAAATAAAAATGATGAACAAAGTTAAATAGAACTGATGAACAACTCGTTTTATTGATGCATAGACCCACTTGAAAATATAACTGATGACCAAAACTAACTAATGAATTGATGAACATTATCAAAAATAAGTAGATCAAATACAAAGTTTTAACAAAAAATCACATATTTTTATTGATGAACAATATTTTTTATAAAATAATTTATTTGTTGACTCTTTTCCACCAAAATAGTACAGTAGTAAATTCCAGTGTACTCTAATGAAAAAATAATCCAATTTAATCAACCATTTGGTCCATCCTTTTCTAGCTTCTTCCAACAATGCTCTTTTGTTGACTCTCTTTTCCACCAAAATCATCACCAAGAATTTATTTAATTAAAATAAAAGATCAATGAAAACAAATAATCACTCTCCCCCGTTCTCCTTCCTTCTACACGAATTAAAAACCTCCAAAATCTTTCATATTGATTATTTTTTTATATGAAAAGGTATTTGACATCACCATCAAGTTCCATGATTTTTATAAAATTAAATCGTTGAGCCCGATCTTCGATTTAATAAGTTGTTAATTATGATGTCTTTCAAACAGATCAACGGCAACAACAATTTTAACAAAATCAACAACAATGTTACAACATCATAATCGTAATCACCGTTTGTGTGGGTAACCGTGTCGGCGGCAGTGGTTGTTTGGTGATGGAGTCGTGAACCCCACAATACATGTGTTTTCGTCGGAGGAGGGAGGAGTGGCGCGGAGGGGCTATTGGAGAGGTTGATAGAGATGGGGATATGTTGTGTTCGATGATCACGATGGTGGTTAGGAGGTTAATGGGAGAAGAAATGTGAAATGTCCAGTTTGCCTATATACATATGTTCTTTTTAATTTAATCAAATCTTGTATCATGATCCAATGGTCAAATGTTTTTAGACTTTGTAAAATTCACACTTTTAAATGATCCGCTACCAAAATATACATGTGATCGGTCCCAAACGGTCGGGTTTATTACACAAGTCAACCACATGAATGGTCAACCGTAATAAAAGTCAAACAGTCTAAAACCAAAGCAATTAAGTCCGGAGAGTTTAGTGTTTCCCAGTGTCGTTAAGTCCCAACGAGTATGCGATTGAATAGCTAAACGTGTAGTGATCGGGTGATATCGAGCAGAAAGGGTTAATGATAATACTAGATGACAAAGGAAAAATCAGAAAGAAAATTAAAAAGCTAAATTAGATTAAATAAACGCTATCACTATTTTTAAAATTGGATTTTCTTGATTGTTCTTTTATAAATTTGAATTAAAACTAATTTTAAACTTTAAAACTAAATTAAAATACTAAAATTATGAAAATAAAGAGGAAAATTGTGAAACTATTTTCAAAATTTAAAATAACTGAACAAACTTTTGAAAATTGAATTTGTATTTTTCGATTTATATTCTAATTTCTATGATTTAAAACTATTTAAAACTAATTAAATTGCTAAAATTACTATTTAAACTAGGAAAATTATGGAAAAATATTTTTTGGCTTTTATATTTATCTTAATCTATGAAAATTGAGAACTTATTTTTTGAAGATTTTCGATTTATTTGTATTAAAACTATTTAAAAGTCCTAAAACTGTTTTAAAATAGGAAAAATACTAAACAAGAATGGAAAAATCTGAAAAATTCAGAAAAGTCTAAAATAATATTCTAAATTTATGAAAATTATAAAACTATAGCTTATGTGAAGGATTAACAAGTCAGTGCAAACTGCTTGAGAATAAGCACTTAAAATAAGCTAAGAAGCACTAGAAAGCACAAAATGAACACGTAAGCTAGATTATACTAAAACAACTTAATACCAACCTATTTCAACAGACCTAAACCTCTAGATAACCAACTACAAGCTTATGAGTACAAAATCAAACAAGTGAATTTCGCCTGAGGAGTCGACTTCAAGCTTAAAATAAGCTATCTACCCTAGTTGGAACCCAAGACCGAGATATCACAATCTCAAGTAGACCGGCAAGGAGCTTATAAACCAAATCGAGACCCTAATTATCCAAAGTGAGCAGGCATAAGTCAGAAGATGCAGGTTCACAACTCAGTATGAGCTGAGTGTGAACAGGGCATATGAGGCCTGTTTAGACAGCTTATCTACTGCTTAAAATGATTTCCAAAAATTTGACAAAAATCAGATTTCAAAACTTGACCAATTGAACTTGAAAATCCCAAAGTTTCAATGATTTTGAACCAGTAATGAATCAATGAAAATTCAGCAAAGTTTGGTGAAAACTGAGTTTGACACTTTTGACTTTATAAGCAGTTTTGATAACTTTGACTTTTGTGAGATTTGAAACCAATTTATGAATTGATTTTGATGTTTTATAGTAAAATGGAACTGATGCAAGCTATATTATCTAATTCTAAACCTAAATGCTAGATCTCACCAACTGATTTAGACAGATTTGAACACTAGAGCGTGTTAAATGCAAATTTTGACTATCTCTATACTAGAATGTAAATTAGTGATCGAGAATGACTTAATAATGCTAAAGTAGACTAATGTAATCCTAACTAATCATAAACATGAACCTATATCTCAAAAGAATCTAATCCAAACACTAATTATGTGATCGATATGCAAGTTACTCAATCAAATCCTTAATATAAACCACTACTAACACCAACTTACAAACAACTAATGCAGACTATAATGATGCTAACTATAACAAACAATAGATCTAGAGCAAACAAATTCAAATGATATTAAGCAAAGTTGAGACGGATTATGAACTTACAAGAGGTCCAATTTGCGGTGAGGATCAATGAACCACTACCTAATCTGTTCTCAACCCATATCCAACTCGTAATCAACCCATATCCATAGCTATCTCAAAGAACACGTATTAATTCAACCATAATTCTGAACCTTTGACTTTTGTTGACCAAGATATAATATTGCTTGAAACTGAGTTATAAGCTTACTAAAAGCTATGGGCAGCTTTAGTAAGCTTATTTGAGTTATAATGAAGCTTATTGAAGCCTGGCTTTTAGTACATTTAAAATTGATTTTATGACATAAAATATAAAAACAAGAAACTTTATCAAACTTTGAATTAATGCTTAAAATGAGTTACAATAGACTAAATAACTTTAGTTCATTACAGGAAAGCTTAGGATTACAATTTAAGAAACTAATTAAGACAATAAAATTAAATACGACATACATGAAAAATAAAAAAAACTAGAACTCTCCTAACTCTGTCTTTTCTCCCTCTATTTATCATCAAAATGTCTTCCCACTTGCCTCTGAGTGTTTCCCACTTTTATTTTGAGCCATTGGATGAGTTGGGCTCTTTTTAGCCATTGATGGATTTTTGGCGGGAAAATGATATTTGCCAGTGGGGAGGGATTGAGTGCAAAGAAGAAGAAGCAATTAATGCTCCTTGTTGGTTTGTGGAGGTGGAGTGATAAGGGTGGTGTATGTGAGCTGGAGGCATGGCTGAGGGGTTGATTTGCAGAGCAGTTGGGGAAGGAGGGAAAAGGGGTGAGTGTTTGACTGGCTTTGACCGGGGGTTTAATAATAGGAAGAGGGTTCAAGTTGGGGGGTCAAGGGTATATTGGCAGGGGGTCAAGGGTCAAGTAAGGGTTCAAGGGGTTTGGTATTAAATAACAAGGACCATTCTTGCAATTTCTGATTTTTGAGGGACCGAACCTGCCAATTTTTCAAAGTTATTCCAAGGGTCAATCTTGCCAAGTTTCATTAGTACAAGGACCATAAAAGATAATTTTCCATTTTTAAACTTCCAAGGACTATTTTGCCAATTTTGAAACTTGAAGGACCAAACTTGTAAATTCTCCAAACCTTTACCCAAGGATCATTTTGATAAATTTTGATTTTGAAAGGACTTGGGTTGACTTTATTCAAAACAAATGCTCGTGGACCGATTTTGTCAAGATTTGAAAGTTGAGGACCGAACCGCCAATTATGCAAACTTAGCTCATTTTTCATCCGATTTTAAACATTTTGCATCCGAAACATATAAAATACAACTTTGGGATATTTTCAAGATTTTGATGCATTTAGTGTTTTAAATGTTTTGAGCTCAGATTGACTAAAATGATGAGTATTTACACACTCATCAACATGCAATCCTAGGGTTTCTACAAGTTTTACAAAAATAAAACCTAATTAAATCAATAAAGGGTAATCGACCCATATTAAAAAATTAGGTTTCAATTTTCAAAACCCTAGAAACCAATAAAAGCATGTAATAATCACAAAGATTCAATTTTATGTGTTTGGTAATTAATTACAACATATTAACGGCTCGTGATGCCATTGTTGGGTTTTACTAATCATAACAATTATAGAAAACACATAAACATCATCAAAGCATGCAATGGAAGTAATAGGAATAATACTTGTAAATTAATTAACCGAATTAAAAGTATATGCGTCATTTTGCGAATCAATGCAATTAGGGTTTATGAAAGCCTCAATTAAGATCAAGTATTAAGAAACCTTAAACCCTAATAAATTAGGGTTTAATAAATTGACTACACTAAAATTAACACCCAATTTACCAACACAAGTGCATTGGCCCTTCGTTCTTGTACACACGTATTAGTAGCGAATCAATGAGAAAAGCTAGGTTCTTGAATCACAAATAAACCAAACACTAATACTTGAGCTATGGAAAATCGAATCCTAGGGGTTGGGGATGTGGACGATTACCAAAGCACAGGGAGGAGAAGAGAAGAAGTTAGGGTTCTTTGGTGATCCAAGATTATATTTAATGAATACAAGGGTTTGTATTTATACATATCTAAACTTGGTGAACAAGAAAAGCCTCCCTTGGGCTTTGAGACCCACGATCGCCTAGGACTCCCAAGAGGGTTCTAGATCCTTCTCGCCTTCTATTTTCATCCTTAATCCTTTAATGTTACATTTAACGATCATAACCAAACTCCGTTAAATACCAACTCTCGTTAAGTGTTTTATTCGTGATCAAATAATTAAATATAACATTTTATATATTAATTATTTATACATTGATTCTCATACGTAATGTGTGCAATCCCGAAGTCTCGAGTTCGAATCCGGACATACGCATATTAAAATATATACATAACCTTTCAATCTTTAATCCAGAAACGCAATGAAAGAACCTGAGAGCCTTGGTGATAACATGCAAATTTTGGTTGGTAGGCTTTCCCACAATTATCATATCATCTGCATAAAAAAGATGGGAAATAGAAACTTTGTTAACGTTAGCACATTTAAACAAATTTCCATTTACCAAATTATCAATAACTATGTGAAGGCCATCCATAGCTATGATAAAAAGAAATTGAGCCATCGGATCACCCTGACGAAGACCACGATGGATAGAGAATTCCTCAGTTGGACTACCATTCACCAGAACCGATGCTCTAGATGATGTCAGACAAGCCTCAATCCATGCAATCAATTTCTCCCCAAATCCCATTGCTTTAAGAACCGAAAATAAAAAATCCCAAGATAAAGAATCATATGCTTTTGCAAAGTCAATCTTGAAAAGCATCAATTTTTTGTTCTTCTTTTTATACCAGTTGACCATCTCATTGAGAATAATAGGACCATCAAGAATCTGCCTACCTTTGATGAACGTTGATTGGACAGGACTAACAACGTCATCAATAACTTTTGCTAAACGATTAGCCAGAAGTTTCGCGATGATTTTATATTGAACACCGATAAGACTGATAGGGCGAAAGTCGGATACCATAGTCGGGTTGCTCACGAGAATATTATAAATGTAAAATCTGATCAACGCATATCATCAAGTGAGGGTACTTATATGTGTTTCGGCCATTAATATATTTTGTTTTCATCAAATCACAAGGAATCATTATACAACAAATGAATAAAAAGTAAAATACACGGTCGATTTTAATTTGTAGTTTTTATCGAGTTTCACCATACTTACGTTTTTCCTTTTTTTTTCTTTCTTTTTTTTTCCCTAATTTCTCATTAATAACTTATTAATTAAGAACGTGTGTAATTGATGATAAGTATCATGTTTTGCTTTCCATATATGTCTTTTAACAATGCCAACCTTTATACATGCTTTTTTTGACTTGGAAAATAAAAGACATAAAGTGTTGATTTGACCTAACTATGAAATAAATTCCCATATCAAAGACAACTATATGAAACATGTCGGTTTACGTGTCTTTTTTTCTATTATCGTAGCGTGTTTGGTACAACATCATGTAAAAAACTGATTGGTTATAATGATATTTAATCAATTTTGCCACAAATTTGATTTTATTTGCTGTAGTTAGAAAAACTATTTATAAAACTTGTGCACGCACGAGGTTTTGACACAAATTCTCAATTATGTATTAATCTCGACTTAGAAACAAATAATATAACTTGTCGTGAATGATATTTACTTGTTTGGACTAAAATGGACTAAAATAAGAGTTGTTTTGTATATATGTTTAAAAATTCACCTAATAGCATATGAAGATTTAGACATAATCAAATTTAGTTTAAAAATTATCATCTTTATTTTTTTTTGTAAAAATACAGGTTATAACAAATTTTATATGTGATATTTTTTGATTTATGTAGTCTACGGACTTGTTTGTGAAATGTGTTGATAATTATTGGGTTGATAATGTTTAATCTTTCATCTTTAGGTGTGGTCAGATTTTGTTGTTAAATTCTATACTATAAAAAGTGATGTTAACAAAAATAACTTGGAGATTATGTTATCAAGTTAGGATAAAAAATGTCGTTGCAGCAACTTCAAATCAATACAAAATACAGCACCTACGAATTAAAAAATACGACTAATTGTGTTCGTTAACAATACTTTCAATCAAAATAGTATGGACAAATTGCTAAACGACCTCTTTTATATTTTGTAAGTGCAATCTTCGCATACGGTTTCAAAATTGGTGAACCTTCATTTTAGAGCTTCTAACGGCTAAAAATGTGCATTATATTAAAAATGTGCATATATAATCATATATTTATAGTCCATACCATTCTTCTGATGTATAATATGATAAACTTACCTGATCCATTTCACCTTTCAAACGTTTAATCCTATCCGGTTTTAGATTATTTAAGTAATAATCCATTTTGTTGGCTTTGAACCCTCGAAAACTAACAAATCTATGATGAATGTCTCTGGGAAAGGCAAAAGGAATCTTTCTGCATAAATACATTGTTAATTTACATATGAGAAGACACTCAAATAGCCATAGTCGCAAAACTACAATGTTAATTACTAACACCTTACAAACAGCCCATAAACTAAATAGACAAACAATAGGTATAAGGTGTGTAGTAACTAACAAATCCAAAAGCGTATGAGACTAAGCTGTTATTAAATGTCTAAGGTGCCAACTTAACGAATTGATACTCAATTGCGTAACTTACTATTATGTATACTCATCGTTAATGTTATAAACTATTTTTTTTTAATATAAACCTCTAAAAACAAAACCGGAAATTAAGAAGCAGAGTAAAATGGGTTACTGGACTGAAACAATAAAATTGTCTGATTTGTCATGCCGCGCCTGTGCTGTACGATTCGTCAAACCATATGGTTACTAGACTGAAAACTAAAGATATATCTACATACATTTTACGTACCATGTAAAATTTGTTGTGTGTGTGCGCAGATAAGATTTGCCAGCCATGGTTACCAAAACACGAAGGGGATATTAAGATTATCTCTGCAGAAGTTAGAATAAGAACCCAGACCAAATTCTGTAACGAGCTTTAACAGCATATATATTCTCCTACAAAACCTAAAGCTTTTCAAATAAAGATTACACGAAACCAGAATCCTTTTTTGTCCTTGCCTTGCTTTTTATGCTGCCTTAGCTGTGAGACAAGCTAACGAGAGCTTGGAAAGCAGACCACATAGCTGAAGATATGAACCAACTCCGTCACAGATTCTCATATAGGCAAATCCAGTTTCCTGCAAATAGACAAGGAATCTTTGTTTCGTTATATATTCAAAAACATGACTTTATTAATGGTCTAATTGACTTCATGTTCTAACTCTTGCTACTATATGCATAACTATTTAAAGAATTAAACTTGCAAGACTTGTTCAATCATATGTAAATAGTAAATACTATCCATATTCCTATGTTCTAGACGTGGTATTTCATAATTTCATCAACATAGTTTTGATTCGTGGTTTAGTAAGTTTTTTAAGGTATTGCAGAAATGTAGCTGTTACCTTCATGAATTCCAGTTTCAGAAATTCGGCCATGTCATATTTCTTTATGATCCGGAAAAGGGTTGTGATGATATCAGTGGGGGAATAACCAAGGTCATACAGTTGCTTTAGACCAGAACACGCTTCGTCGAATTTGCCCTCAATGACATTGAGGGCCATGTTTTCACGTGCAAAGGATGAGGCTGGTCACAAACCTAAAAACCCAACCAAATGATACTTTTTAAGTGAATTTATAGGCAGTATATGATTGTTCAAATTCAGATAACAAGGAGAATTTTGTGACCTTAAACACATTTTCTTGGTTGACAAACCGAAAACCAGCAAAAGTGGCTTGCAAATTATTCAAAGCTTGTCGCATATCACCATCAGCAGTGAAAATAATTGCTTCAAGTCCTTCTGGTACATATGGCACCTACATCAGTTATAAAACATAGACCAGTTACTCGACTACAAGACTTGACAATTTGACATACACATGAAGTAGTAATATCAAATTAACAGTTTTCTGTAGCAATACAATAACTTACCTTTTCAGCATCGACCACAATCATGAGACGGCCAAGAATCTCCTGATCAGACAGCCTGGAAAACCGAACAAGTGCACATCTACTCTGGATGGGTTCAATGAATTTTGCAGATGTGTTGCAAGCAAGAGCAAAACGGGTAGAATTTGAATAAATTTCCATTGTCCTCCTCAATGCTTGTTGAGCTCCAGATGTCATGCTAATATACAAAAAGAAATATCAGATATTATGTTTGGGCCAAAGATATGTCACAGTTAAATGCAAATTGATGAAGATTAGTTTGCTTATGTGAAAGAATGCTGTGTATGAAAAATACAGTCACATAAATAAAACACAGTCGTTCTCACCTGCCAGCTTCATCCAAGAATCAAGATGATTACTTTGTGCCTTCCAGGGGGTAAAGTAACTTTCTTCTGCGCAAACATCTTAATTTTGTTTCTCACAACATCAATACCTCTGCAAAGAAACAAATAATGATGAGATTCAACATCTACGACATTTGCAGAAGAAGAGGTAGAAACTCAACTAGCAGTCTGCAGACCTGTCATCTGATGCATTTAGCTCTAAAACAACCTCCTTGTAATTTGGTCCAAGTAGTTCATGTGCAAGAGCTAATATGCTTGTGGTCTTACCAGTTCCAGGAGGACCCTACAAACCAGAAAACAGAATCATGTCAAAAATGGTATAAAAAAATCAGTCCCTCTAATATATGGCTCAAGTATATATTAGTCAATCCGGACAAACAACTTTGCATGTGTCTGCTTCTACACTTAAAATCTCTTTGTTCATTCTAATTTCAGAAAAATGGGTCTGCTTTCATTTCTTATCACGATGCACACATTTATTGGACTAGAAAAATGGGTTTAAATGAATGGTGTTTAGTTAGTCTCTTTATGACGGTGTTGCAACCGGAGATTGAAAAGAGGGTTATTTTTCAACCTAAAACACTTCATGATGCTTATCATCTGGCTAAGTTTCAAGAAACAACTAACAATTTCATGAAAAGGAACTCTAATACACCGTTGTCCTGTTGTTCAAATTTTGATAATTCAAAAGAAGTAGAGAAAGAATGCATTGAGTTAGTGGGATATGAAGAATGTCGTAAAGAAAAAGTTAATGTCGAAGGTAAAGAAAGTAAATGCATTGATTTTATTGCTCTTGATGATGTGGGTAAAGAAATCATTAGTGACATTTTATTATGTGATAATTTTGAGCATGGCGGGAAACATATTGAAGGGTCACGGTCTAGTTGGGCATCTATCTCAGTGACTACTACTGGAGTTGCTTTCTGGCAATACCTCTAGCAGGGAAGAATGTCCAGCAGACTTAGTGACATCATGGCAGGGGGAAGAAGTTGGAGTTTTCACGTTTATGTTGACAGCTGAAAGTGGTACAAAAGTTGATATAAGCATTGCTGGGATTGATTCAGTGGAGTTAAAAAAAGGTCAAAAATGTTGAGAAATATTCAGAAATGTTGAGAAAGTGAGGAGATTGAGTTGTTTGGTTATTGTTGTTTGGATATGGGGAAGTCGTTTGAAGTTGATAAAAAGATCCGTTGGAAGGAGAAAACACCTTGTATTGTGTTTATTGGTGAGATAGAGGTAAAAGAGGAGCGGGTTTAGGATGGGGAAATGATGAAAGGGAACAAACACTTGATCAATAGTTGACTGAATTGGATGGGTTTTCGGGTAATAAGAGATTTTTGAATGAATGTGAGGTGGTTGTTGCAGAAGAACAAGTGGACAAGGTTAGTAGTAATGTAACAAAGGACAAGATTGGATTGGGTGTACGTGAAGGCAAGGGGATTTGATCGAAGAAGAGTGCAAATCAGTTTATTATATATGGTTGATTTGGTATGGGAAAAGCTTGACGAGGTGAATGGAAATACGGTATACATAACTGGTAGTTTCAAGGAATTCAATGGTGAAAATAATGAAACTCGCTCTTGGGATGAGCAGAATACATTTGCCAATACATAACTGGTAGTTTCTCTTCCTCTCAAATTGTAACCGTTTGATTCTAATAATCATCCATAAGGTCCAATTCTTATTCTTGATTCATTAAGAATTCATCTTTTTACTCTAGTTTCTATACCATTTCCTTAGGGAAATCTATAGACTCATATCAATATCATCTAAAACAACAAACAATTAGCTTAAATGGTTAATAACATACATAATAAAACTGTAACTTAATTGAACAAACACGCAAAGTCTAGTATTTCAACACATATAATAACTTACAGCTAAGATGAAATTAAGCATGTTACCATGACGTGCAATAACTTGAAGCCGTGACACAGCATCTTCTCCACCCATGGGATCGAGTACCCGTCACTCGCCATTCAATTGCTTTACAACCCCTAGCTACTGTAACAACTCGATGATAACCTTTTTGGTTTTGCTCCCTTGATTGTTTCTTTTCTTCATTTTAGGTCCCTCTCTTAGAATTAATAAAAAAATAACTTTAGATTGTATTTTCGAGTATTACTTAAACAATTAAAAAAAATTACTTGACATACTTCAAAAACATTAGGGTTCAAACTTTACTGGATATACATTTGTGGTTGGCATGGAAAGATTAAAAACATTCATTAACATATACTAATTAGGCGAGTCATATATTAGCTTTTCATGAATAAACTAATCCGCTTATGATCTTTGCACTTTACATGTCAACATGTTTGAGGTAGAGTGTGTATATCATTTTTAGCATTAGTTTCGTAAAACTAAAAAGTTGTACAAAGTTTGAGAGTTTAGCGTTGAGTCGCGTGAAAAAGCAGACACAAAGGGTCGAGTTGCAATGAAGGAAAGGTGTGAAGCGATGTTAAGCCTACATAACGCGACTTGTTTTATGTAGCTAACATCATGCAGACGAGAATACAATTTTTGGGCATTGTTTATTGTCACTAGCATCAAGTTTTTAAGATTCAAGCTTTTTTCTCCTTATATATACTTTCTATAACAACTAATTAAACTACTTAGCACAAAATATCATGTCATTGATAATATTTTTATATAAGTGCAACAATTGTTCAAAACACTATGCTCAAACCGTTTCACTATCCTTGTGTCAGCATTAGATAAAAAGCATGCTCATCATTAACGTGAAAGGAATGTTACATACATTTGTATGCAATAATGTCATGTACTACATACGATACCAATACCATACATCAAGAAAGGATCATAAATACGGGTACTTTATACATAAAATGTCCATATTATCCTACACGTGTCTCGACAAAAGAAAATGATTGGTTGCGTTAGGCCTTAAGTGATATGATGACGTATACGGTCCGAAAGACGTGCTCGAAGGACACACATTCGAACGACAAGTAAGACGGAAAGACTATATTGATTAGTATGACATGGTGAGGGTGAGGTGTCAAGGGCAAACACTCTTTTATCCGACATGCCTTTTATCCAGCGGTGATGTTTTAAAAATCGGATTTTTAATTTATCCGGTTGAGTCATTGGGCATCGGTTCGACCGTTGGATCAACTCGATTTTACATTTGAATTTTTTGTCCCACCGAGTCAACCCGGTTTTTATTAAAAACAAATTGAAAAAAATCAAACCCGGCCAGGTTTCAAGACCTGGGTTGACCCGGGTCACTCAAAACCCGACGGGTCTAACCGGCTAACCCACTTTTAAAAACCGGTTTTCGACCCGTTTTGTGGCGAACACGGTCCGACCGGTTGAACCAGCTGGTTTGACCCGGGTTTGAAAACATTGCCTAGCGGTTCTTTCTAAGATCGAACGTGCACCGCCTACTCGGATATAAAACGTGTCATGCCATGTATCGCCTAGGCTAGACATAGCTCAGTGTGTCATCCTTATATGTTGTCAAGTACAAGGTACAATACACTGATTAAGATGGTATAAATACTACCACCTTACTTGGTTTTAGGTAGCACATTTATTACACATTTACTAGTTACTCGGCCATAACTCAATCTTACTCTCACGTCTGAGCTTAATCTTGAAATCAAACTCAAAACAAGGCTAACACGTGTCTTTCTATTGTGTCAGATGCATTGAGGACGGTATTCGTCACGTGCTAAGGATCCGACACCTCACAAGCATGGGAAGTATTTAATTGCTTCTGCATTGTCAAAAAGTTAGTCGTCGCATAGTTGCATCAAACAATTAAAACTAATTTCCCTGTATAATGCAAAGTAAAATGAAGCGTTTTCATTTCTACGTACTTGTTAAATGATTTTGATTATTAACTTTTTGTTAAATAGCCTTTCGCTTAATAATAGAAGCTCAATAAAGTCTTAACCAATGGAGTAGTCATAACTTATAAGTTTTAAGACATGTTGTAAGATCTGAAATGCAACAAGGTGATCCACTTGGACCTTTTCTTTTGCTTTAGTGTTACATCCTTTGGTATGTAAGATTAGAGACTCCTTTAACCTTTCTTTTTTTTTGGGTAAAGGGTTACCCCGGTAAAGTATATTAAAACCGAAAAAAGTTAAGTACAAATGGAATATGGCTGAAATACCATATTTACCTCAAGCTAACCAGCTTGAAAAACACCTAAGACTAGTGCTTATAACATGCTATAAGCACTTACAACTCTAGAAACAAAAGATGCACCTAGAACAAAATATCAACTGAAACAAGCTAACCGGTGATTCTGTGAAAGATGAACTTTCACCTCCTTTAACCTTTCTTTTCAAGCTTGGTATTTGGATGATGGCACTATTATTGGAGATACTTTTGTGGAAAACTAGAAGGGGTTGAATAGTTTTGCCGATTTTAAGTTAGTTTCAAAACTTTAGATTCGTTAATATATGATATCTTATGGATGTAGAAAGTATAGATCTAATGATAAAGCAAGTAAATAAAGTAAAGCAAAGGGATAGAAAAGACACAACCGATGTATAGTGGTTCGGCTACAAGGACACCTTCCTTGCCCTACTCCACTCCCAGTCACCTACTCGAGAGTTCAAGCACTATGTCAACAAACTCCTTCACTGGGCGGAGAAGCCTTCACAACGTTGCTTACATTTTTCCCAAGACAAAGCTAGATACCGAGTCCGTAACACGGTGGACCAAACCAACACGACTATTACACAACAAATATGTGAAATATCAAATACAAGATCTTCGCTACGTAAATCTTGCGGGTGACAAATCAATCAAGGACCCCTTGCTTGGATGACTTTTAGAATGCTCGTGATCTCGCCTTAGAAGGATCTATATGAGGATCACAATAGAAAGAAAGAAGAACAACTCTCTAGATCAGTGATCTATATGTTAGAAGAGAATGAGAGTGTTTGAGAGATTTAGTAAGAAGAGGGTCGGTTAGAATGAAGAAATGGCTCTCATTTATAGGCAAAATCTTCCATGTTCCTGGATCCCACGGATCCCTCCCACTGGGATCCGTCTAGTGTAATCCTAGGGATCCGTGGGACGCCCTCTTTGCCCATGGGTTTTTGGTTATGGGTCATGGGTTATGGTTGGTCCATGGGTTTTCTTTAGATTCAATGTATCTAAGTATACATTGTATCTAGCCAACTAGGTATGGGTTATGATCCATGGGTTATGGTCCATGGGTTGTGGTTTTACCCATCCTAATAAACTATTACAACAAATGCTTCATTACTACATTTTTGTATTTAAATGGCTATATGTAAATGCTTTACAAAAGTAACATGTATCCTTATAATTATACTTAAGATAACATTATATTTGATATCAACAAAACACAAAGAGATCGCAAAATATTAATAAACGTTTTTACGATTTATTTGTATTAACAATCTCCCCTTTTTTGTTGATGACAAAACATAATGTTATGATGAGTAAAACTTAAGAATAGATGTAAGCTTTGAAAGCCCATAAGTTTTACTTCTTCTCCCCTTTTGTTGAAACAAAAGTTAACCTGGAAGAAATAAAAGTGTGGAAAAATTAGTCCACGATAGCTAACTCCCCTCGACGATAGCTCCCCTAGTTTGGGCGTCAAGTGAAGAAAAATAAAAATCCTACAAAGAGAAAGGTTAGTAACATGCTTAAATAATCTTGTGATTGCCGAGAATCAAGATTGGGAGCCAAGGTATGTAAACGATGCCTTGTAATAAAACAAAAATTGTAGTGGTATTTATGCCACCTACAAGCATGTAAAAATAAGAACAAGACTTGTTCTTGAAAATGACTTCAAAAGAAAAGTACTAAAATAGAAAATAGTAGTAATGATTCCTTCCATGCTTGCATAAGGTTATGGATGGAGGTTTGGATGAGTAATGGTATTGATGCGATCAAGGATGAGGTTGAGTATGAATCGCATTTCTTCCCTAACTTCTATTGCAATTTCCCAGTGGATTGGCAATGTTCACGATGTAGGTAATGTGGGTAATGAGTACGAAAATCTTCCGGTTTGTTTTGATTTGTGAGTTGCGGAAGTTGTGGTGGAAAAATAGGAAAATACGGATCAAAGTCCGGAATGATTGGAAGTGGTGGTGGAAAAGAACCTAGATGTTCTTGAAGTTTAATGGGAGCTAAAGGTGGTGATGTTTCAAGATCATTGAATGTTGTGTTTGGAGAAGTTGGAGGTGTCAAAAAGGCTAATTCTTTTTGCTTTGGTTGTTGAGATCTTGTTGGAGTCGTAAGGAGTTCCAAAAGAGTGATTTTAGGTGGTGAATGATTTGGTGATGAAGTTGGTGTACTTGTTGGTGATGAAAGAGGTGCTATAATGGAAGCATCTTGTGGTGAGTTAGTTGATGGTGATGAGCCATATGATGGTTTTCCTAAGCAACAATATCGGATGTTAATCCGTGCGGATATCCTAGAGTTTGATTTTGGTATTTTGGAAGGTGGAAGTACAAAGGTTTGGATTTCATGGAGATGATTGTTTGTACTAGGTGATTCATCTAAAGGGTTTGTGGATGACATGGTGTATTTTGTTTGTGAGGATGAGATGGATTATGCAAGCATTTTGGGAGTTCTATATATAGAAAACAAAGCATTGTAATGAATGCTTGACCCAAAATGTGGATTAAAATCTAATGATTAGATATGAATTTAAGGCATGTGATCATGAGAACACAAGCATTAAAGAGCATACTCCAAAAATAAAACAAATGTGGATTTTTCATCCAAAGTGAGAAAAATAGAAGGTAAAATAGCTTCATCTCAAGGATCCCACGGATCCTTCCTCGAGGATCCGTCCAAAGATGAAAGCGGGATCCGTGGGTCCAGTGATTCGAGCAAAGACAAAATTTTCCTTTTTGGAAATATTTTTGCCTAGTGTGTGCCTATATGCAAACTATTTGGAGTTGCGGTTATCTCGACTCCTAAGAAGAAAAAGAAAAATAAACTAGAAGTAGAAAAGCATCATATTGAGATAACCCGAAAACACATATTTAGTACTTGAGTACGTAATTTAGTGTTTATCAATGCTCCTAATTCATTGTTGCTTAAATGAATGTACCCGAAAATACATATTAGTTATGTATCTCCTTTAGTATTCATCATGAGATGCAATGAAAACGGGTTTATACTTTGTATTAATAATGAAAAGGCGATTTGTCCTAGACGTGAGAAATTGCTTTTGTGAAATTGATACGGGAAGGTATCATCCTTTTAGAAAACATTTTGAAAAGAGGTTTTCTTTGAAAATGTGTATGTAGTTATGTGTTTGCAACTTTAAAAAAAATAAGAAAGCTATAAGTGGAAAACTTATCTTGGGTTTTGAAAATTCCCGTATTGTTTGTGAGTTGTGCGTGAAATAGAGATCCTAGACTCAGAAAAAAGAAGGCTAGTGTTTACATACCTTGTAGAGTCAAATAAGTTACGACGTTTGTTCCATTAGACCATGACCAAGACGAAGTAGGTTGAATTGTTCCCTCTTCAATGGTTTGGTGAGGACAACGGCCATGTTGTCTTCGGATGCTACCTTCTCAATAGAGATGTTCCCTTTTGAACATTGTCTCTTAGAAGTGATGACGAATCTCTATATGCTTTGTGCGAGAATGCAATACCGGATTCTTGCTTAAGTCGATGGCACCTTTATTGTCACATAGGATGGCTATGTCGCTTAGTGAATGTCGTGTCGACTAACGCTTGTTTCATCCATAGTGCTTGTTGGCATGCTTTGCCGTGGAGACGTACTCGGCTTCGATTGTTGATATTGCTAGTGCCGTTTGTTTCTTAGAAAACCAAGATGTTAAACAACATCCCATGAAAGTACATACCCACTTGTACTTTTTCTATCAACGTAATCACCGCATGGTCAGAATCTGCATATACAATTGTTTCTACTCTCGTTCCCTTTGGAAACCGTAATCCTAATTGTGTTGTGCCCTTAATGTATCTAAATATCCTTTTTACGGCTTCTAGGTGTGATGTTTTAGGGTCTTCTTGAAACCTAGCACATAAGCAAGCACTAAACATGATATCCGGCCTACTTGCCGTGAGGTAGAGAAGACTACCTATCATGCCATGATATTTTGTATTATCGACGGATTCGCCGTCTTCATCTTTTGTGAGTTTGGTGTCGGATGACATTGGTGTCCTAATTGGTTTCGACTTTTCTAGACCGAATTTCTTTAACATCTCCTTTATGTATTTAGATTGATTAAAGAAGATACCATCTTCTACTTGTTTGAATTGTAGACCAAGAAAGAAACTAAGTTCTCCCATCATACTCATCTCAAACTCGTCATGCATGATTTTAGAAATCATCACACATGTCTTGACAAGTGGATTCGAATATAATATCATCTACATATATTTGCACTATGATTATATGTGACTCTCTTTTCTTAGTAAAAGTGTGTTGTCAACTAACCCCATGGTATAGTTGTGTTTAATTAAAATGACTTGAGTCTATCATACCAAGCTTTTGGAGCTTGTTTAAGACCGTAAAGGGCTTTCTTTAATTTATACACATGTTTGGGTTTTTTAAAATCGATGAAGCCCGGAGGTTGAGCTACATATACTTCTTCATTAATGAAACCATTTAGAAAAGCGCTTTTGACATCCATTTGATAAAGCTTTAGATCATTAGCACAAGCATACGCAAGAAGTATTCTTATAGACTCTAGTCTAGCCACGGGGCATAGGTCTCATCAAAGTCTATTCCTTCTTGTTGGTTATACCCTTGGGCAACGAGTCTAGCCTTGTTCCTAGACACTACTCCGTTTGCATCTAATTTGTTTTTATAAACCCATTTGGTTCCTATTATAGTTTGATTACTAGGTGGAGGGACAAAGATCCAAACATCATTAGAAACGAATTGATTTAGTTCTTCTTGCATAGCCATTACCCAACTCTCATCTTTTATGGCTTCTTGTGTATTCTTAGGTTCTATGGTTGAAACGAAACAAAACAAGCTACTTTGGTTTTGAACTTGAGACCTTAATGTTCGTTCGTTTAGCTTTCCTATGACTTTATCTACGGGTGATCTTTGGACTCTTTAATGTTTATGACTTCATCATTTAAAGGTTCTTCTTCTTCATTTATCTTTTCTTTATTACTATAGCTTCACTTTCTATAATCTCGTCATCGACAAGAGGTGGAGAGGGTTTGGGTGGACTTTCATCAAATTTTATATTTAAAGACTCTTCTACCTTCATTGTTTCTTTGTTTAATATGACGTAAGCTTTGCTATTTGGAGAGTAACCTAGAAAGATACCTTCGGTTGATTTAGGATCAAATTTTGTAAGGTAATCTTTAGTGTTAAGAATAAAACATTTGCTTCCAAAGACTCTAAAGTGATTTAACGTAGGCTTTTTGCCTCGGAGTAACTCATATGGAGTTTTACCTAAGATTGGTCTAATTAAGACTCGATTGAGTATGTACGTTGAAGTATCAACGGCATTACACCAAAACTTTTGAGGTATGGATTGTTCATTAAGCATGGTTCGACTCATTTCTTATAGGGTTCTATTCTTTCTTTCTACTACCCTATTCGATTGTGGAGTGCGTAGAGCCGAGAAGTTGTGAGTAATACCATTAGCGTCACAAAGGCTCCAAATTGCACTTCATTATCGAATTCCTACCATGATCCGTCCTAATAGACACTATAGGACTTCCTAGTTGTCTTTGGATCTTTTTGCTTAATATTTCAAAATAATTAAAGGTTTCCGTTTTGTTCTTTAAAAATTTTATCCATGTATACCTAGAGTAATCATCCACTATGACCAAAGTGTAGTAGTTGCCTCCACAACTTTGGATAGCGGATGGACCAAATAAATCCATATGTAGTAATTCTAGACACCTAGTTGTAGACACCATGTTTTTAGCTTTATGACTAGAATGAGCTTGTTTTCCTACATTACAAGCATCACAAAAGTGATGTTCATATTTTAACTTAGGTAGATCTCTTACTAGATCTTTGGATGATAGCGATTGAAGAATTCGTATGTTGGCGTGACCCAATCTTGATGCCATAAGGTTGAAGTATCATCCATAGAGGTAAGACATAGTTTGTCTTTAGGTTCATTACCAATTTTAATGACATAGACTCCATGTTTCCTAATTCCTTTTCCTATGGTTATGCCATTTTTAATATCTTACTACGGTTTTGGTAAAAGTATATTGCACTTTTATCACATATTTGTTCTATACTTAAGAGGTTAAAGTTTAGGTTTTCTACGTGACACACATCGTTAATGGTTAGAGATTTGTTAGAAATCGTACCTTTACCGATGATTCTACTTTGCTATTTCCAAACACCACATTACCTCCATTGAAGGATTCATATGTGGAGAATAGATCTCTATTGCGGTCATGTGCCTCGTGCACCCGCTATCCTTGACCCATTCATCCGGGTCTAGGTCGACCTTTAAGCGTACCTCGTCATTTGCCATGAGACAAATTTCTTCGTCCTCCTCGTCGCTCATTCCCCATGTGCCGCTCACGAACGCTTTTGATGATCCCGTTTGGGACACTTACTAATAAAGTGGTTTGGGTCCCCACATTTAAAGCAAGTACGATCATCTTTTGGCTTCTCGTCTCTTTGCTTTTCCGAAGCCTTTCTTATCGTCATACGGTTGTTTGACGTATTCGTTTTACTCACCTAAGACCACTAAAGCGACTAAAAATACCCAAATACGATCAAAATATGTCAAAAATATCATCGGAATGTGTTTTATGTCTTGCGGTACAAAAGGATTGAAAATAGAGCGAAAATGAGCAAAACGAGCAAAAATCAAGCCAAAATCGGAAAAGTCTTTGAAAAGCGGGTGCACGGATATGATTTTCACGATTGTTGATCAATTGAAGACCGGACACGTTTTAGAGTGGGTTTGGGAAAACCATCTTAAAACCTAACCAATAACCCAAAATCACCAAATTACCCTTCCCCGAATCCCAAAATGACGAATTTACCCATCAAAACAAAAAAAAAATCCAAAACAATACAACTAAAATACTTTTACAAAATCTTTTAACCCTTTAACCTTCCTTTTTCTTCACCCCTCTCATTTGACCCGACCCTTTCTTCTTTACCTTTTCCCTCCAAAAACCCACCTTCTTCCTGCTTTCTCTTTAACCCAGGAACACTCAATCCAGCTACTTCCTTTTACCCAGTATCACCACATCCCCAGAACCCTAATCCTACCTTTACCCTGTTTCCCCAATCCCAAACCCACTCAAACTAATCCTCATTTCCATGTATGCCACCATGGCAATCCAAGTCAAAAGACCCCATGGACGACTCAGTTGATCCAAAATGGTACCTACCAATTGAATGGATGGGATCATCTCAAGAAAGCACAAGATTGGTACTTAGTGGTTTCTCTCATAGAAGAAACACAAGAGGCTCAAGGATTGAAGACATTAGTTTTAGTATAAATTAGACATTGTATGCCAATGTATAGGGCAACCTTTATTTTAGTTTTAAAATTAGTTTCGTTTTGTTAAGTTGTATTGTCCAAATTTTTATTAATGAAAAGTTTTCGTTCTTCATTTATTAGTTAACTATTTCTGCTTTTATGCAAATAAGCACATAAGTGCCTATTTGCCTATCGTACTTATTATTTGTCCTAAGGTCTCAAGTTAATTTCATAGTAGTTTTTACAAGAGAAAAGTCCAGTTTAGTTTAAAACAAAGAAGTTACTAAAGAATTTTCACCCTTAAAGGATGTTTGGTTCATGGGTCAAAATGGGTCGAGATAAAGTGTTGACCAAAATTGGGTTTAAAAATCAGTTTAGCACAAGCATTTGAGTCAGTGTTTAGGGTTGGAAAAGAGTTTTACTAAGTTTAACAAGTTTTAAGTGTTATCTGTTTCAAAGAAAAAAAAAGAACAAATATTTTCTTTTGAATTCTGTCAGTTTTCTCTTTAGCCATTTAGTCAAGTTTTTGTTAAGATAAAAAATTTTAAAAATTAAAAATATTGAGTTTAGTAGCTTATTTAACTTGGGTCAAAAGAGAAAAAATCAAAAAATTGTTTTAGTAGGTCTGCTAATGGTTGAAAGTGGGTCATTTGGCCATATTTCTGTTCTGTGCTGGTTAATCAGTCCAACTCCAGGATTTGTTAGCTTATTAATAAGCTGTAAACAGCTTATTTAGGCAATCATTTGGGGGAAAAAGGTAGTTGGCTGGGTGGACACAAAGTAGGAAGAAGCTCAGGATCTAACTCTCTTTCTAGCTTATCTCAAATAAGCTACAAAAGGACCACCTATGGCTATTTGTGACCTTGCAGTTCAGCAGCACAGGTCACTATTTTGACTTAATTTTTGCTTATCAGTTCTTGTAATCTGCTAATTAGGTTCCTTTAAGTTTATTAGTTTATGTTTAGTTAAATTACAGCTTATTAGGTTCTCCATAGTGCTTATCCATTGCTTATTTCCCATATCTCTTAGTTTAGGACTTCCTTTAGAGTAACTTAAGCCAACTGCTTTCCCCCTTTATTTTTACCTTTTATAGCTTATCACTCAATATGTTAGCTGGTTTATGAATTTAATTTTGTTTATCTTAAACTGTCATAGCTTATTTGTGCCATTCAGTAGCCTAAAAGGTTGTTTGGTTGGGACTGTCCAAAAAAGGTGAACTAATAAGTCGTTCTCGACTTTTGGGTGTGTTTCCTAAGTTCGGTTTTCATAAAAATTTCTCATCTTTGATTGCCCTTTGATTTCCAAAAGCCAAAATCCAAAAAAAAAATATGTTCGCAAAAAAAGGCAGTTGCTAGGATTCGAACTCGTATCTCTACACTCCCACACAAACACACTCACCATCTTGCCCTTGGGACTTCTTTCGTAATTATTTTGCACAATTAATATCTTAAGGACGTTTGGTAGTTTTACCTTTAAGCTCTTTTCACTTATTTCTTTATTTCCAAAGCAAGTCACTGCTTTATCATTTTCCTAGATTAAGAACCGTTTAAAATACTTTTTGTGATTTTTTTCAAATTTTTCTAAATTAGTTTAGTATTTTTAATTAATTGTTTATATTAAATTAGTTTTTAATTCGTAGAAAATAATTTAAAAGTCAAAAAAATACCCGGTCTTTTTCTAAAATTATTTTTAGTCAATTAGGACGTAGGAAAATTAGTTTTACACCCGTAGGCCTTAAATTGCAAAAATTTTACGTTTATGGCTCGGGTGGTTCCCGGTTTTTACGTGTTTTCGTTTTAGCACCCTAGGACGTAGTTTAGCTTCATTTTATCATTTATTAGGCTTAGTAGTAGTTAATTTGTAGTTTACTTTGTTCCCGTTGCCCTAATTACTTTCCCGTTATTTAATTTGTAGAAAACGTAATCAAATCCAAATTCATTAAAACCAATTCAAGTTATAAATCACGAAACTCAACGAATCCTTCCATTCACACCTCGTTAGGACACGACCCGGGAAATCACTTTTACGGTATCACTTTTATCACACCCGTGAGATTTGGCACGTTAACCCTTTTCCTAAAAGGTTAATTTGTCGAGTTTCTGTTAATTTGATATATTGATATTGTGTTTTCACCACTCACAAACAACGAATCACGTATCTTCCCTTTCTTCTGAAAAACTTTTTAAAGTCCCTTACCGCCATAGCGTACTCCTCGTCGTCACTATTCGAGGGGGAGTTCTCTTCATCGCTTGAAGCCTTTTTGGCTTTAAGGGCAAGAGATTTGTGTTTCTCTTTCACCTTTGAGGCTTCGGAGTCTTTAGCAAGGACAAGCTCGTAGACTTTTAGGTTGCCTATGAGTTCATCGAGGGTGATGATTGTCAAATCTTTTGACTCTTCAATCGCCGTCACCTTGGATCTCCACTTCGATGGAAGTGCCCTTAGATATCTCCTAACATGGTTACGGCTAGAAAAAGATTCATCAAGTGCTTGTAAAGATGTAATAATAGTATTAAAGTTAGCAAATGAATGATCTATAGTTTCCTCATCCGATATTGAAAATTGTTCATATTGTTGAACAAATAAATCAATTTTATTATTTTTAACTTGTTGGTTCCTTGATGAGTTACAACTAAAGAATTCCAAATTTCTTTAGAGGTTTTAAGCATAGAAATTCTTTGAATTCCTTTTTGGTAAAGCATTATATAAAACCATTTTGCTTCACTATTTTTAGAAAGCTTTTCTTCAATTCATAAATTAGTTTATCATGAGGTATGTTAACTACATTCCTTTATCATCTTTTGAGGTAGCCTCAAAATTGCCTTCAACAATAATGTACCAAAGATCAATATCTTTAGATTTCACATATGTTTGAATCTATATTTCCAATATATAAAACCATTAGTTTCAAGTAGTGGTGGTCGTTGCATAGATTGCCCTTCCTTATAATTTTCGAACCCATAGTGATCGAAAAGTTTTAAAATACAATTTTACTTTAAAACTTTTATAAACTTAGCTCGATACCAATTGTGGAAAACTAGAAGGGGGTTGAATAGTTTTACCGATTTTAAGTTAGTTTCAAAACTTTAGATTCGTTAATATGTGAGATCTTATGGATGTAGAGAAAGTATAGATCTAATGATAAAACAAGTAAATAAAGTAAAGCAAAGGGATAGAAAAGACACAACCGATGTATAGTGGTTCGCTACAAGGACACCTTCCTTGCCTACTCCACTCCCCGAGTCACCTACTCGAGAGTTCAAGCACTATGTCAACAAACTCCTTCACTTGGCGGAGAAGCCTTCACAACGTTGCTTACACTTTTCGGTACAAAGCTAGATACCGAGTCCGTAACACGGTGGACTAAACCAACACGACTATTACACAACAAATATGTGAAATATCAAATACAAGATCTTCGCTATGTAAATCTTTCGGAGTGACAAATCAATCAAGGACCCCTTGCTTGGATGACTTGTAGAATGCTCGTGATCTCGCCTTAGAAGGACCTATATGAGGATCACAATAGAAAGAAAGAAGAACAACTCTCTAGATCAAGTGATCTATATGTTAGAAGAGAATGAGAGTGTTTGAGAGATTTAGTAAGAAGAGGGTCGGTTAGAATGAAGAAATGGCTCTCTATTTATAGGCAAAATCTTCCAATGTTCCTCGGATCCCACGGATCCCTGTGCTTGTTTACTTGTTCAATCGCCTTATCTCTTTCTATATTACTTGTGTTTGTAAAACTAGTGACCTAACGATGGTATCAATCGCCTACTAGTTGGGTGAATCGTGTTTGTTTTGAAGTGGGTTTCGGTCCTACGCCTAAACGCACCTTGATACTGGTTCGCTTAAAACATCTTTTTAACCTTTTGAATCCAAGATTCTTGTCCTTTCAATGTCTTAAGGTGTTAAAATACGTGTTTTGGCAAAAGTTTCAAACTTTATCGTGGATAGTTGTTTTTGAGCGTGTTTTGTTCTTGGGTGTCGTTCTCGCGCGTAACCTGCTTTAGCCGCTTTGGTACATCAAGTTTCACACTTTTGTGTTCTTTTGGTACTATTGAAGCTATTCCATAACAAAAATCTGGTTTAGAAACACATTTGGGCAAATTCAACATTACGAGTAATCCTACGCCGTGTTGAAACCCTAAAATTACGCGTAAGATTATCCTTGGCTTGATCTTCATTTTCGTGGTTTATTCCGTGTTTTCTTACTTGGATAAGTCCGAAAATCGTCGACTTTGGATATCTTTTGCCTTTGTGATAGTGTAAAAGATCATTTGGGCAAAAACCCTAAACTTACGCATAAGCATAAGCTTCGCGTAGAAATCCCACGCATAAGATTTACTTTACGCGTAAACTTAGGTCTACGACAAGGTAATCCCACGCCTAACTTTCTCGCCTAACTTTTGTCTCGCATAACTTTAGTGTTTTCCCTACTTACGCGTAGCTAAAACCTACACGTAACTCCTTCATTATTACGTAACTTTTGGTGTTTTTACGCATAAATGCTACTTGGTTTCTTGATTTTTCTCGCCTAAGGACACTTCATCAACAAAGGTTCATTAGACTACAAAGATCCATTTTACTACACAAGTTCATCAACATGTCTCAACCACCATACTCTAACTATTTCCCTCACACTTATAATCATCAACAACAACAACAATTAACTCCACAACATCAACAATGGAATCAACAACAAGCAATTTATCAACAACAATTTAATCAAGAACATACTCCACAAATTGGTGCAATTCCACCACCACAAATGGTTCAAACACCGCCAAGTCTTCAAGTTCAACCCTACACAAACGATTTCAATCAACATCCATCAAGGAACACTATGAAGGAACCCACTTGGTTTGCAAAGATGTGTGAAGCTTTAAGCGACCAACAATCAATTCATGAAGTCGGATCACTTGATAGACCTCCAATGCTCACTCCGAAACTACGATCAATGGGTGATAAGGTTCTTTAGGTTTTGTGATCTGAAGAAGCCACATGGAAAGTTCTTAAAGAAGGTTATCTTGGAAGGTCCATTTGAGATGCCTCATGTTATTGTGCAGGAGATCCAACTAGCTTTGCTCCACCAAGAGATGAACAAATCAACATTGCTCTTGCGGATCTAAATGCTACGAACTTCTACACTATGAAGTCGATGAACTTGCAATGGAATACATCCTCTTGGGATTACCAAACCCAATTCTTCGTAGTGTTGATGCTCAAAAGACCGCACAAAAATGTGGGATCATATTCGTCTTCTTATGGAAGGATCATGCTCAATCGGGAGGATTTGGAATCCAAAATTTACTTGGCATATGAACACTTCATGATTGAACACGGAGAGACACTAGAGTCCTATCATCATCGATTTTCGGACATCATCAATGATTTGGATAAACACAACATCATCATGCCAAGAATTGCGTGAATACTAAGTTCTGAGTAGTCTTGATCACGAATGGGAGAAGTATGCCATCTTTCTCCGTCAAGCGAAGAATATGCATCATTCTACTTATGGATTGTTGTACGATTACTTGAAGCCTCATGAAAAGGAAGTTGATCGGGAAAGGATTCTCCGTGCTCAAATTGCTAAACGATCACATCCGGATAATCATCAACTTGCCTTGTATGCTCAATGCGAATTATCCTCTCAACCAAAGAACTCAACCAATCGCTTCAAACA